>CAIGQZ010001313.1:19985702-19998926 GCA_903798205.1 Danio tinwini
TGAGAGAGAGAGTGAGAGAGAGAGTGAGAGAGAGAGTGAGAGAGAGAATGAGAGAGAGAATGAGATCGAGAGTAGCCCTGAGCCAGTGGACACAGAAGAAAGTAGTCTCAGGCTCAGACGTCACACCCATCAAGCAATATCTGAACGTCTGATGCAGAAGGCATGCCAATTTCCAAACACTTAGTTTGGAGTTTCAGGATTGGTTGAATTCTATAGGTTGGAAACAAAGTCACCATTACGCCAAACGCCCTCATGGAAGAAAAAAATGCATGATGTTTTCAACTATAACAACAAGCAGTTCTCTAGATTTTCCCAAAGTATTTAAAGTTGATGGCATAGACCCTTTTAAAATAAAAAAAACTTGAATAGTGCTGAACTGTGGTTGACTGTTTTACAAGTCTGCAGGCTCCTGGGTATTCCTTGGCCACTTAAATGTACAAAGGATTCCAGGCCTGTTGTTAGTCTGAAGTTCAGGCTCAATTCAAGTAACAAGACTGTATAGACACTAAACCCAGAGGTGTAGAATAACATATTACAAACACTCAAATTACTGAAAATTGAGTATTTTTTTCATCAGGAATTGTACTCGAATAGTTTTAAATACTTTAATTAGGAATGTAATGATTCACCCCACTCACGATTCGATACAATTCACGATACTAATCTCATGATTTAGTCACGATTCTTTTAACAAAATTATGGGAAACAAATTCAAGGTGAAGAGCCTTTTCCTTTTCTTTGTTTTTTCTTTTTTTTCTTTGCAAAACAATATATTTTCTGTCATGACTAAAATGCTATTTTCAAAGCAAAAAAAGAATAATACAAACAAAGAAGACTCGTTAATATAAACAAACTAAAACTGTGACCGTGCTGGAATTTTACTTTTTTTTTTAAGAAATATCAGAATATCTGTGATTTCTGGCATAAGCTGAGATCTTTGCACATTTACAATGTCCCTTCCAGAAAAAAAACCCTTTCACTGGGGACTGAGATGGCTGATGTGGAGAGGTAAGCTTTTCCTAAACCAGAGAGCAGTGTGTACAGTACAGAGGTGGTCAATAGCCCCCTCTGCTCCTGGGGACTGGCCACTGGCACAAACAATTATTATAAAATTACTAATTATATAATATGATAGAGACAGGAGTTGAACATGATTATGAAGGTGAATAATTAATATTAATTGTATAATTATTAGTATAAGTATCAGTGTAATACACTTTTTGTGAAACATTTTTAAATATTCAATAATAATAAGCAAATTATTCAAATATGCATAAACTAATTTGAGTAGAGGGTAAAAATAATCTAATAGCTGCTTCTGTAACAGAACACACTTTCGCTATAAAAACACTTGTGCACCATGTGATCTCTGTAGCACTCGTCGGAGCAAGCGGAGCTGCTAATCATCCGGTCCAAGTGGATTGGCTTATTAATATTTTTTTGGCATATAGACTTCTGTGACAGTAGGTTTTCACTGCGCTGATAATTTATGTGCATCATATTCGTTATTCTGTTAGTGTAAGTAAACGTCTTTTTGCAGTATTTGCACACAGTTTGTGTTTTGTCTGGCGCTCTTCACCGATGTCATTTTATTCTGCCGCCCCACCTCTTGCTCTCCACTGATGTGCAGGTAAAGTGAGTTTGTGCCTGTTAACACAGCACCCTCTCTGTTCAAAAAATGTATCGCAATTCGTTCAACATTTCTACCGGTTTGAATCTTCACATATTCTAATTGATTTTCAACTGGCTCACGCTGAATCGTTACATCTCTAACTTTTATTGTACTTCTTTCCTTGAACCTGCAGTCATTTGCTTTTCTTCTTATCTACAGTGATTGGCTAAATAGAATAATCAGTCCAAGTGACTTCTGTCCAATCAAATTGCGAATGGAAAAATCCCATCAGACTGATCTCAAGACATAGACGCTTTATAAATGCAGCAAACATGTGAAGTGTGGAAGCATTAAAAGTGTCCAATTGGAGACCAAATCATTGCATTCAATGGCTGAGAGACTTGTTAACAGCAAATATCACTGATGTGGAAGCCTACTGTATAATGAGTACAATGAAATTGCTAAATAACAACTAAATTCACTACAAAATGTTACATTTTCAAACACATGCAGATATTGCATGTATTCTATCCGAGCTGCAGGAACTTGGCTTGATGAGACAACCGATAGACACTCATACTGTAGCTTCTTAGTCAGGATTCAAAGTGCATAATTAGCATTAACATTTTGTCACAGCTAGATGTTTGCCCCTTAGGTTACACAGAATTCACTGCACATGTAAATGCTTCAACATGCTTTCTGTCAGCTTATTATAGGTGCATATATTAATGTAATGTTATCTTAGAATTAAAATGTATATTCCATGAATGGTAAATAATGTAACTTGCACTTAAAAAAACACACTTGGCACTGATGTAAGCTACATTTTTAATTGGCAGAGTATACGGAAGAGTAGGTTTTTCACAGTGTAATGCTCACTACTTGCTACTCTAACATATTTTTTGAAGGGCTTTTTTTTACTCATACTTTGAATATTTATAACAGATACTTTACTCGCAGTACATTTTTTGGCAAGTAACAGCACTTTTGCTTGAGTATGTTTTTTCACAACTCTTTCCACCACTGATTAAACCCGTCTTACTGGAATTGGTCCAAGACCATTTTCTAGGTGGGGAGGATGTGGTCATTGCATTGAAAATCTTTTCTAACAGTATCAATTAACAAAACACAGATGGAACTCTCCTGTGGTGTGCCTGCTAGTAGCTTTTATTTATTTGTGTTTAGCTTGGCAGATATTATGTGACTGGTGCGAGTTACTGTTGTCAAGGCAATGGATTTGGGGGTGAGCCAGACACCCAACCAGGGAGCCATCTTAAGCTGAATAGCCCTGGATGAAGCAAAACCTGTACAGACTGTAAAATTATATTTAATCAGGGTCTGAAGATGGATTACTGTATAGAATCAATCTGATATTAATTGTAAGAGTGGCTCTGGAGTGGTTTAACTCTTAAAGCAATATTTGAATTGAAAAATTGTTGATCATTTACTCACCCCAAGCTCTACAGGATGTAGTTGACTGCTTTCTCCAGCAGAACATTAAAGTAATTTTTAAGCTGAAATAGTGGTCCTTGGTGATTCTTAAAATGCAATCAATGGCTACTGGCATATCAAGTGTACAAAAAACATACACAAACAAACCTAAATTATTAGTCCTGGTTCCTGACGATGAGGTCTAATGAGGCTAAAATTATTATTCTGTACAAAAAACTGAAAATGTTTAACAACATTGTTACCTTTAAACCAATATAGTGTTTTTCATGCAAAAATCTCTACTGGGATGTGTTACAAAACCCTGCAATT
The DNA here is from genome assembly GCA_903798205.1 of Danio tinwini. Lineage (NCBI taxonomy): Eukaryota > Metazoa > Chordata > Actinopteri > Cypriniformes > Danionidae > Danio > Danio tinwini. The sequence goes on from CAIGQZ010001313.1 coordinate 19,989,076, forward strand.
TTGTCTTATGCTTGGTTTGATTACTAGTATTACATAGTTTAGCACCATGCTAACAAAAAAACTACTGGGATGCATTACTGGATCTCATGTGGTATTTGATAATTTATCTTACCAGTTTAGCTTAGCATCTTTATGCTTGCTAACTCTACTAGGATCCTCTGCAACATTATATGTGGTGCACTATTTTGTGTGCTATGATTGTTATATACATATACACAATATCGCATATGGACCCTGAGCATGTGTCAATAGCGGCACCACATTTGCACAGTGCTCCCAGGACAAATGTCATTCAACCACACTAGTCAAGATTAAAGCCAATCTGAAGATGCTGGACTTTAGCGATGTGTATGGGTGTAGTAATGAGCAAACAAGAAAACAAAGCATAAAGGCAGAACATTTCATAGTTGTTTTACAGTTTTTGTATGTTACGAACGTTTGTGCTAATCAAGTAATGATGGTAATACAGTCTCTTACTGCACGAACCATAAGGCAAAGTAGCACCAACTCGCACTAAATACTAGGCTTATGCTAGTTTTGTTAAATAAAGCAAACAATGTAAATGAAATATGACAACAAGATGCTGCAGTGCTAGAAACTTGTATTATTGTGAACGAGTCATTCATAACAGGGCTTCATTCACAATCGAAAGACTCCCTTCGTTAGAATGGAATCTGTCAGCAACGCCCATGCGATCACTTATCCATCGATGTAGAAAAGTGATGTAAAATTATAATTTTTGTAATAAAAAAAAAATAGCATACTGACCACCAGGAAAACCACCAATCATAGATACATGTATATATACTGTATGTATATATTAGTGGTGTAACGGATCACAAATCTGCAGTTCGGATCAAACTACGTTTTTTTAGTCACGGATCGGACCATTATTCGGATCAGCAAAAAAATGAGGAGACAATTTGCTTTCCATTTATATAAAAATATTACTGCAAAAAACATTGCTTTTAACAGACAGAACTTAGAACCTGTAATGTTAAAAAAAATAACAATCAAGAAAGAACCAGCTGAAAAAAGACAAGTATTCAATATGAAATATGATCTACTGTTGCTGATAATGCTAAATATAGAAATCAAACATATTGTACAACAGATCATATTTATCTTCAATTAATGATTCAACAATTCACACATAAAACTTCATGTTTTATTATACTGTAGGTGTATTATTTTTGAAAACCTATTCAGTCACATAATTTTGATGGTTGTTTGTCGCAATCTGTTGGTTACACAATGTAATTGCTTTTACCAGCGTCAAAAATTCACCAGCGTCATGTTTCATTAAGCAGTGATTTTGGGGGGGCTTTGGGGTTGTTGGGGCGGTGGATGGCGGAGGACTGTCGCATATGGAAGTGAGCGGGGCGGAGGTGTCGGGGACGAAAGTGAAGAGGGTTGGGGAGTCGCGGAAGAAAGTGAAAGTGAACAGCGGACGGGTAGGAGAGCGGTTGAGGAGGGGGATTCGGTAAAATGAGGTGCCAGATCAGATTTCAGAGGTGCCGGATCCGGAGTGTTCCGGCACAAATTAAGCCCTGGTCCCACCACAACTTTTCCCGTCATCATTAAATCTTACAGGGAAGCCTAAATGCTTTTATGCATGCGATTTGAATGACGCGGGAGGCGGTCACTCTGCAGTGGTTATAAATGTTGGATTAACTGACAAGTTAAAAAATATATAAATAATTAATCCGCGGGTCACGTGCGTTCCGAACCGTGAGTTGTGATCCGTATGGATCGCGGATCAACAGTGATCCATTTACCCCTAGTATATATCTCTGGCCAGTCCTCAACTGCACCTTGGTCCCACATTCATTTCAAAGGAGCGCTACCCTGGATTAAAATGGTAGCTCTATTGACGCATTCCTTCCAATAGACAACAATATCGTAGGCAACATCTAATGTAAATATCTCTATGGCTTACCATAGTATGTAAGATCGCTTATTTACACGACTGCAGCGCCTTGCAAGGAGAAGCTTGTGCATTCCTGCAACAAGCGGTGCACACAAACTCTCATTTAGTGCAGCCCCAATCCAGGCACAGTAGGCTAGATGCTGTTCTGTTTTTGCACAGTGCAAAGAAAAAGGCCAAGTAAACATAACATAGCTGCTGTTTAGGCTGAAGTGGCACCGTTTTTGTTATCTTTTTTCTGTATATGTAAAAGCTAAATCTGCTGTTAATAATGAACGATCCACAGTGACCTATCATCTCGCTTAAAACAAAGAATTAGAATTATTATTAAAGTGTCGATCGGGTGCGGGTCAGGTGCGGATATATATATCAGATAAAATAATGTGCGGGCGGGTGGCGGGTGGTTGATTATAATGGAGTGGATTCAGCTGATCCGCGCATTTCTACTGTACCCTTAGCTTAGCATCAAGCTAACAACAAACTCTGCTAACAACAAATCCTGGAGGGCCGCAGCTCCAGTATAGTTCCAACCCTGCTTCAACACACTTACACAACACACAACACAGGTTTCAAACAAGCCTGGAGGGCTCCATTAGTTTGATCAGAAGTGTGTTTATTTAGGCTTGGAACTAAACTGCGCAGATCTCCAGCCCTCCAGGAACTGAGTTTGACACATGTGACCTACCAACCTGATTTCATAAGGAAACATAAGTATTTTACGTTTTGTCAGTTTAGTGGCTAAATCGTACAAATTCGTACGAGTTGAGTCGCATGAAAAGGTACGATTTTTTATTAAATTCAATTAAATTCAACTTTATTTGTATAGCGCTTATACAATGTAGATTGTGTCCAGGCAGCTTCACATAGAAGATTACAGTAAATTGAAACAGTGTCAGTTCAGTTTTCAGAGTTTAAGTTCAGTTCAGTTTAGCTAAGTTCAGTGTGGTTTAATATTCACTACTGAGAGTCCAAACACTGAGGAGCAATTCCATCGATGCACAGCTCTACTCTACAGATTCCGAACCATACAAGGCGAGGAAAAAACTTCACTAATTGGCAAAAGTGAAGAATTTAAAAAACCTTGAGAGAAACCAGGCTCAGTTGGGCACGACCATTTCTCCTATGGCCAAACGTCTTGTGCAGAGCTGCAGTCTAGGCGCCGGAAGCTGGAGAATGCTGGATCTCAGCGAAGACTCGTCTGTCCTTGGAGCGTCACAGGAATCAGTCTCATGCTCTCACTCCACCATGACCACCACACCCAACCCTGCCCCTAAACCCAACCGTCATTGGGGGACGAGCAAAAAATACCAAATTGTATGAATTAGGTTGTACGAATTCATACGAATAAGCCACTAACTCAAAAAGTTACAAATTTCCATGAGATTGTGTTGGACCTACAGTATACTAGCCTAGCCTACTAAGACCTAAATCCCTACTAAAACATAAACAATAAATAAATAAATAAATAAATAAATCTGCACAGATGGAATGCAAGAATCAATCCTTTGTAAGCAGTCCCCTATCCCCTAAAAATATGAAAAAGTCCAATGTAGAAGAGTGTTACTTAGACTGAGAAATGACATCAAATGATATTATATGTTTATTATATAGTGTGTTTTATGTCAAACTGAAAGCAAGTGGAGCTTATGGATTGTCAGTCTCACTCTCCAAATCCACTTACAGTATACACTATAGACTTTCCCATCTGGCTCTACATCTGGAGTAGCAGCAGATCTGGTGGAACCTGATGAAACGATTGCCATATCTCTGGACTTCACAAAGAGATAGAGCTATGCTGCTCTGGGAGTTTCCTGTTGGGGTCACAGGTTTGGACACGAAAAGAAATCCATCCACTTTCTGAAAATATTGTAGCAGTCTCTGGAGAACCACTTTTTTAAAAGGCACATTGTTTGCACTTTATTTAACCATGATGGATGCATACAGTATTAGTAGCTTAAAGGCACACAATTGTACTTTGACACTGTACTTCTCCAGTGACAGCTGTTGTACCATTTTTTTTTATCATCCAGTATTGAATGTTAGCGTTAGCAAGACTGACTTAACATTCAGAATGGGCCACATTAACTGCAGCAGACATAGCCAGTTCTTTGTCTACCCAATATCATTTTCAGGAATGTGTGCACTCTGTATTGGAAGAGCAGCGTAATTTAACATCTAATAGTGGGGAACAAATATTTGTAGAAAAACAATTCCATGATAATTGCTGTTTTTTGTTATTTACTTAAGGGAACTATCGACTGGAGTGAATAATATGGCTTGGAGCTATAATTTACATAACTGTTTTTATGTACTGGACTGTGAGGAAAGACTATACCTGAATTTGCTGTGAAAAAAAGGGATAATAATCAATTGAATTATTACATGTTTGTCAAGTCAGCATGCAAACTCGGAAAAACGTACATAGTAGTGGTTTAAAGGGGTGTAAAGTAACAAATTACAAATACTCAAGCTACTATAATTGAGTAGTTTTTCTCAGGAATTGTAATTTACTAAGTAGTTTTAAAAATGTGTACTTTTACTTTCCCTTGAGTACATTTTTAGTGCTGTATCAGAACTTTTACTCCACTGCTTTCCTTCAACCTGCAGTCAATACTTTATTCTTTCCTGTCTATGGGGATTAGAAAAAAATCTGTCCTGTGAATAATGTCCAATCAAATCGCACATAGAAGGTAAATCACATCATAATGAACTACCTCAAGACATGGATCATTTATAATTGCAGCAAACTGTTTGCAAGCATTAAAAGTGTCCAAGAAAGATCTCCAAAATCTTTACATGCATTGTCCCAGAGACTGTTTAGACGCATGTCACTGATAAAAAGATGACTGAAATGGCCTTAAACACCCAGCAGGCACAAGCAAACATGACGTCAGATTGACATTGTACCCCAACGTCATGGGGAAGTTTGCATTTTGTTTGGATATGAAAATTGGGTTGACATCAGAACCCAACGTCAGGCAGACGTCAATGGCCAATGTCCAACCTAAAATCAACCAAATATCAACATCTAATGATATTACAGCTTGACGTTGTGTGGACGTTATCACTATGGCCTCTATCAGTTAGATTTTGGTTGCTATACCTGATGAATAAATCAGGTATAGCAACCAAATTATGAAATCAATGTTGGATTTTGGTCACTTTCTACCACAACCTAAAATCAACCAAACATCAACGTCATTCGACATCATTATTGGACATCAAAATAACGTTGTCCTTAGATGCTGAGTAGACACTGAATTTTGGTTACCTGACATCACAAACTAAATCTAACCTAATATTAACGTCTTATTATGTTGTGTGCCTGCTGGCAATAACTAAATGCACTACAGAACTTACAGTATACACACATGCACAAATTACATGTAAATGCATCAGCTTTTTACAGCGTAATACTCACTACTCAATACTCTTGAGTACTTTTGAAAAGTTTACTTATTACTCATTCTTTGAGTAATATTTACAGTAACAAATACTTTTACTCTGCTTGCACTATATTTTTAGGCAAGTAATAGTACTTTTACTTAAGGCGGTTTATAGTAGTATAGTATAGTATAGTATAGTATAGTATAGTAAAGTATAGTATAGTATAGTATAGTGCAGTTTAGAACATAGTTTTACAAACACCTCCTGTTAGTTTGCTTTTGCATACAATTTCAAACATCAGATGGTTGTTTTAAAAATAAATAAATACATAAATAAATAAAGAAATAAATAAATAAATAAATAAATAAATAAAAGTGCACAATATCATCAAAAATGAAAGACATAAAATCCACTTTCCTGTGTTTTTTTTTTCTTTCTTTCTGTGGGACAGAATTTTTGCTGTATCATCTCAAAACACACACCCACACAATATCTATCTGATGGAAACATCTGAGGGAACACATAAATAATACAAAGTAAATGGCTACAAATTTAGTTCTCCAAAATGGACATATGTTTCCTTCCATAACAAAAGCATTAAAACAAAGTTTGTGCTTGTATCTACTGTCTGATGCACATGTCCTTTGCTGAGCGAGTGTTTACTCAACCTTTCAGAGTTGAAAAACATTGACCCCAATACAAATGGCCATTTATTTCCCCTCTGATGTTGATATTCTTCTGACAAAGACACAATATAGAGCCTTAAAATAGTCCACTTGTGGAAAAGGCACCACTGCCTTTAGGACATACTGTACACATACTGAGCTGAATCCATAGACCTGCATGTAAACCATTATTACAAGATCATATCGTATTAATGTAATATAATATGTTTAAAAGATGTAATATGCATGAAAGGGACACTATATATGATTTTTTTAAATTAAAATATTCAAAAGAACACTAAAACAGTTTAATATTTTTCTGACTTGTGTATTTACATAATTCTAAATGTTTCAAAGAATGTTCAAATCAAGTAAAATAAGCCATTTTAGCTTATGATATGGGCCGTGCTCTATGTCATCATGCTAATACACTCACAATATTCAGTTTTATAGAAAACAGGAAAACATCAAAAACACTTTAATATGTCATGTGTTATTAGACTGCACATAGCAGCATTATAACAGAATCTTAAGATGTATTTAGAATGAAAAATCAGCTTTGCTTCTTCCCCACATGATAGGAAGAACTAGAACCGCCAACTGTTGTAAAATAAAGCTCCAATGCTTTCATGCCACATCATACTTGCCGTCAGTGCGTTCATTTTACTTTGATGGTTTCAGCCTCACTCTGCTTCATACTACCATGATAATAAGATTTGAATACTCATAGCTAATATATGAACATGATTCTTGCAGAAGTCACATAGGATGTATTGAAGACTCCCATGATTCCACACTCAGTCAAAGGGTGATCAAACTATGCCTTGTTTGTTTTGAATATGTGTCCTCTAGTGGCAAAAAAGACAAAGTGTGACTTTAATATGCACACAAAATTCCTCAAAGCCCCATCACATCAAATAGCCTTTCAGCAAGTAACAGAACACATTAGTGTTGGTGTGTTTCAATCAGTTTGAGAGGGTGACAGAACATGTCCTGTAAGCATTTGGTTGAATTTAAATGGGAAACTGAAAGGTTTAGAGAATAAGCAATAATGTAAAATTTATGTCATATCCAAAGCATGAAACAAGCTGATATTTTTTGTGTAATTCAATGTATGACTGCTGTTAATCTAAAATGTAATCTTTGTGAAGTAGTGCAATAAAAAGGGGATAATATGTGTGTGCCATGTGTGCACATCAGAAGATTTGAAGCTTGTGACATACAAATGCACACAGCAACCTGATCAGTTTAATTAGCATCCATGTAAACATTCTGAGATTCTGAGTGATCTGTTAGGTTTGTATTCAGTGAGCATACCTGTAATGTTTTGAGGTCCTAGGCCATTTAGTGATTTATAGACAAGTAAGAATACTTTAAAATCTATTCTGAATGTAACTGGGAGCCAGTGTAAAGACCAGAGGACAGGTGTGATGTGCTCAGTCATGTGGTGATGTGCTTCTGGTCAGAATCCTTGCAGCAGTGTTCTGGATGAGATGTCTGACTGTCTTTTTGGGAAGGTCAGTGAGGAGTCCATTAGAGTAATCCACTCTGCTGCTGATAAAAGCATGAACAAGTCCTCACTGGAAACAAAGCATCTAATTCTTGCAATGTTTTTGAGATGATAGTATGCTGATTTAGTTACTGCTTTGACATAACATTTTAAATTTATCATTAATCTATCATAAAAATCTGTATAATGGTACAATTTCACAAATAAAGGGAAAAATATGATGGTTTGTATACTTATTTAGTAAAATGTGTCTAATAAACTGAGTTTCTCTTTTTTTTCAAATTAATTGTTTGAAATTTCCCTTTTTTTTAACTCCTAGTCTACTTAATAATAATATTTATTGTATGTGCTCTTTTAGTTTTTTCTCCATGTTGCATGCTAAAGTAGCTTTTCTAGCCTAATATGGCCATATGGCTGTTACATAAATCTAGCTTAGACTTTCATTTTGGATGGCAATTAAGATGTTTTTTCTTTACCATCCAAAACAATGGTCAATAAAATTGCATTTCACCTGTTCTTGTCATTCTGTTCCCACCTAATATCCTATTCTGGGCCCCTACCCCATAAAAGATCCCCACCCATAGCCCTATTACTGACTTTATTTGGCTTGACTTATTTGAGCAGTCAAAAGACAATCAATTCCCATTTTAACACAATAATGAAGCAATAGCAGATTGTTATTTAATGAAAGAAAGGAGAAGGATGGAGCAACGTTGCGATTATTCTAGCGTAAGCTACCGCTACTCCTGGCAGAGGTGCAGAGGAAATTTATTTCTATGCAGTGCTGCCCTAGGGACTATTCTGAGATTGTGTGTGTGTGTGTGTATGTGTGTGTGTGCGTGCATATATCCACATGTGTGACAGGTCTCTCCTTTTTACTGACACTTCTATAGAAGGCATTGTGGTCCATACTAAAACCCACTCAAGATCTGAATGTCACTGGATACTGTCTGTCAAGGTGAATCCGGAATTTCCAGGAACACAAGGGATTTATAAAGACAAGGAGCTGTAACTCAGAGACTTAAAAAAAAAAAGTCAGCCGACAAGAACTTGTTACATCTCATCTCAGGTGGGTTTTGTAGATATCTACTCAATCTGCCAGAATCCCTCAACAAGGATCTAGTGTTGATAAGGGAACACAATAAGCCTGGCCCGTTATATGTAGGCTTCGGCTTGTCAAATACCATGAGTGTTCAAATGAAAAACAGTGCTCTTACAGTTATCTGTTGCATGGATCTAAAGGGACTCACTACTGCAGAAGGGATTTGATACATGCTATGAGCTAGTAAATTAGTAGTTCTCAAATTGAGATCACATTAGGAAAATAATGATGACATCAGTTCAATAAAATGGCCACAGTGATGTACTAATTTTTCAAACCAAGCTACTTCATATATGACTGGAATTGAATGGGTTGGATGACCTCCAAGTGGGAGAGACTTACGCCACAAGTAGGTTGGGTTTAGGTGGTGTAAGTGGAGTACACATTAATAAAACACATCAGGTTACTGTGAGGTTGGGTTTAGGGTTGGGGTAGGTATAGACGTTAATAAAACACAACAGATTACTGTGAGGATGGGTTTAGAGTGAGGGTAAGTGTAGACATTCATAAAGCACAATATTAGACACCGTGTCATGCACAAGACTTTAATTAATACATTTTGTACAGCCCACTTGGAGCTCAAGTCCCATCCACTTGGAGCTGGCTCTGACCTCCGTTTATACCCTTCCGAAAAAGCTGTTGAACAATGGATAATATTGGTGCATCTTCAGGATTAAATCTGTAAACAAAAGAACTTTTGCATTGCTCTGCCCTGATAAAACATATATCTGGGTGCCACTTAACTTGCACAATGACAGGGGAGATGATTACATAAAGCTGTCAGCATGTATACATTTCAACTGAATGTGGTTATCCTTTTTTTTAAAGGTTTACTTTTATGCAGCACACATTTTTTTAGCTATTTATAAAAGAAGAAAAAACACACATGAAAAGAAAATCCAGAAAATAAGCTTTAAATCTGATTTAATTTGCTGATAATACGCTAAGGATATTATGGATCATTGTTAATCTATAATCCATATGGACAGGGCCTCATGGTTGGGGATGCATGTGATGTGGATAATAATTGCAAATTATAATCATCATCTGCAGCATCACGCAAGTTGAAATCATTTTCAAATCATTCACATGCACAGCAGCACGAAAGAGAACAATCTGCTTTAAGCTGAAAAAAAGATATTAGTGAATGTGTATTAGTATATTGGACCCGTGCATTACGTGACCACAATATATTTTTTCCACTTGATTATATTGTGTGTGTGTGTGTGTGTGTGTGTGTGTGTGTGTGTGTGTGTGTGT
>CAIGQZ010001313.1:19998936-20018023 GCA_903798205.1 Danio tinwini
GTGTGTGTGTGTGTGTGTGTGTGTGTGTGTGTGTGTGTGTGTGTGTGCTTAGAGGTGTAATTTGGTTACTAATATGGTTGCTTTGTGACTTAAAAAGCAATAATGTAAGTCACCAATACACACCAAGAGTCCTATCATACACCGGGCACAATATGGTGCAAGATGTGTTTGTCGCAATTTGTTTCTTTTTTCAGACCAACACAACATAACTTTTTATGTTTTGCACTACGTTGTTTAAATAGCAAATTCATTTGCGTCACTGCAGACTTATGGGCATGCTGGTCTGAAAAGGAGGTGTGTTGAGGCACATTGATGCCGTGTTGCTATTTTGAGGAACTGAAATAGACTGCGCCATCGACCAACTAAAAGATGGTTTAAAGTCCAGCACAGAGCACACTAGTTATGCTTACACATTGCTTAATACACACAAAATGTACAGCAATACACAAATATCTTTATATATGAAAAACGGAATTGTTACAATAAAAATAAAGAATAATGTTGAAAAAATGGTCTACATACATGTATATTTTCTACAAAAATATAAAAAAACACCTCCATCTTGGGGGGACTTTTTCCGTTTATTCATGACAATATGCATTTGTATAATGCTATTTTTATTTGCAGTATTATTTATCATTTGCATATTTATATTTGCTTTAATAAAAATAAGTTTAGATTTGTCCACCTGTGGGTTTTTAGAGAAATATGCATCACCACATGGGGCACAAGAATAGGATGCGTGTTTGAATATAACTCAGTTTTTTGACCACACTTCATAATCATAGTTCATGTTTGCTGGAAATTAGAACTGAATTTAGAAACCTTTTCGCTTAACAAAAGAAATTAAATATGTAGGCTACTGGATGTAAAAGTAGAGTAAGAAGAAAGTTAAAAGGCCGAATAGAGAAGGCTCATTCTTTATTCTGATGCTGCATATGGACTGTTTAATTAGTGAAGCGTTCAGTATTTCATCTTACAAATTCCGCCATGTAAATAGCAAATGTGGCATGGCACAACACAACTGACTCTTAAAGGGAATGTGATATTAGGCTCTGATTGGTTTAATGCACGCTATGCTCAAAACACACCCATAACTCATTAAGAGAATACACACAACCCTGGCAGACCATGCTCCAGGGCGCAGAGCTTATTTTTCCATCCTTAAAATAGCAAAAGTGGATTTGGACATGCCCTTAATACTTTTGGGCCATGCCCCTTTGCACTCAGACCATTAAAATAGAGCCCCAAGACTTGTATCTGTTGCATGCCTACTACTTTAAACAGAACAGCAACTAAAATGCATTTGCATCTATGGCAACTGCCACAAGACGCCACAGCGTTTATCACTTTCAACCATCATGGGTTCAAAAGTGATTCTTGAATTCCGTACAGGGCAATTTGTCAATTTTATGTTCTCTGAAACAAGCATCCTTTGTGCCAAATGTCCAAATACTCATTACCTGCAGAGATGTCAAACTGTAGCCATGCGGGACTTAGCAGCGGTCAAAACAGATTCATAAATGATAAATTCCTCCAGTGCTCTGTGTAAACTAATAAAAGACAATTTGGACAGGTAGTAAATTACAACACGCTTGTCATAAAACAGTGGGCAATTTGGCTGGCCAATTTCTCCAGTGAGGTGGGAGACAAACACTGACATTTCCTATTCAAACAGCAATAAAATCACTGACTAACATCTGTAAATGTTGAAATTATATGACGATGCCATGTACAGCAATTACCATCTAAATGAGCTTTTAGTTTTCCTGTTTAATATCAAACTGCATCAATCAATAACAGTTTTTTTTTATGTTCTCACACTTGTTGACTGTGAAATCAGTGTCATTATGGCAGGAAATGTGTGAATGGGTTGAAGGTGGATGCTAATTTGTTTGCAAACATGTAGAAAAATCACAAAATTATGTTTTAAAACATTCCAACACCCACCGAAACAGCTTTTGACTAAATATGTTTTTGAATTTACCAGTCAATCATAAAACTGGAGTTAAAATGCAGATGGTGAACAACTTACTTGCTCTGGTACTGATGAAAGTGTCATTAATTAAGTTTTTCCAAATCATTTTATTAAAAACGAAAGCAAAATCTCAGTTGTCCTAATAATTGAGTATATTTTCTTAATGACAGCTTTTTAAAATGATTCTACTAGTACACACATTTAAAGTCAGTCAAAGAATATCCAAATCCCTTTCTATAAAAATAGATGGGCTAAATTTGTGTGTTTCATGGTTGATAATTGACCATTAGGGGTTCACCTATGCAACCATTAACGGCCATTGGAAAGCTATGTTTGATTGAGAATGTGAATTAGCAGCCACTCCTACTTTTGGGCTGCTGTCTCTATAATGACAGACACATGCCCATTAAAAGCCCATCTGCACCAAAGCTTCATATGGCTGTAATGTTGCACAAATTACTCCTAATGGTGAATCCACAGCCTCACATTTGACCTCTGCAACCCATGACGTCTAGCTGTGTGTATTAATCTCACTTGAACTCAAACTGCCGTGCCATTTGAAGGTTAACTCTGTAAAATAGTTGCAAATGTGTTTGTGTTTGCATAAAGTTTATCTCAACCCAAAAAACACTGGAAACCTTGGAAAAATTATACTCATCCAACATCAGTGCCAAAAGCAAATGAGTTTTTGTATTTTAAAGCACACAATAAACTGCACTCCATACAAATTGCCGTACAACAAAAACGAAAGCCTGTTAATACACTTTATTTTATTTTTGATCAGTGCTTAATGAGTCTTACAAGTTTGCCCTTCAATTTTCTCGTTCTGGTGAGTCAAAAAAGGTGGCATCAATAAACATGAGATGCTCACACTTGTTTAAAAATGGAAGGCAAATTAATAAGTAAAGGTGAGAGAATTGAATTAGTGCTTGTGCTGCTTCCCAGAAGGAAGATGATTTGAATTGCAGAATAACTTATCTCCTAATCAAACCGCTCAGCAGATCTGGCGAATCTCATGTCAGAAAGACACATGTCCACCTGCAGGGGAGTGGATCTGTCCTGGATGATGCTAATGCTAGTTCAATACATCCATAAACAAAGGTTATTGTGCTAAATTAGGTAAAAATAGTCATTAAGATTTAATATCAATGTCTTTAAGGTATCACTGTATAATTCCACCAGTTAGGAAAACAATTACAGTAGAAGGTATGGAATGAAATAAATGCTGGCTATTGATTGAGGATCTGTGCCTATGATTGTAAAACAATTAATTATTTTAAACACAACAATAAATTATTCTATCTCAGTGAAATTAGGTGAAATGCCAGAAAAATGTCCAATCTATTCATTCATTCATTTATTCATTTTTCTTTCGGCTTAGTCCCGTTATTAATCAGGGGTGACCTCAGCGGAATAAACTGCCAATTTACCCAGCATATGTTTTACACAGCGGATGCCCTTCCAGCTGCAACCCATCACTGGGAAACATGCATACACACTCATTCACACACATACACTACGGCCAATTTAGCTAACTCAATTCACCTATACCGGAGCACCCAGAGGAAACTCACATGATTATGGGAAGAACATGCAAACTCTACACAGAAATGCCAACTGACCTGGCCTTCTTGCTATGAGGTGATTGTGCTACCCACTGCGCCACAGTGACGCCATGTCTAATCTAATTGAATGTAATTTATCTCAGCATGTTCACATACACGGCAATATGCAGATAACATTCAGATTCTGAATTTGTACAAAAGTTGCATGCCAATCAATTACCCTAAACTTCAAGTAAACCACATCTGTATGATTCTGAAAAAAAATATATATATATGGTTATTTCCCAGTGGTGACTAAATTATAAGCATCCCCATTCTACTCAGAGCATTCCATCTGTCGTGTGAATTGTGCTGTTAAAAACAGCATTAAAACCCCAGAGTATTCCCAAATGTCAGAGGGGTACTTGCACAAACTCCTGCCCTACTGGGGAAATACTCACTGATATAAGAACACTTTTTTTGTCACATATTTCACATGAAATAAGCTGACAAAACATGCCATACAATCCTGAAAAAAAAGGGCAAAGATTTTGCTGAATCAGTCGATTATGCTTAAGCTAATTATGGCATTATGTCAATTCAAGAGTTCACCCTTAGCTGATGATTGATAATCAGAATCAGTTTTATTGCCAAGTGTGCTTTACACACAAGGAATTTGTTTTGGCAACAGAAGCTTCTAGTGTACATAAAGTGACAAGTGAGAACACAAAATTAAATTTGAGAAAAGAAAAAGGCAATAAACATTAAACAGAGATGCAGTTAATAAAGTGTATTTGGAAAGTTGTCCCAGGAGAGAGCCCTGAGCTCAAAAGATCCTCGAGCTCTGGGCTCCCTCCCAAAAGAAGGGTAAGAGGGAAGTTTGAGCTCGGGTAGATCTCGAGAACTCCCCCTCTTATAAATAGCAAATTATGAATTGCTATGGATAGTGCCAATTTGGTTTGGTCAGTTCAACAAAGTCACATGTCTTTGGACTGTGGGAGGAAACTGAGAAACCCAGGATAAACCCACGCGAGCATGAGGAGAACATGTAAACTCAGCACAGAAACGTCAGCTGGCCTGGAAAGGACTTAAAACAGTGACATTCTTGCTGTGAGGCAACAGTGCTAACCACTGGGCCGCCGTGCCACCATGTATATAAAGGGAGGAGGAGTAGAGGTGGAAGGGGAGATTCTTTACAACAAAGATACTGAGGTAAGAATTTCTGGTTATTTACGGTGAGTTGAAAATTGTCTGATTGGTGGATCGTGTATTAGCTAATGCTGGACCAGCCGTGTTCAATCATAAGCATGCACTCCTCTCTGAATTAGTTCATAAATAAAGCACACTAAGGGAGAATGATTTTTCATAATCACACAATGTATAAGCATCACCGTTTATGATTAAGCATAATGAGTTAAAAGGATATTTCACCCAAAAATAAAAATGTTGTTATCATTTACTCACCCTTTACTTGTTCCGAACCTGTTTGACCTTTTTTCTTCTGTTAAACATAAAAGAAGATACTTCGAAGAGAGATGGAAACATGTAACCATTGACTTCCAAAGCACTTGTGGGTTTTTCAGCTTTTATCAAAATATCTCATTTTGTCTTGAACAGAATAAAGAAACTCATAAAGGGTTGGAACAACTTGAGGGTGAGTAAATAGTATAATTTTTGGGTGAACTATGGCTTTGAGGATGTTTTTTTTTTTAACTGAATGTTTAAATTTATAAAAAACCACCGTTTTGTTGCCTGTCAATGGCATAATACCCCATTATCCTTGGGCATCAATTTTACTTTAATTTACTTTTCTTTTCTTTTTTTTTTAAAGCACACAATGTTTCTTTAGTTTCTAAAGAGGTAGTAACATCTAGCAAAACCATTCATTTACTCATTTTACTTCAGCTTAGTCCCTTATTTAGTCCCTTACTTAACATTTGCACATTTAAAATTTGCACATATTCATTGCACTGATTAATTTATTTGAACTGTACATACCTACTGCACATTTGTAAATTATGTACACACCCACTGTACATATACATTTGTAATTGTGTTTATCTATCTGCACACTTCTGATTATTAATAGCAACCTGTACATTTATCCATCTATTGTAAATCTCTGTTCATAGCTAACACAACCTGTATATAATGTTGATAGTACATCCATTTGTAAATATCACAATAGTTTTTCTATAACTGCACTTTATAACTAATACCTGTATCCTGCACTTGCTGCTATTGCACTCCTGGTTAGACCTAAACTGCATTTCGTTTCCTTGTACTTGTACATGTGTGATGACAATAAAGTTGAATCTAATCTAATCTAAAAATCTTATTTATCAGGGGTCGCCACAGCGGAATGAACTGTCCTAGCAAAACCAGTCTGCTATTTATTTTGCACATTTGTTTTGCACAGTTATTATTAGTGCCCACTGCAGGATCTGGCAAATTGTGGCATAAATACAATCCCAATATTGAAGTGGCATTTCCAAAATGGAGAGAGCATGGACCAGAAAAACTTTGGTATAGCATGTAGTATTTTATTAAAGGTGAGCAATATGAATAACCTTATCAGAAGAAAACTATTCATTTTTATTTAGCTAAATATGTTCGTTTTTTTGATTGAATTAATAGAAGCCCTATATTACATAACATAATTCTGGTCTGCATTAGCCTACTGAAGTTAAGTCAATTATTTTTTGAATTCTGAGATTTTTAAAATGCATTGCTGTTTTCTCTTGAATCAATAAAAGCAAATGCCGCTCTTTAAAGTTAGTTTTTAAATATATACTCAAATAGTCATGAGGAAGAGCTTGTACATCATATAAGTTGTCTTACGTTACAAAATTATTGTAAAACAGATCACTTTAAACACTTTTGTAATTCCCTTAAACCTTTACGATGGTATTGCAATGCATTTTTTAAAATCTCAGAACTGACACAGAATTGATTGAGCTCTTCTGAGCTTCATAAGTGTGAAGTTGACAACTCCCATGATTCCATGCTCATCCCTGGTATAATTAAGCTACTACTTTGTTGTTATTTTAAATAATCTGTTTGAAATCCAGTCAAACTCATATTTAATGAGGATGGAAAATAAAGGTTCTAGATAATGTGACTTTCACAACTCACAACTTTCAAAGGTTTAATTTTCAAACTTATTTTCTGGGAAGATGTTTCATCAGCTAAACAATCTCCGCATTTTAAAAGGAGGGGGGGGGGCAATCAATTGAGCACATTATACTACCATCCTTCAAAGTCTTGTTTTCATTTCTGTCAAATATTAAATATAAAACTTCTGAGCAAGGTCTATGCATTGCTTGCTCTGGACTAGACTTGGACTAAACCATACTTTAAAGCCTGTTAAATACTCAGGGCGCTGCTTTAGTTTTTCTGCTGCACATGAGCGATGAGCTCAATTGTGAAACATACAAATGGAAAGCAATTGAAATGTAAATTGTAAGCTGGGGTGCAATTGTGCTGCTAAAAAGACATAAAGGAATAGAAAACCCAGACAGCACTTCTAGCACACAAGAGCTGTTTAGAGGCAACATGTAGCATCTTGCGTATTTATCACCATAGAGAAGGTACATAATGCCAAATTTGCTGTAATTGCATTCCGGATTCCAAGACAAACCGAAGCTGGCGACACTGTCGAGGAAAGCGGGGAGAGATTGCTTTTAGAGCAGCTTGCTAATCTATTTCTCGGCCTTTGGACCCTCCCCTGAGGACTGTTGGAAGAGATAAGGATGTAGACACCAGCACTCTGCTGATTTACGGCCAGCCAGCAGATGAATCCCTGCGGTAACGTCTGAGCTGGGGTCACCGGTGATAAACTCAGACGTAAAATTACGGCATGGGAAGACATAACATTCCTTATGGACAGAGAGCTGTTCGGAGGTTAGTTTAGGCCACCGTGACAGATAAAACAGTATGATGGGTAGATGGAGAAATTAAATTCCGTTTTGGGACAGGAGGTCAATGTTTAAACTGAGAAACAAAAACATGGTTGAAGATACAAATACTTGCCAAAGATATTGGATGAAAAGTAGCTTCATATGCTGCAACAGTTTTATATACTAAAACAGTTTCAGCTGTTTTGATCGACAGCTTGTTTATAGAATACAAAAAAAAAAAACTTTCACTCAACTTTCATTTTCAACTTTTCCTTAATTCAAATTCTGCAAACATGAAAATAAAATAAAAAAGAGATAAGCCTTAAATAGTTTAATCTAGGCTCTTTTTTTGAGATTTTTATGTCACTAATAATAAATTATATTTTGTTTGGTGTGTTTTGTGTGCTTGACTGATTACAGCTTGTCGTGAATAAATAAATGCCGCCAGCTCTAAAATCGCCAGTTGGAGATAAGTCTTAGTAAATGATTCATTTAATCACTCATTGAAACGATTCATTCAAAACAGCTGATTCATTTAAAAACAAAACAAGTGACTCTATAATGTCAGTGACAGCCTGATTTGGTTATTTAAAAAAAAAAAGATTTCTTTAGAAATAGAACACCAGTGTTGTACAAATGGTCTGCTATGACAACTTTTGTCAACAAAACTTTTAATACAATCTTTAACAAAATACTGAAACTCTCTCAAAGATATCAAATATAACTTTATTTATAAAATAAAAAGTAAAAATTTAATACAATTTTATTTAATTTAATAAAAAATTTAATAAAATAAATAAATTATTTGCAATTGGACATTCTGTTTCATTTCCTTTTAATACAATCTTTTTAACAAAATACTGGACCTGACTTGAAGATATCAAATATAAATGTATTGATAAAATAAAATAAAATTCATGAAATAAAAAACATGCAATACTGCTTTCAGTATTGCATAAAACTTACAGTATTAACATATTTGTTAAACTGCTTTATAAATCTAATATCCCAATTGTGATCACACTGAACAAAAAATATTCAAAGATGATTCCTTGGATTTACAACAATAAATTAGATCTGGATTTGTAAACAATTTATTTGGGCTGATTTTAAGCTAATTAATTGAACATTACAAAATGTAATATGTGTGTTTAAATTCATTACATATAATTTGTTTGCAACAATTTTGCAGACATAATTTTTTTCAGTTCATGTTAAAATGCTGGTGTCTGGGAAAATGCCACTCTTGCATGTTATGTTACTTAAGTATATCTTATAGTAGATTTTTTTAAAATAGTAACACAATTCATGCTATTAACTACTGTACTATCATACAGTATGATGTTATTCTGCATCCCTAATCCTACCCAAAACCTAAGCCCAACCTTTATCTTACTAACTATTAGTAGTGTATTATGCTAGTAGTGTTAGTTAATGGTTTGTTAATACTGTGAATTGTGACCTAAACTAAAGTTGTACCAAAATCATCTCTTGTTTTGCTTTCATTCTAACTAGTAGTTTTGATAAATCAGTAAATGCTTTTTTACTATCGCCCTGTGCTTTTTTGCTTGTTTTTTTTGCTTGTTTTGTTTTATTTTATTTTTTCAAAATCACTGACAAAATCTATCATTTATATTTGCACATCATTAAAGCAACATTCACAATATTATCACAGCCCACACATTTTCCACACTCCTACCCAAAACCCTTCTAAAACCAACAAATCAGCAAAACCTACAAGCAAACCTTTCTTTTTTTACTTCTTTCTGCCCAGAACACCTTGTTTTATGAGTTAAATAAGGTACTTAACGACACAGATTGCTGTTTTTACTGACTATCAAACTTTAGGCAAGCAATCCAAGTGCATGTCAGCACAAATAAACTCTCAGCTGGTCTCAGTCCATTGGCTTATCACAGCCGAAGTTCTGCTCTCATTGACGGTGGCGACCTTGTGTAGTGAAGCCAGTGTGCATTATTTACAACGCACAAGCTCAGCAAACAATGGGGAGTAATGGTCTGTCTCTGGGAGACAAGTGTGGCTCTGTTTTTCCAACCACAAGGGTGAATGCACCAATGTTTGTCGGACATAAAAACGGCCGTTCAATCGGACATGCGAGTGTCTGTCACCTCAAGTCAGAGGCAATAAGCGGCATTCAATAAAATGTTAGCGCAGACTCGCTTAAACTGCTTCCCGCCAAGATATTTTCTCCTGATGTTTGTCCCGAGGTATAATTTCTTCTAACTGCCCTAATCCAAAGGAATGAATGTCTGCTTGCGGATACTCCAGCATTGATTACAATTTTCTCATTTCCTCTCTAGAGAAGTTTGTTCACGAGCAGAGACATATCGTCAGTGCAGAAATGAAAGCAATTCACTTTAAATCAATCTACAGTGCCTCAGCTGCACCCAGATCGCAACTCGTAGTCATTTGTTTTATGTCAGCAAAGCAATCCGAACGCAAAAGATGAAGGCGATGAAAAGGGGGAAGAGAGAGAGAAAGAGAGAGAGAGAGAGAGAGACAGAAACTCGCCAAGTGCTTTCTGGCTCAATAGATCCGGCCAATGAGCGCCAACACTGCAATTAACTTGTGAGCAGAGATTTTTAACCAACACATTTGTGTTAACTGAAAGGAGAGGCAGGCTCTGTTTTGTGACGGCAAACATTGGCTTTCAATTCCAGACAGTCTTTCAGAGTGTGTTTAGAAAATCAATGTCTTTCTTTTGCAGATTTGATGGGACTGCAGCGGGTGGTGTCAGAGGACCCTTCAGAGCTGTGGTAAAATGAAAGCAAAGGTCAGACCGTGAATAATGATGTGTGTTGAGATGATATTTCTTGTAAAGAAGGGTCAGAGGGTGGGAGATTGCATGTAAAGTTACAGATGGGCTTCAGCTGGAGCTGTGAATTAATAAAGTAGAAATAAAATTAAATAAAATAAAATAAATCATTAGCAATTAGCCATTAAGGTCCTTTTTCTTTTAATGCAATCTTAAACAAAATACTGGATGTCACTTAAAGATATCAAGAAAGCTGTAATTTCCTTTTTTCTTCTTGATACAGCCTTATCAAATATGTGGAGCTTGCACTTAATTTTTCCCACGTATCCTCATTAATAGACCCAGAATACATTCTCTTCACTTTTCAAATGCATACACACAGAAAGGCTATAAATAAGACTCCTGCCTTGTCGATTATGTCTTACTTTCAAGCAGATGACTTATTTTTAGACCTCTCTAATCTACATCTCCCCTATCCATTACACGTGTCCTGCCATTTCTTCGCTAGTGTCATTCATTTCTCAGCCTCGAAGCCTCTAGACAAGATGTAGCTGACACAACAAGACCACGATAAGCCAGAAAGGTACATAAAGCATTTTGAAATCTCGCTATTGTGTATATAAAAAAAGAACAATCTTACTTTAATAATAATAATAATAATAATAATAATAATAACAACAAAAATTATAATAATAATTCATTTATTTTCCCTTCGGCGTAGACGCTTTATTAATTTGGGGTCGCCACAGTGGAATTAACCGGCAACTTATTCAGCATATGTTTTACACAGCAGATGCCCTTCCACCCGCAATCCAACACTGGAAAACACCCATACACTTTTGCATTCACACACATACACTACGGCCAATTTAGCTTGTTGAATTCACTTATAGCACATGTCTTTGGATTGTGTGGGTAACCAGAGTACCCGAAGGAAACCCACGTCAACACCGGGAGAACATGCAAACTCCACACAGAAATGCCAAGTGATCCAGCTGGGCTCGAACCAGCAACCTTCTTGCTGTGAGGTGATTGTTCTACCCACTGCATCACAGTGACACCCTAATAACAATAATAAATAATAAACACTACACAGGCTGAATAAATTGTCTTAATGTAGATGGCCCTTTGAAAACAGCAGGAATTTAGTGTTTCTTGGTTAGCGCTTTAACCAAAGCAACTGTACTAGTATTTAATATGGATTATAAAGAGACAACCTAGAAAGAAAACTTTTCTGAAGACAGCGGATTGGATAGACACCTTAATGAAACATCTGACAACAATATTTAGGATTTTTGTCCAATATTTCATAATGACATGAGAACCATTTTCCATTTCTTTTGGCATTTGATATAACCAGGTTTTTACATCATTAAAATGTGCTCAATTTTCATCGCTTAAGATGTCCTCTTCACTTTAAATGAAACATTTATTTAATTAAAGTCCGGGTAAAGAGAATTCTGAATTCTAAATTATTTCTAAGCACATAATACAATTTAGAAATGTACTGCTGAAACACAATACAAAACTGTGGAGTATGTAGTACTGAATTATGTAAACCGTTAAACAGTGTTTATAACAATTTGGTGTTCAGGATTTTTTGGGTGGGGCTAAGACAGTGGCTCAATGATGAAATAGAGTGAGGAATTGCGGCCACATCCCTAAAAGGCATGGCACACCGGATGTGCCGCTCAACGCCACGACACGGCACGCACATTACAGTTGAAAGTATCGCACACCAGACGCGTACATTCGCATGCTCTTTAAAATAAACTATTCAGATGCCACTTTGTGGCGCGGCAGAAATATGAACAGTGTCCTGAGTCATAGCTGGGCGCCGTGAACAGCTGCCGACTTGAGGCACCAGTGTGCGTACCCGGATAGAAATCTATGTTTAGAATTCTAAAATGCATGGCGCTGCGTAGCACGACGCGTCACCGAGTGGCACATTCATTGTGCGACCCTCTTAACACTATAATAACTACTGCATATAAGTGTTATTAATTTTCCTGCTCAATCTTGACTTACTGACATTTGTTACTACAGTCTACATTTCACTAGCTATTACAATACATTAAATTAAAAACAAAGAGCGTTCACAATTTGCATCAAATTCTGTGTGCATATGTGAGCTGTACTGCATTTTTTTTTTCAAAGCGCACTGGAACATGCCCTCTCCTTGTTTCCGCCATTGCTAAGCAACCACGCTCACCATAGCAGCATAAACAAAATGTGTTGTCTATTTGAACGGGTCATATGCCTGTATTAAGCTAACATTACTAAAGATATACCATCAGTAGCATCAATAGCATCAAATCAAGTTGTAGCAGATTTGAAAGTTGAGAGATGGTCACTTTTTCATAAGTGGGTGTGGTTTCAGTGCCATCAGTGGACACGCCCCCAACATTTGAAAGCAGATAATCTTGCCCTTTTTCAAATAGTTTGCTAAATGATTTTAGTTACCTGCTGTATCAGTTACCTGCTGTATCAGTTATCTGCTGCATCATTCTGGCTAGGTAGTTAATAACATTGTTCTGTTGTGCAGGACACATATACTATCACATTACCAAAAGACTTTAAGCTTCAAAAATGGCTAGTTTTATGTTTCAGTATAGCATCTGTTGTTGTCTTCAGATCCTCTGGCCTCTGTTAATGCTCTTTACACACACACTATACTATAAACTGGTTGCAATGCAGTTGGTGTTCAAGTCCAGAACAGGGAGTGGCCTAAAAAAGCTGATTTGGACCAACAAACAGCACATTCTGATCTCTATCCTGGTGACCGGTGCGTTTCTAGTTTGTTTGATTAACCAACTCTGAAAATAGTGGTGCTCTCTTACAGCTGTGGGATCCCAGCAGTTTCCATAGATACCATCTTTAAGGAGAAGGACGGAGGCGTCTTTGTCTCTAGAATCAGATATTCAGCGGTGAAGAGAGCCATGAAATACCTGGCAGAGAGTCAGAGTGTGGCTTTCAGAGACAAGATGTCGTTACACGGATAAGCTTTGTGCTTCTCTTCACCACCCACTTGATTGGCTAAATCTGAGCCCTGCACTTCAACGCCTCTCTAATCACTTAGACCCGACAACATGTCTGATTTATCTGTGGCAATGGGACTCAAAGACAGGCTAAAATACACCTAAATGTTTGCCTCCTGAGAATTTATAACCACTGGTTTGTAACCTGTTTGAATTAAAAGCTCAACTCTAAATTGACCTCATATCTGAAGACTCTCTAAGCTACAAATGGGAAATCCTCAGATTGATGGACATTTTCTATATTTTACATAATCATTTAGTGCAGAATTACATTTACTTGGTTGGTTTCATATATCTATAGCTTAATCAATTGAAAATATATAATAAAATGAGCAAAAACATAAATAATTAATATGAGATTATTCAATATAAAAAAAAACACGTATATACATAATAAAAGGTTTTGAATGTTCATTTTATTTTCCTTCAGCTTAGTCCCTTTAGTAATCAGGGGTCGCCACATCGGAATAAACCGCCAACTTATCCAGCACATGTTTTACACCACGGATGCCCTTCCAGCTGCAACCCAGTACTAAAAAACACACTCACACACTCATTCACACACATACACTATGGCCAATTTAGTTTATTCAATTCACCTCTACCGCATGTCTTTGGAATATAGAGAACGTCGAAGCACCTGTAGGAAACCCATGTGAACATGAGGAAAACATGCAAACTCTACACAGAAATACCAACGGACCCAATCGGGACTAAGCCACCATGTTGCTTGGTAATGAGTGTTACCATGTGTTTATCCGGTCTGTTAAATTGATTTGAATCTGATAAATTAATAAGAAAATGTAATCTGACAATTACCAGTATTATCACTCCAAACCAGTTTAAAAATTCACATTAAACTTACATAATTTTGGAGAAAACATCAAAACAACATAAATTAATCCTCAACATAAATTATTTTTCACGTTTTAATGACATAAACATTCACTTTCAGATGAAACAGAGTGATTAATGTTTCATGCTGAAGTGAATTGCCTATACGCATGCATAATTCTGTTTACTTACCTAAATCACTCCTAAATTCATTTGAATTCCTTCCAGTCCCAAAAATTATTTTATAAAAGTTTGTTGGCACTTGAAGGTACGCCATATATACACATCAGTAATGCAAATAAGCAATATTCACTTCAACACATTAGTTTGCATTAGTTATATTCATTGGTTATTGTTGACTGTGTCTTTCCATGCATGCTGTGTCTTTCCATATGCATATTCTGAAGACTGAAATGTTTCAATTAATAAATCTTTGAGAAGGGATTGATGTAGTAGTGTGCGGTACTGTTTGTTTCAACCCAGGCTCATTCTGATTACGTACTCCCATATACGTTTCTATAGAGAGCAAAATACATCCCAGGAGCTACGCTTTTTTGCAGTTTTTGTTTTTCACAAATCCACCAGAGGCCGCTGTGTACGTTTTTTCAGATCTCAAATTTCTCTCGAGAGTGCCATTCGCACCTTCTGTTCTCACATAAATCCACCAAAAACTGCTGTCAACTGACTGATTTACTAAGTGACCAACGGAACGGTTCCCCCACCCTCCCCCTTCCCTAAACAAAACCAATAGTGTTTTCAAAAGCACAGATTAACCGCCCACCCCCTTCCCTAAACCCAACTGCAGTATTTTAAAAACCAATCCAGAAAAAGAAAAGCCTTGTTTGTTTTATTGTTTAAGCTTTTGTTTTTGTTTTACTCGTTTTCTGGAACCGTTCTTTGCCGGACTCAAACCCTGATGTCGCGGTCAACTCTGCTCTACGTCTCAAGTCCACCAATGTACATGTTGAGCTACTGGACAAACTGGTAACAGCAAAAAAATCCATATATACGGAAGTCAGCTGGTAGCAAGAAAAGGAACGGCATCACACCCCCCTATAGCGTTCGTTTTAAAGATGAAATGCAGCCATACATAATTTCCAGAAATGTACATACATCTCCAGAAATGTATATAGGGTTATGTTTTCAGAATGAGCCTATGTTGGTTTGTTTTCCTTTCCTCATTTTTACAAAATAAATAAATAAATAAACATGGTTAATGCATTTGCAAAGTTACAGTTATTTTTTTAGATATTTGTATGAATTTCCTTGAGGTCAAACAAAGGTTAAATGTGAATTGCCACTTCAACCAATCATCTTTCTATGAGATCCTCCAAAACCCAAAGGAATTTGCTTTCTGCTACGCTCAACAGACCCACTTCTTTCACCTTCATCCTTTCATCTCTCCAGCAGTGAAAAACTGTGGGAAATGGACAGTGAGTATAACTGAAAGGTCAACATGCTGATGCAGGTCGTGACTGATGGCTCAATGTGCGGCTGCATTCGCCTACAGCTCACCCAGACATGTACTGTTTAGCATGTGTGCTGTATACACAGCACATCGGTCTATGTTCTTCTTATTGATTTTAATCTTAATGGAAGCCCATTTTGGCCTCTACTGCAAAAGGGAAAAGAGCTTGGTCAGAAGAACTAGTCTCTAATCGTAGCGATGTCTTGGAAATAGTGTGGCCTTCAATAGAAATGGAGTGACTCACAACAAGCGTCCTCTTTTCTCACTGTATTTCTCTTTTATCCATCCTTTTTTTTGCAACCGGCAAACATCTTTTTCATCTCTTCAAGTGATCCACTGTGGGCTAATGTCAGGCCTGGGCAGCAATTCTCTCAAGGCCTACAGGCCCAATCGCAAGAGGACAGCAATTGAGGCAAAGTGTGGCACAAAAAGCCTGACAGGCACTCAGAGACATTGATGTTGGGACTCAAACAAGACTGTTTCCGCCACGTCTCTGTCAAAACCAGATGTGCAGGATCAAGCTCCAGGCACCTTCAGTCAAATGGGTTTAGAATGCAACTTGTACACACTGTACATTTTCGGATTGAGGTCAGTGAAATTGATAAAAAAAAAAAGTCAATAAGGGCATTTAGAATAATTCAAGAGATTCATTTAATCTTTTTTCATTTAAAAAAATAATATCAAAAGTAACTAAAAATGCAATCACATGACCTTGAAGACTGAAGTAATGGCTCTTGGGAATCCAGCTTTGCCATCACAGGAATACATTTACTTTTTATCATGTTAAAACAGGAACATTCTTTACTATACTACTGTTATGAATGATTCTCTTTAATTGATGTAGTTTTATTAATATGGGTCAAAGGATCAAAAGAGTTTTCACAGATAATGTAAAGTATATCAATTAAATAAATAAGCACACAAATGTAAGTAATGCAGCTTCCTAGGCATGGGCTGGTATACGATTCTGACGGTATGATAACCTTGGATAAAATATCAGGGTTTCATGGTATTACACTATTGTGATTGCTGCTCTAAAAATTATTTTAAGTTATATTAAAATGTCTGGGTAAAAAAAAAAAAAATTGTTGAATATAAAGTAAACCACTGCACTGTGCAGGTCCATAGCTTGCTTGGATGTTAGTGCATAAGCTACTTTTAATCATGTTAAAACAGAAACATTCTTCACTATACTACTTGAATGGACTTTTTTTATTGATGTGGTTTTATTAATATGGGTCAGATAAAGAAAACTATACAAACTAAATAAAGAAGCACACAAATGTAAGAAATGCAGCTTCCTAGGCATGGGCAGGTATAAGATTCAGACGGTATGATAACCTTGAATAAAAATATCACGGTTTTATGGTATTACAGTATTAGTATAGTATTTATAGTTGATTACTTATAGAATTATATAGTTGATTTTCAAATGTTTGCTAAATCGTGGGCTGACCAGTAGCTTTTGATGTGGATAATCCTTTGCTGCTGGAGCTACTGTTGTCCGAAATAAATAGCTAAAATAGTCTTTGACAACATGTAAATATATATATATATTTTAATAAATTTATATTTATAAAACAGATATAAACATATAACAATTTTTTTTTTGCGGTTTTAAAACCTTGATCTGTCCAAACCGCAGTAAGCATTCAAATCGGTTATCGTCCCATGTCTATAGCTTCCCCACCTTTTCCATATTTAAAATGTATTTTATTTTATTTTAATTGATAAATAATAATAGTTAGATTAATAATACAGTTATTGATGAACTAAATAATAAAATAAGTTTAAAAAGAATAATCCTTCAAGAGAATGAATAATACATTTTAAACATTATTTACAAAAGACAATGTCTAACTGGCTATTCAATGAAACTATGTATTCTAATTGATGTATATATCCCCGTATAATAATAATAATAATAATAATAATAATAATAATAATAATTATAATAATAATAATAAAATATTTATTGTCATTGTAAGTTTATATTCTTCACACCAATGGGCTATACTCATTTGTCAACAAGAAGGTTATTGTAAGGAAATAAAAATCCTTTAATACATCATTCATTTTAATGTGATTACTTATTATATTATTTGATATATAGTACAATAGTTTGAATTTGTTGAATTTTTACAGATTGGGTTTTGTAGTTAGAAGCATTATTTAACCCTTTTAACACACTTTGTGTTTGCAGATTTATACATACATATATACAATATAGAAAACTGTTGAAGCTTTAAACAGCTCTTTAGCACTTGAATTAACAGCATGTTAAACATCACAAAAAATAAACAATTATAGCTAGCAAAAGAGCTACAATGTGTCTTGGAATGCACTATACAGTATAGTGTCAGACGTCTTTGTCTCCCATGCATCCTCTAATCCTCTCTTTTTTTCTAAGCCAGAATGCGCTAAATAAACATGATTGATCTACTATCTTGTTAATATTACAGTTATGTTATGTGGCTGATAAAAGACTGATGAGCTTTGCTTGCCTTGATGCTATTTGGATTATGCAATGCCATGAACAAACACCCAGCACACCACATACATATCAAGCAGAAACAATAAAATGAAATAAAATAAAATTAAATAAAATAAAATAAACTGGCATGGGGCGATGCGGTGGCACAGTGGGTAGCACAATCGCTGGTTCGAGCCTCAGCTGGGTCAGTTGGCATTTCTGTGTGGAGTTTGCATGTTCTCCCTGTTTTAGCGTGGGTTTTCTCTGGGTGGTCCGGTTTCCCCCACAAGTCCAAAGGCGTGGTAAAGGATAATTGGGTAAGCTAAATTGGCCGTATGGATGTGTGTGATTCAGTGTGTATGGATGTTTCTCAGTGATGGGTTGCAGCTGGAAGGGCATACACTGTGTAAAACATGTGCTGGATAAGTTGGCGGTTCATTCCTCTGTGACGTCCCCAGATTATCAAAGGAACTAAGCCGAAAAGAAAATGAATGAATGAATAAACTGGCATACAGCAGAACATAACAGGAATCATAACAAAGTGTGACAAAAAAATAAGAGAAACAAAAAAAAATGTCCTTGCTCAGGTCTTCACCTCCCCCAGAATCCTGTTCACTTTTCCATACTCTTCTAAACTGGAGCTCAGCCAAAATTCCTCTGATTGGCTCATGCTCTTGACCCGCCATCTGCTCCTCTCTTCAGTGCAATTCCTTCAGGATGTCGGAAAAATGTAATTTTGTGAGTATCAAGTACGTAAAGGGCATTATGAATATTAATTTGGTGGTACAGGAGTAATAGTTAAAGTTTTCTCCAAATACCACAGTAATGAATGCTGCATTTTGAGATATATTTAAATAGAAGTAATATAAAGCTGTTCTGAAAAACATGTTTTTGTGGGTATGTGTGTGCAGGTATATCTGAATTGCAAAGACATACACTTGTATGGGTATGACCTAGTTGTAATTTATTAAGGGGGTTTACAGGGTCATACACTTAATATAATATAATATAATATAATATAATATAATATAATATAATATAATATAATATAATATAATATAATATAATATAATATAATA
>CAIGQZ010001313.1:20028811-20044494 GCA_903798205.1 Danio tinwini
AATAATAATAATAATAATAATAATAATAATAATAATAACAATAATAACAACAACATTCTGGAATGGCCTAGTCAGAGCCTTGATCTAAACCCAACAGAGTTTGTAGAGAGTTGTAACCCCAAGACCTGGGATTAAGCTCGGAAGCCTTACAATTTTTAACAAGCTAAAGAACAATAGCTTTTCTATTGATTATTTAAAAGGACTTTGGACTTAATAATACAAGGAGTATGAATAATTTTGAACATGGCGATTTTTAAAATGTTCAACAATAAAGGACCTGTGAAATACATATATTAATATATAAACATATATTAATTATACGAAGGCCTTATATCATGCATTAATTAAAGTAAGCAACTCAAAACATTTATTAAATTCTGGGTTATGAATAATTTTCAGCACAACTATATATATCAGCTGCAGATGTGAAGGAATGGCAGAAGAAAGTAGTTCCTCATACACAATAAACGCAATATCACATGAGTAGCAGTGCGATATGGCTCTATATTGGCACTGGTGGGAGGCGTGCATTGGCATACATATTTATTTAGTTATTTTAGTTAACTAAAAACTTTACAGTGTATTAAGATAGATCTGTTTAATCAATGCATGTGCAGTCCTGTGATTGAACTCACAACCATTAAATTGCTAAGAAATAGCAATAGCCACATAACACAGATAAAGGATCACAATGCACTAATATAAAAGCCTCTGTAGCATGTGCTGATGGTAGGACCACCAATTTACTAAATGTCTCTATGGGTCACACTTCAGGGAAGTGACAAACAACCTCGACGGTCATATAGGTTGGAATACATATTGCAATGACAGATGATTTAAATTTGCCTTCTATTCATGCAGATTAAATTGGATCCAAGTGTGTGTTGTAAGTGCATGAATAAAACAGCAAAATACTGAACACCTGCATTATTTGC
Organism: Danio tinwini; assembly: GCA_903798205.1. Taxonomy (NCBI): domain Eukaryota; kingdom Metazoa; phylum Chordata; class Actinopteri; order Cypriniformes; family Danionidae; genus Danio; species Danio tinwini. Next base: position 20,029,747 of record CAIGQZ010001313.1, read on the forward strand.
AAGTCTATTTCCATGTCTGGTTCCTCACAATCTGACCTTGCTTGACAAAACGTGTCCCAAGTCTCTGTACTATTAACCTTCTCTACACTAAAGCCTGCAAACTCTCATTAATGTATACTCGTCTACCTGCTCTCATACCTGTCTTTCACCATGATCCTCAGCCTGTGATGCACTCTTTATTTACAGCGCTTTATTCGCCAGTCCGCACTGGCATCATTTATTACCACTCGCCCTGTCAATCAAATTGCAGACCTTCATTCACTCAGCTAGCGACAGACTCTCAAAGTCTGCAGTGCTGAATGTTTAGCATACCAATCAGCAGAGCTCTACTCAACTCAGAAAGCTAGCTAAAGATAAAGAGAGCAAGACAAGATGAGATTTTGGGGATGGAGAGAAAGATGAAACTAGCAAATCGTAAATGAGACAAAGGGAGATAGGAAAGAATGATAAAGCTCAAATAAGAAGAAAGAGAAACACACCCACATCAAATCAATAAAAATATACTCAGAGAGGGCATATAATCAAAATCTGACTTTTTTACGTACTATAATTGGACCTCAGTACAACTACTATCCTGAATAAGCAGAGTTGTGCAATTAGACTTAAGGCCGATTTATACTTCTGTGTCAAACGCACGCGTATGCTACGGCGCAGCCTACGCATGGACGCATAGCCCCTCGTCGTGGCCGTCGGCGACGTTGACGCACACCTCTCAAAAAATGTAACGCGTACGCGTAGCGCAAGCTCTGTGATTGGTCGACTTGGTAGCGATGACGAGTGTGGGCGGAGGTGAGACCCGCGCGAGCTCCAGATGCAGACTGTTGTTTTGTGTTTACCTTATGATTAACGTTGTTGCACATCAGCCGGTTCCCGCCTCAAAATTAGCAAATTTGAGCCACTTGTACATACAAGGAAGTGTTCAGAAAACACAAAACACCATCGAAGAAACTCGACACAGAGAAACATGAACACCTACTGCCAGCTAGCTTTTCAGATGTGTTATTGCAGAGAAACAGAAACAGCGCGCAGAAATATAAATGCACTGCTACGTGCGAGGCTTGTGCCGTGGGTTACGCCAATCACTTGACGCAGAAGTATAAACCAGGCTTTATCCTGAAAGTACACAACATCTACATAATTCATAAACACATTTATTTTGCACTGTCAGGTGACATACTGTTTTCAGCAAAGATAAAAGAATTAAACTAATAATGTAATATTTGCATATTTGCAAGACGTTTTGCTATTTGCAAATGCCACAGCATCAGAACAGAGAAGTAACATGCTAGCGGATGAGTTTAATCAACTTTTCTTCACAATTACATAGATGTATCCACTAACCATTTCGAACTGTACATATTCAGTCTTGAAGTTGTAACCTCTTCAGTTGTAACTGCAGTTTAAACATGCAAGACCTTATTTTGTGCGTGAGATTAGCTTGTTTTGTCGTTTCTGGAAAGCCAGAAGAGCATGTAAAGGCTCTGCCCTATTTTAGAAAACAGCATCTCATTTGCATTTAAAGGGACACACACAAAAGTGTTTTCACTCTGACCCAAATAGCAAGGTATGAGTGAAGTTTATTTATAAACTAATTTGAGAGGATCACGTGGTTACGATTGGCCACGTCTGGTCCCGCATTAACCTGCAATTGAATTACCGATCAGATGATTCCTAACTCACTATAAATAACCATAGTTTCTTATCTCAGTATCTTTGTCTTGAAGAATCCTCCCACCCATTCCTACTCCCCCTCTAGTCTACACAGGGCAACATGGTGATTAGCATTGTTGCCTCACAGCAAGAATGTCTCTGGTTAAAGTCCCTACTAAACCAGTTGACATTTCTGTGCAGTTTGCTCATTCTCCCTATGCTCACGTAGGTTTTCCCCAGGTTCTCCAGTTTCCTCCCACAGTCCAAAAAACATGCAACCTAAGTAAATTGAACAACCAAATTGGCTTCATAGTCAAGCTCTTAGCAAGTTGTATATCTGTCTTTAGTCAGAAATAAGTTAAGAGAGTTCATCAAGATCTACCCGAGCTCAAACTCCCCTACCGGGAGGAAGCTAAGGGCTCTCTCCTGGGACAGCATGTCAAACAAGCTTATTACCAATCATCAGCTAAGTGTGAACTCTTGAAATAAAGTCAGCTCCATATGGGTGAGACTTGATCTCCAAGTGGGATGTACAAACTCCTGGAGCTTTTGATTGATTTATTTCATGTCTTGAACATGGACACAAGAGCTTATTGTGTTTTCTTTAATTGTGTCAAATCCTACTTTTTTGGCTTTGACTCTTAAAAACAGTCAAACTTTATCTATCTAGAAAAAACATTAAAAAAAATAATTCATGTTTTTATCACCTTTAGGTTGGACTACTGTAACTTACAATATCTTGGGATTAGTCAGACATCTCTATCCCATTTACGGTTCAAAATGCTCCTGCAACGCTTTTAACCGTTAACAAAAAAACATGAGCACATCACTCCAGTCTTATGCTCTTTGCACTGGTTGACTGTGCACTATCGTGTCACTTTTAAAATTCTTCTCTTGGTTTTTAAATCACTAAATGGCTTGGCACCTTCTTATCTGTCAGACCTGTTGACTGAACATAGGTCTAGTCGGTCTCTTTGGTCATCTGAAATTATTAAGCTGAACATTCACAGACACACTCAAGAAAATGGCCATATGTCCCCTTTAAAAGTTATTATCAAATACTTGTTAAATGCAAACAAGAAAGATAAGTCAACTCCATTCATAAGCATCAGAGAGAGAAAAAAAAAAACAGGGCATGAGTGCAAAAGCTCATGCAGGGTAGAAAATGTATGAGCTCCAGGCATGAACGCCACCAGACAAAATCAATGGCACACAACCCGAGTCTCCATCCAGGCTGATTCCATCAATACTGACGCTTGCTGAAGTAGCACACCTTCAGAAAAGACAGTTATTTGCACATACGGGTCAGACAGGACGCAGCATTTGATTCCTCAGCTGTCCGTGAAAGAGAAATCAGCTCCACTGACACCTGAAGGCTTTCAGGACTTAAAATAGACTTAGGGGAAACAATCACAGACAGATGCACTAGTTATTGCATTATATATAAATATAATGCAGTCTCCACAAAAAAAAAATTGTAAGCCTACGAAATAAAAGTTTGCATTAAAATGATATCTGTTTCAGCATGGCTAATAAATAATAAACCATGTTTCTATAGAATCAAACTGCATATTAGAATGATTTCTGAAGGGTTCTTTTAAACTAGCATTTTCAGGGCTGTCAAGTTTAACAGTCAACATATTTAATAATGTAGCACAATGTGAAATTCTAACAAATGTTACACTGTTGCAAGGAAACAGTTTAGGTTTTGGATTCAGAGTAAAACTACGGTATTAGTGTTTAGCGCACAGTCTAGAATCACACATTTCCATTGGCTGCTATTCAGAAACTTAACACTTTTTTTGGAAGATCCTGCAGAAGAGACAAGAACAGGTAGTTCAGGCTCACACATCTTTAATTAAGAGCAGTAGCTGCAGGCCATTCATCCCAGTGGAAAAAGAAGAGAGACTGGACCAATGCCATCCGCAGACTGAGAATATACAGACAGATGAGAGAGCAGAGCCTGCAGAGCACCTCACATCAGCAAAATACTGAAGTTCAGTGTGCTTGAGAAAAATGCTAAAGCTAATCAGCTAAATAAAATAGACAGTCTAGGACCGTTATTCCCAACCGGTGGGCCTCAGCAATCCTGCAGGTGGTCCGCAAGAGAGCTTAAAATTTACTTAAATATTATGCTATAATTATTTAATTTCCTTATTAAATATCTCATATTAAAATGATTGAAGAAATGGCATTTCCCATTTTCTGTGATTGATTACTTCGGACTCAAAAACAACAAAAACAGCCTCATTGTTAAAAACAGATATAGCTGTGGCTTAAACTTCTAACCGCTGCACTCCAACTAGGACTAAATTCTCAGTTGTATAAAGCAAACAGTCACGCAAATGTAAAGTTAACGATGATTTGAGTTATAATAACCAGCTCACGCGTGCCTCACGTCTGCGACTCATACTGTATCAAAGTTTGTTGATTCACAAACTATTTTGTCCAAAGTAATGTCCTACAAGTGTTTTATAACGCACGCTCGCTAATAATTTTGACCTTATAATGGTTTTTAAAAAAATATTTTGACCTTAAAATGATAATAAAACAAATAAGACTTTCCCCAGAAGAAAAAATATTATCAGACATACTGTGAAAATTTCCTTGCTCTGTTAAACATCATTTGAGAAATAAAAAAAAAAAAAAAAAATGGGGCTAATAATTCTGACTTTAACTGTATGTATGTATGTATAATTATATATATATATATATATATGTATATGTTATGCGGTAGAAAAAAAAAGATAATAATAGTAGAAGGCAAAAAAATTTTTTTGCTAATAAATAAAGGTTTAAAATAAGCATTTTCTCTAGACAATCAGTTAAGAGAAAATGTCAGGTGGGCCTTCAAAATATTTTTGCAGAAGGAGGTGGGCCTTGAAGTGAAAAACATTGAATTACTTTAATGTGGAAAATGTGGAATGTAATTGTGTGGTGTTCTTTTGGAAAGAATTTTATAGAATTTCTAAAAATGTAATAATACTTGTAAATTGCAAAAATATTCAATTCGGGATTTCAATAAATTGTATCCGCTTTAAAATATTAGTCCAGAATGAATGAATGAAGTTATTTGAAATGTAATTGTAACTGTAAAATGTGACAGTTTGTAAAATAATAATTTAATTTCATTTAGGTTCATGATTTCAGTTAATTAGACAAGCTTACTAAAAAAAAAAATAAGTAAAAAATCCAATTTAGGTGAAGGAAGATGAACTTCATTGAACCCTGCATGGTGCATACTTCCAATGAATGAACAAATGACAGAAAAGGTGGAAAGAAAATATTCACATTATGTCAAATATCCTTGAATCTAATGGGAACTGCAGTGAACCTTATGAGATTTGAAAGGAGTAAAGTGAAACAGACAGTTATTGATGGCATGGCTGACTGATGCTGCCTATAATCAAGGAAAAATTGTACCAAAAGCTATTCTTTCAACTTTTCGCTTCATTCAATCACATCTTCACGCATTAGTAAGACATTAACCGTGCAAAGTATTCTCTGCAGCTCTGACCTGCTGTACAAAACCTCAGCATGTTTAATGCAGCTCTCCTCTCTTTATAGGGGACATATTATGCCGCTTTTCAAAAGATGTAAAATAAATCTCTGGTGTCCTACTAATATGTCTGTGAAGATTAAGCTCAAAATACCACAAAGCTCATTTATTATAGCTTGTAAAATTTGCCCCATTTGGGTGTGAGCAAAGTGTTTGTTTTTGTGTATGTTTAAGCCTTTATATGACATATTCTGACAATCCAGAAACAACAAAGCAAGTAAATATCACACAGCCAAATTCTCATTAGCGATGCTCCAATAAGGATTTTTACAGTCGATACCAAGAACCGATTCTTTGTCATGGTGATCGGCCGATGCCGAGTACCAATTATGATGCTTCAAGCTTTATAATGCATGAAGCACATTTTCCCTCTAAGTGTAATACTTGTAGATCTCTCCTTACCTAAGAGAGTAAATGAAAGATGCTGCATATAATCCCTTAAACATGTCTATTATTACCAATTATGCTGAGTTCAGACTGCATGATTTTCAAAGTAGCCGTGTCACAGGTGTTTTCACACTGCATAAATATCTGGGGTAGCATTTCATCGCTGCTTTGTTTACACTGTAGGATGGATTGGCGACGGGGTTTCATACTGCATGACTTTAGAATAGGAAGAATCACTGACAACTTTGTCTCGGTCCGAAAACAACTACTCTCACAATCAAACACACACGAGAAATGACATGGAAACAACGCCAGGTCATGTAGTATATCTTTTGTTATTAACTACATAATGACAAAGAAGCCTTTATTGGGGTAGAAAATTTACTTATTTTGCTCACTTGGCTTTTGAAGGGAATTTCTCCTCAACTTTTGTTCTTTTTGGACCTAGTTATGAGCATAGATTGCACATCAAACAGACACGAGTGCTCCTGCCAAATTTTCACTAGTTTTTCCTCCAATTCTTGGGTCCAAATAGACTGAGAAAAAGCGATTTTAACTTCTCCCCAACCTCCCGCTGGCCTGCAGGTACCTATACTAGTGGATGCTGCTCGCTCATTGGCTGTAGGTAATCGCAGATGCTATTTTCAGTCAAAACTTATTTCACATGGCATGATTTGGATCGTCGACAGCTCCAGATATTTAGCACGCAAAAAATCTCACGGGTGTCAGCGACTCATCTGCGATTCTCTCAGACCGCGTCTTTGATGGTTTACACTGTGTGATTGTTACTCACGTGAACGAGCACTGATTTGCCTGTGATTTCAGGCATTCGTCTGCGATTTCTTGAAATATCCAGAAATATCATTATTACCAAAATAGAGTGACTTTCCATTTTCAATTGTGCTTGCTGATCCTCATACATAGCTTGTCATACATCTCCTTTTACACTTGAACAACTAAATGAATGCTTAGGTCTATTTAACTCACTATATTATTGATGCTGTAAAAAGTACTCCGTTAAGTCAATATTTTGCCGGAAGTTTTCAGTGGCTCTGTGCATATAAACCCATTCATAAAAAAAGAACACAATCGACATAAGCTTTGCATGACTAAAATACTTTTAAAACATAAAAAAAAAATAATCCAAAAAGTAAAATACCGTAAAAACACTCTAAATCTGTTGAAACTCACTGATATGAAGGCGGTTGGGTTTGCAGCTGGATATTATTGGATTATTGGAGTTGGAATACTTCAGCCATGGTGTCATTCTTCTGATCGTTGTTTTGAACTACAAAATGTCATTTCCCTCCAGCGTGCAAAAGTAAATCCGATATTGCTTCAGGATTTAGAAAAGTTTTGATTCTGCATTTTTGGCAGAAGCCCTTCTTTCTTTTCATGGATACAAGGTCACGTTGGACTTTCAGAAACAAGTCTTTCAGGTTGATGCAGAGTTTGCCTGATGTCTCTCTGTCAGCTGTAGGTGGCCATGCTTCACGTGTACGCACAAATGACGGATCTATCTGCGTAAAGAGGCTGCGCAGAAATTCACATTTAAATTTATTGACAGTTTAAGTTGCCTGTCGTAATTGAGTTATTTGTCAGCCCGATTAAATCATTTTTTAGTCGTATGCCTTACTCAGAATATTAAAATACGTATAAATACATTCAGATCATGTACTTTACTATAGGAATGTGAAGAGACTTTCAACCAGCACAACAAAACATGTTTCTAAAGACAATCACCTACTGCACCTTTAAACTTTCTGGATACAAACAACATCATAAATATGCTGTATGTAAATACAGAAGCATTCTCTAAATATCAGGTGACATTTGTTTTGTATATAAAGTGAAAACACAAGCGCAAGTATTGACTAATCCTTCAGAAACTATGCTGAACTGACTGATGAAGCTCACTGGTGAAGCAGTCTAGTGTAAACACTTTGTAAAAACATTTTTTCCTTCAACAGTGAAATACAACCACAATGTCCTCAGTGGCTCAGGTGTTGGGAGTGGAGACTCTTATGTTCATTGGTTGGAACATTTGTATTTTTTTTTTTTCTGGCACACGCATTGCAAATCTCCAGCTGCTACAGTGAGTAAACAGGAATGTTGAACTGCTGCAGCTCCACTGTGTGTGTAAACATGCAGATTAAGAGCTGGTGATATTTAATAAGATCCCCTTTCTATGTCACTAGGGGAGCGAAATATGAGCGGATCATTTCTTCACATGCTAACAGAAAAAAAGCTTACTCAGACTGTGTCCTTTTTCACACTATCTGTATTGGTAGGTGCACCAAGGACATGATTATAGCACTTAAACGTTGTTTAAAGTTATCATGATATGTCCCTTTTTAATAAGTTACCTTTACTACATCAGCACTATCTGCTTAAGCAGTGTGCCAGCAGAGACCAGAGCCTCTCCAAATGGCTACTTTTTCTCTCCACCTCTGGAATGAGAAAACAAATGGGCCGTGCGTAGGAGGAATCTTGCGAGAGATCATTATTAAATTATTGAATCAGTCAAGGGTATTTAAAGTTTCATGGCCACCCATTAGCATCTTGGAGAGCAGCAGATAAAGCATACCATCAGATTCGCACAAACACGCGTTAGATTTAACAGTGGAGTGCAAAGATTACAGCGCATGTAGACGATGCTTTGCCTGACCTACATAGAAACAGCAGACTGGTACATTCAAAGCTGGGCCCCCTGTGACGAAGCACATGGGCCTGACTCGGCATCCCATGGGGATAAAGACAGACAAATGTACAATAGAGCAACACACACATCCTATAAATGCCTCATCGTGACTACTGTGCTCCAGATTGAACAGAAACACAGGACGCTTCGCACAGCACTCAAGAGATTACAGCCGACAATGTGACAGGGATGGGAGGTAATCAAACAATAACAAACACATTTACAAGATGAATAACAGAAGATAAAAAGTTGGGAATTTTGCCATTAAATGTATTATAATGTCATATAGTGTAGCAATCAAAAAGAAAAGGGAGGGAGAACTCACATCAAAAGCAATTTTAAATTCAGTTTTATTAGAAGGCTTATATAAAGATGAAATACTGTAAAAATTAGATAACATTATACAAATATTTAATACATATTAGGGCTGCATGATACTAGAAACATCTAGCAATGTGATTTTTTATTATTGTGATATTGCGATATGAATATAATTTTTACTAGATGACTTAATGAGCCCTATCATAAACCCAGTGCAATAAGGAGCAACACGTGTTTGGCATGATTTGTTGCTATTTTCAGACCAGCGCAACCCTAATTTTCACATTTTGTGCCACATTGTTTAAATCGCAAATCCATTTGCACCACTTTGTGGACTCATGGGTGTTTCCATCTAGAAAGGAGGTGTGAAGGCGCATTATTTGGTGCGTTGCTATTTTGAGGAATTTAAAGACTGCACAATTGACCAGCTGAAAGAGCGTGTTATTTGTGCACCTTAAACATGTACACATTGCTTAATACAAATAGGATGCACAGCAATAAACAAGTATCTTGTGTACAAATTAAAAAGAATTAAAGGATTAAAATCTTACAAAAATTATTATTTTCTACATAGATATAAAAACCACTGCCTCCATGCCTTCTTCACCTCAGGGGTCTTGCTTTTTATAATGCTGTTTTTATTATTAGTAGTATTTATTATATGCATATTTATATTTGTTTTAATAAAAACAAGTTTAGATTTGTTTACCTGTTGGGTTTTGGACCATAATGGGCCTAATTGGACAATATTATATCCATGTTTGGATATAACTTGTTTTTTTTCTCATATAACTCAGCGCTTTTCTTCAGTTGTTTGTGTTGTTAGAATTTGCATAATAATTCAATATAATTAATCATTGTTAAAGTCACAAATGGTAGAATTTCTTATGCCTGAATGCTTTTAAGGTCATTATGCAATCACTGGCATCAAAAACACATGCAAATGATGAATTATAACACAAACTCAACTTTGCATATTCTGCGATGTGACTATTGTGTATGATCACATTGCGATATCGATGCTAAAATGATACATTGTGCAGCCTTAATACATATATAATGTATCCAGGGAAAAAAAGAGCATCAAATCACTGATTTCCAGAAAAAAAAAAGAGAAATACAAACATAATTACCAAACTACCAATTAATTATATTCATGATCACAGGCATGTTAAGTCAACAAGGACTGAGGTCTGCAGGGCTACAGTGGACCGTGGCTAAGGGTGGAATAATGACTATCAGGATACACAACAGAAACCCATCCAGACCACAAAACAGACAAGCATCTGGTGTGGACAAAAACGCTGAGCACCTCTCGATGTTCACTTTCAGACCATTCGCTTTCCCCTCAGAGGCCTGAGCCTCTTCTGTCACACTCCCGAGTTGTTTTTTTCCTTCCTCTCTCCTCCCTCCAGCTGTAACTAATGAGCTGTATTAAAGAGAAATCCTCTGCCCAACATGTTTCATGGCAGTGGAGAAACTTCTCAGAACTCTGTGCTATAGGCCATTATACCAAGCCTCTGCTGAGCTTGAGAGACACCATTCTGCCTAACACTAGAACTACAGGAATGAGCATAACAGTTATTCTGTCCATTCTACACTGATCCAAATCTAATTTTTGTCATGTCATATTTATGTATAGTTTATTGTTACGAACCGTACACAGTTTTTTGTGTGTGTATGTTCTTGCTCTCTTTTTCTCCCTGATCTGTCACTTTCATATTAAGGTACTGCCTACATTCGGACCACAGGACTCCCAATTCTAATCCTGACAGGACTCCCAAAAATAATTACCCTGTGATGACGTATATTCTCTCTGTCAATAACGATCGGCGCAGAGACCTTTAAATCGAAAGTAGCAACAGGAAGAGATCAGCTGCTGTTGTTTGATGTTTGGCATGTCGTTGTCTGTTTGTGGTGTCTGTTTGTTTTAGCCTTATACTAATGCTGAATTTAAGTGAGATTTGTTGGAACGATCTGTTGTTAAAGTTGTGTCGTTTGTAATATCGGAGTTCACGATGAATGTTGTGTGTCTTGCACATTTTATGCCTCATTCACACTAGCAGCAACTTTGTAGCTGCCTGTCCCTTTGGGTGGCGACCTGCTGCAAACACAGGTTCGTGTAGAAGCACAAATACAACCGCCCTCTAAGCGAGCTGAGAGAGAATCATGTGAGCTCTACTGGTGCTCCTATTGGCAGTCGTTCAAGACAGCTGCTCTTCATTTGCATAAAGTTGAAGGATTCTCAACTCTGTCGGATCGCTCGATACGGCTACCTGGTCACCAACGGTCGTTGTTGCTCGCGTAGACGGAGCTCGCCGGAAGTCACGGTCGCTTTGCCGCTGTGAGTCGCTCGTTGTGTGAATGAGGTTAAGCCACCTTTCCACTGCACACGACAAGCGACAGACCGGAAGTCATTAATTTCCAATAGAGGGTAGTACGGGAGCTGCGTGGAGTTCCTATCATCTTCGTATGTGGAAAATCCAGATCCAAGTTCAGCTGCAGATCCGTTAAAATATTTGAAATCCTGCGACTAGACCGTATGCGACCGGCCGACCGCATGTGATGTATTCCAGTGTTGTCCAAGCAGATCTGTGCACTCAAGGTGAGAAATAGAAGTTTTTTCATTATTTTTTTTATCAGAAAAAAAGTTTATATTAAAACATTTCTATTCATTAATAAGTAATAAAAACATTTTTATGCTGTTTCGACATTCCTTTCAAATTTTTTAGCGGTCTATGAGTTTCTATTATTCATTCATTCATTCATTCATTCAACCATGGTGAACAGATGGAGAATAATGGCTCTTGCTTTTTCACTGCTTTATTTCGGACACCGCTAGAATCCAGCTTCTTTCTCATGGTGCACAACAAAACCGACAATTTTGTGCTACTGCCACAAGGGGGCATATTCTGACAGTCGTATCCGAATGTCGTGTGCAGTGGAAAGGCAAAGTTTCATTCAAAACTTGTAATGACTTGCAGACAAAAGAGACCTGGAACAGCATAGCAAGTCACATGGCTTTCTTTGATTTTCAAGCGCACCTTTCAGTTCCCTCTCCTGTTTGTCTTGGTTTTTCAAATGTATTATTATATTATTTGAGTAAATATATGGTTTGTGGGAGAAATAAATCTTGTGCGGAGCTAATTTGTTGTTCTGTGTTTCTCTTGCCACCTTTTACCATTAGTTTATTCTTTTGGTCATCTCAATGTTACTCCTGTTTTTTTCAAATTCCTAAACATCTTTCCATCAAGGGTCGTAACATTATAATTTGTGTGTTCGTTGTGTCCAGCAAAAAGTAGAGCCATGTTTAGGAAGAATCCTTGATTGAGAAATAAAGCCATACTTTAAAACGCTTAGTTTAAGCAAATTTGATTCGATCGTGCGTGTTGATGATCTGAAGGGAGTGCGCTGTTCTCTCTCTCTCTCTCTCTGTGTGTGTGTGTGTGTGTGTGTGTGTGTGTGTGTGTGTGTGTGTGTGTGTGTGTGTGTGTTGTCCCCGGTAATGTCAATAGACTGGTCTGTCTTAGCAACTGGTTAAATCGTCACCTTAGAATTATAAGGTTCTGTCTGACATTTTTGTCAAAATTGAGTTATTGACATATTCTTATTAAATGACAACTTATTTACATTATGGGATGTTTTTTATAGGTTGTTTACATTTTAAGACCTTTATAAAAACAAAAACAAATGTTACACACATGCTGTTTGGTATGGAATGCAAAAACTTTGAAGCTCAATATCTCAAAATCATTCAGAATGCAGACAGAACCTTATAATTCCAAGGTGACGAAATGTTAAGGAGGACAAAGCTAAATTGTTTCTACTTTATAATTAATGTTCTCAACTCGCAATACAACTTTACACTGAATACAATTGTTTGTATTCAATACTTTATTATTATAATTTTTCAATTTCTATATTTCCATATATTTCCATTTCATATATATATATGTTCCAAATGATGTTAAACAGAGCAAGGACATTTTCACAGTATGTCTGATCATATTTTTTCTTCTGGAGAAAGTCTTGTGTGTTTTATTTTGGCTAGCATAAAAGCAGTTTAAAAAAATGTAAAAGCAATTTTAAGGTCAAAATTATTAGCCCCTTTAAGCAATATTTTTTTTCGGTTGTCTACAGAACAAACCATCATTATACAATAAATTGCCTAACTACCCTAACCTGCCTAGTTAACCTAATTAAGCCTTTAAATGTCACTTCAAGCTGTATAGAAGTGTCTTGAAAAATATCTAGTAAAATATTATTTACTGTCATCATGGCAAAGATAAAATAAATCAGTTATTAGAGATGAGTTATTAAAACTATTATGTTTACAAAAACTATTATGTTGAAAAAATCTTCTCTCTATTAAACAGAAATTGGGGAAAAAATAAATAGGGGGGATTAATAAATTAGGGAGTTTAATGATTCTGACTTCAACTTTATGTAAAAACAAAAAAAATCCATTGATTCACGAACAAACAAAATTAAATGAAACAAAATAAAACAAAATTATACAAAACTAGCAGATATGTCTCAATTGACAGATCTCAATGACAGTTTCCCCCCTCTGTCATAAGTAGACTACTGGGGAAACATCAAATGACAAACGCATGGTGTGGCCTCTTAAAAGCTATTGAGACACTAGGAACTAAAAACCATTGATGGGTTGAAAAGAAAGGAAGTGTGAAACAAGCAGTGTATCATTACAATACTATAGGGGTAACAGATGGCCAGAGGTAATGGAAACTGACTGCATGAGCCTATGTTTGACTTGAGATGTCACCTGGGGCAATTAAACCACATCTAGTTAGTTACTCACAGAACTAAAAAAAAAAAAAACACAGAGAGAAGAGAGAACTTATAATGATCTCCAGAAACTCGAAGGTATAGCCATAAATATAAAATGTCTGGACTCTATTTAGTCAACATTACATTCCCTCCTTTTCCACATTCACTCCTAAACCACAACTAAAATATTCTGGGTCTTATTTTACCCTTATTCTGGATCAATATGCCTGCAGCCATTTTCCAAATAGTGCAGCGCAGAGAAAAGAGAAAAAAACTACATGTGACAATGGGTAAATTAAACAGTAATTGGCTTTTAGAGCACAGCTCAGCCCACTGAGCAGCATTTTTTACACATAAAGCAACATAAAAGCACACACAAAACATAGCTTCGTTATAACTTCACTCATTAACAACAAGAGCTATTATTGTCATTAGCAGGTAGTAGTAGTTGTATGGTATATAATAATAATAATAATAATAATAATAACAATAATAATAATAATAATGTATATTATATAATTATTAAATATATTATTTATTCAAGAGCTTCATTCATTCATTCATTGTTGTTATTATATACACTCACCGGCCACTTTATTAGGTACACCTTACTAGTTCCAGGTTGGACCATTCTCTGTAAACCCTAGAGATGGTTGTGCGTGAAAATCCCAGTAGATCAACAGTTTCTGAAATACTCAGACCAGCGTGTCTGGCACCAACAACCATGCCATGTTCAAAGTCACTTAAATCACCTTTCTTCCCCATTCTAATGCTTGATTTGATCTGCAGAAGATCGTTTTGACCATGTCTACATGCCTAAATGCATTGATTGGCTGATTTGCGCTAACGAGCAGTTGGACAGGTGTAGCTAATAAAGTGGCCGGTGAATGTATTTACAGTTGAAGTTGAGTTAAAGTCAGAATTATTAAACCCCCTGAATTATTAGCCCCCCTGTTTATTTTTCCCCAATTTCTGTTTAACGGAGGGAAGATTTTTTCAACACATTTCTAAACATAATAGTTTTAATAATAACTCATTTATAATAACTGATGTCTTTTATCTTTGCCATGATGACAGTGAATAACATTTTACTAGATATTTTTCAAGACACTTCTATACAGCTTAAAGTGACATTTAAAGGCGAAAAAATATATAGCTTAAATAATTTTGATCTTAAAATAAAAAAAAACTGCTTTTATTCTATAGCCGAAATAAAACAAATAAAAAAAACATTATCAGACATACTGTGAAAATGTCCTTGTTCAGTTAAACATTATTTGGGAAATATAAAAAAAAGAAGAAGAAAAAAAGGGGGCTGATAATTCTGATTTCAACTATA
>CAIGQZ010001313.1:20059494-20078161 GCA_903798205.1 Danio tinwini
TTGGCTCAAAATCTCGGGTCATTTAAGCCCAATCCCAATTGCATTTTTGTACCCCTAAAATTTACCCCTAGGAATTGGGACAGCATTTCAGCACCTGTACACGTCATTATATGTCATCGGGATCTCTTGCTTCATATGAGATCAGATGGTTGCGGCTGCTGTAGTTATTTGTTGGTATTTATCTTCAGGAAATCACTGAAGGCATATATTATGTTATCATAATGATACAGCTGTAGCTGTTGTATTCTGGGAAATTTTCTTACCCCTTGGTTTCAAGTGTGGTCCTGAAAAATCTTTGTTCGAAGGGGTGTATACCCATTCCTCTTAGCCCTACGCCAATTGGGACACCCCTACCTCTTCACATAAACGCACAAAACAAGGTGTAGAGGTAAGTGGAAGGGCTAAGGGGTAGAATTGGGATTGGGCCTTACATTACCTGTACGCTTTTGCTCAATATCAAAGATATTTGTTGATGATGTTCCTTGTGCCACCTATTCAATACTTTGTGAAGTCTACTGCAGGAGGTTTGTGAGCATGCATGACAAAAATAGTGTATATTCTTTTTTATGCAAAAATCATACTTATTGCATTGATTTACATAGTATCCCCTAAGCGTGTAACGAATCACAGTTAATCAGTGATTCGTACAGATCACAACCCACGGTTCAGTAATTTGTAATAATCACAAAAAGATCACCTCTTGCATCATTTAAATCAGATGTATGAAAGCATTTAGGCCTTCCTGTAAAATATAATGATGACAAATAAAGTTGTGGTAGGTTATTCAGGATGTGGTGGGTGTCATAAAAGGTGTTTTCTGTCACTACTTTTTTAGCCTGCATCAATGAATTCAGTGTAAGCTGCACGATTAATCATTAAAAGATTGGGATCTCAACACCCACGCAACATAAATTTTAATGATAGTGATTTGCATGTTTATTAATCCTTCGAATCACTGCATTCAAATCTGAAAACACAAAAATCAAGTAAGAGATTGAGTCTTTAGTCTTTTGAGTTAGTTATGATGTTACAAAAAGTAAAATAACACAGAAGTACTGGGAAAACAGTTTATAGTTTAGATATAACTACTGATGTTTATGGTAACGAATCAAAATCACCGACATGTGCATTTAATGATGCTGTAAAATGAAAGGCAGCACTTACACTATTTAACCAAAAGGTGGCGACAACCAGCCATCAGAAATATGCCACTGAATAATTCTTTAAAAATGACACATGTAGCAACAAAACGAAGTTTTATGAGTGAATAACTGAATCATTTATTACAATCGAGAATAAAAATAAATATGGGTTGTACAAATTATAATGTTAGATTTCTACATTTAGCATCATCAGCAACATTAGTAGTAACAGTGAATTTTTCAAAGTATTTAATATTTTATATACATTTTTATTCAGCTGATTATTTATTCATTTTATTTTTAATAAAATTGCAGGTTCTAAGTTTTGTTTATTAAAACCAAAAGTGTCTTGCAGTACTGTTTTGTAATAAATGTAAAGTAAATTACATTTGTCTTCTCTCCTTTTTGGCTGATCCGAAAAATGTTCCGATCTGTGAGTAAAAAAACAATGTTTTCCGAACCATGAGATTTGTGATCCATTACACCACTAGTATCCGCTGGGATACCTCTAAAAGATCTCAATACAAAAAAAACACAATTTCTAAAAAGCAAATGAACTGCCGTCTTTGGTTATGCAATCACATTTTCTTCTCATCAAACATTTAGTATGTTCACAAAGTGCTAATATATGAGAATCAAAATTCAGAAAATGTGACAGTAACAGATCAATAGACTCATATTCAGCTTCATTAGCAGTTGTCTTTTTTTACATGAGCATTGCTTACAGCTCAATTTATTAAGATGAAAATTCTAATAAGATTGTGTGTCTCAGTCTGGCATGGTATAATTAACCATAATTAAACAACGCAAGCAAGAAAATTAGTCCACATCTTTCTTAAAGTCTCACTATTCAGGAAAAAAGGCACAGCTTTAGCCTTCTGTGAACGAAAGCACCCTCCGTTCGGAAAACTGTAAAAGAATTCACCTCTGAATAAAGCACTGAATACAGGCCAAATGTCTTTCCACAGTGTGGTTTCAGGTTCATTTATAAAATACAAAGACCTCTCTCGGCTGAATTGATCACTGCTCGCAATTTTAGAAAATGTTCACCAAGTATATGAAAAAAGGAAAAGCAGCATGGCGTTTGCCCTCCTAGGACTTAATGTTGTATGGTGTCATTTTATTTTTCGTTTTGGAGATTTGTGGAAATTTGAAAGCCAGAAAAAGGGTAGTACTGTCAGCACAGCCAATAATTATAGCATGACGTGCTAGGAAGTAGTAATATAAATCTTCCTGCCTCTCCCTGACAGCATTTTAGTTTAATAACTACCTATGGACAAGATAGATGCATGAAAATGACTGGTGTTGATTGGGGAGCCTCTGTGAGGTCAAATGCAGGACGAATAGATGGTGAAAGTGAAGCACATGGAATAGATGGAAAATAGACTGATGCAAAAATGCAAATTGCACATTCTGCCGCGAATACCTTTCAAGGACTTAACATGGTTGAGTAGGACAACATGAACAAGTGGTAACACTTTACAAAACATTAAACATTAGTTAATGCATTAGTTCAAATGAATTCGTTCAGCATTATATCACCTTTGTTTATGTTAACTTACACATATTCTAACGTATCTCTTTACATTAAGTGTTTGCTTACACATAGAGTAATGTATTTGTATAACACAACATGGTTTAACAATGAAGGAATTAGGTTGTTAATTTAAACTTAAAATTTTGATAATGTGTTATGATATGACAATAAAAAATATGATAATGCTAATAGTGCTAACAAACTCAGCCCTAGATTCAGGACTAAACAACTATCTTCAACAATCAGTTTATGCATATTAGGAAATTAAGAACCTAATTGTAAAGTGTACACTATTCCAACATTATTCCATGTTACTAACATTTGTAAACTTTTTGCTAACAGTTTTTTACTAGCTAAAAAAATTAAGTTGCAGTACCTAGAAAAAGTTCAAATGTATCAAAAAAATAAGTTATAGGACCTAGTAAAATTGTAACAAAAAATAAGTTATTAAAACTAGAAAATTAAGCTGTAGAAACCAGAAAATGAAACATAGAAAATTAAGTTACTGTTAACTAAACATACATTAAAGGGCACCTATTTGACCCCTTTTTCAAGATTTAAGATAAGACTTTTATGTATCCAGAATGTGTCTGTAAAGCTTCAGCTCAAAACACCCAACAGATTATTTATTATTCTTTTCCTAATCTGGGAGATTTGAGCTGTTAGGAAATTGTAGCTGTTTTTGTTGCCTGTGCCTTTAATTCAAATGAGTTGGTTCTCCCCACCCACCATTACCACGTGCCTGCCAAAGCCACAGAGATCACACACGGGCACACATACATACACACACACAAACACACACAGTCACACTCGGTTAGCTTTGGGCCGCAGAACTGCAGGGATTTTAATCCAACTTTTAACATAAGGAAATAAAAAAACAAATAATAGACTTATTGTGTTTCTATCACTCCAATATAACTGTGAACACACTTACATACAGTTCTGTCCAAACAGCTTCCATCAGTAGATTTTCATCATAGGTGCCCTTTAACGTGTTAGTTAATGTATTAGTAACACATGAATATATGCATATAACATTAACAAAGATTAATGCCATGCTTAGTTTATTTGCAAAAAACAATGCAACATCATTCTTGCAACACCGCGTTGATGCAACATCAAGAGGATCAATGAGCCAACATTAAGACTAAAACAGATTTTTTTTTATATTATTGAAAATATATATTCACAAATGCATGCATGAAGTTTAGATATACATGAACACAGTTGAACAAATAAGTTTCCCATTGTTAATTAAAATTTATAGACAAAAGATGTAGGAACTAGAAAAAACAAGCTGTAACAAAAAATAATTATTGGAACTAGAAAATAAAGTTGTAATAACTAGAATAATTAACACATGAGAACTAAAAAAATTAAGCTGTAGTAATTAGAAAATGAAAAACTTTTAAAAAATTAAGTCTTTGTTACTAAAATAAACATATATGAATGTGTTGGTTAATGTATTAGTAACACATGAACATATGTAGATAACATTAACAAAGATTAATGCCATGCTTAGTTTATTTGCAATAAGCAAGTAATGCAACATCAAGAGGATCAGTAAGCCAACATTAAGCCTAAAACAGTTTATTTTTGTTATTAAATTGTAAAATATACACTCACAAATTCATGTGTGAAGTTTAGATACACATGAGCACAGCTGAACAAACAAGATTCCCATTGATGTATGGTTTGTTAGAATACGCAAGTACCTTGGCTGAGATTAAGCTATTTGAAAAGCTGGAATCTGATGGTTCAGAAAAAAACTAAATATTGAGTAAATTGCCTGTAAAGTAATGTGATATTTGTAATGTGTGGATCCAAATGCAAGTTTATTAACAGGATGGTCAGGCAGGCAATGGTCAACAGAGTCAAACTGATGTATACTGTATAGGAAATCCAGAGTTGTAGTCATTAAACAGGCGAATGGTCAGTACAGGCAGCAAGCAATGTAATCAAACAAACAAGGCGAGGGTCATAACTCAACAAAGAAGGCAAATGAGTCATAATGTTCACAGTAACAGTATAACAAGACTCAGCCATGATTCGTGTGTGTGTGCTGTTTAAATAGTCCTGTAATCAGTCCATGAGCAGCTTCAGCTGTGGATGTTTGCAATCAGACAGGATCAGGAACCGGTCTGTGTGTGTGTGTGTGTGTGTGTGTGTGTGTGTGTGTGTGTGTGTGTGTACGGTGCATGCATGCTGTGATTTGCAGTCTATATAATGGCGAATATGTAGTTCTAAGTGATCTATGTGTTTACCAGAAATCTGCAGCCGCAAGATCGCTGTTGATCATAATAATAGCATTGCACATTACTAATACAAAATTGATCACGGAAGATGATCTTTTATTATTTTATTCCAATGATTTCTTTGGCATAAAAAAATAAACAAAACTTGACACAATATATTTTTGGTTATTGCCAAAAATATTCCTGTGAATAGGGTCCAGGGTCACCGCCAAAGGCTCTACAAAAGTACATTCAGTACAACCTCATATAGGCAGCATTAGTATGCTGAAGTGAACACGAGATGTCATGCACTCCAATCCCACTTGCTCACCTGACCAATCCAAACTTAATGCAGTGACACAAAAGTGTTTTATGCCCCATGAATCTCTACTTTTGGGCATATTCCCCCTGGCTGCCCACTGTGAATGCTGGGAGATTTGTAGGCTGTGGTACCCAGCAGAGAGTGGAACAGGAAGTGATGAATATCAGCGAAAACAGCACAGAGGCTTTAAAATTTATCAAACCCTGCAGTGCCCAAGAGCATACGGAAATACTCCCCACATACGCCCAGGCAACTTTCTGTATTATATGAATTTAACATGAAGTATCACAGTATGGAACAGAACCACAAACATTTCACAGAAACTGAATAAACAATATGTAATACATGCACAATATAGTACACTAGTAAGTAAGCACTAGTAAAAAAACATCCTGTGCTTTCATATTATGAAATGATATACATTTAGGACATTTTTTTTTCTTATTTTACCTTTTAGATAAACTTTTGTGCATTTCAAAGAACAGCAGTGCTTTATTACTGAATTAATGTGTAATACATGCACACTATAGTACACTAGTAAGTAAGCACTAGTAAAAAAGCATCCTGTGCTTTCATATTATGAAATGATATACATTTAGGACATATTTGTTTATTTTATTTTCACTTTTAGATCAACTTTTGTGCTTTTCAAAGAGCAGCAGTGCTTCATTACTGAATTAATACGCAATACATGCACACTATAGTACACTAGTAAGTACGCACTAGTAAAAAAGTATCTTGTGCTATCAAACTATAGGGTATATGCCAAAGTATGCTATTAGGAATTTTTATTTGCTAGTAACCTAAGTTAAGCCTTACATTTGGAATGTATGCCATTGCAAAATCGGAGCGTTTAAGGTCTGTTTTCTTTAAAAATCAGTGATCTTCTTTAGCTGAGGTATATCCGATATAAAGTGGGTCTCAGATTGTACAAGAAGCACTGCATTAAATTACATTTTCCCCGCCATGTCTTTAAAATACGAACATTTATTTTAATACAGTACATTCAATGGAGCTTCTGCGCTAACCTGCCGATTCTGACAGGCGTGTGCGAATAAAGGGCTTTTTGTCTCGTTTTACGCTTTAGCAACTTAATGAATGCCAAAGTCTATTTAACTGATTATATTTTAATTACATTACAACATCGATGCTGTAAAAGGAACCATATACAATGGAAAAAAACTCACAATAACAGGTCACCGGAGGTTTATCAGTATGAGAACAACACTAGCTTGACATACACCCTATTAAATGATATACACTTTAAACATTTTGTCAATCTATCTCAACTTTTAGCTAAACTTTTGTGCATTGCCAAAAACAGCAGTGCTTCATTACTGAATGAATCAGCCGCTTTGAATGAATGAAACGATTTCATGACTCACTAGTTAAGTGATTTCCTGGCAGACCGCAAACAACTAAATCAAAGTGAATCAAATTAAACTAAAGTGTACCGAAAACTGAAAACAGAGGCAAATTGATTCAACTGAAAGAATGACTGTGGGAAAGTGTTTAATTAGCCTTCTCATAGTAAGCCTTGACCCTCCAGAGGTCGGTTAACCACTACTGGACTCAGAAAAGTCCCAGCAACATGCAAATAAGATACTGCCTACTCTGTGCCACAACACCACTCAGAGATGCCCTCATTTACATCCTACATGGGACATCATTATGATCCCGGAGTCACAAGGCGCTGGAAACTAACACACACAACTCAAATGTCACAAAACACAGAGGAATCCCAATTTTTATTTCTTTTTGGGATGATAGCTGATGAGTGATGATTATGAATGCTCTACTTATAGCACTATCGTTTGTAATATGTTTATTGTATATATATTTATGTTTATTTAAATCCCCATTAGTCACTGCAGAGGGTCCAACAAATAAACTTACATTGGGAAAAAAAAAACTAACAAAACCAAGTAAAACTTTAAATAAAAACTTCACGATAAAACCAGCATAAATCTACTGAATACTGTGACAATAAACATTTATTTAATGCTTTTTTAAAACTTATTTTATTTATTAAACAACAGGTAATGTCTGACGGCAGTTCAAGCCATATTTTTATTCCTCTAAACATAACCTTCCATTGCTTTACATTCGTTTTTTAAACAGAAAGTAAGAAGTATCCTTTTGCTGCATGCCTGCTGGTAAAATTATGACTAGCACTGCAATTCAAAAGTTGAGAGTACAGTACAAGTGGAACTCCGTACATTGAATATTTCTTATAATACAAAGCAGAGAAATGATTGCCCTGTCCTTTACCAATGACCAACCTGTAATGTAGTTTGTTCTCATAATCTTAACCCTTCAATTACAAATCAAATTAAGTTGCGCAGCTCATTTCTGGACTAACCATTTTAAGAGTCTCTATTTGATGCACTTCACCACACCACTGGACAATAGCCTAAATAAGAAAGAACGAATGATAACACAAGTTTAAAATCTAATAAACCTCATTCCAAAATTATTACCATATCATCTGTTTTTACCATTTTAGGTAAATGCTTAGCATTGCACCAAGAAGTCTGATTTCCACATTCTATAAAGCCAGATTTATTTGTGGTTTATGTTTAAAAACTGATCTAAACACTATATATTTAGGTACCCATTTAGCCATTATTTGTAATATTTGTACCAATGATGTTAAATCATCTGCATACATACCTGTCGTTTCACATTTTAAAATCAATAGAAGATCAATGGTAAAAACAATGGTATATGGAAGCAAATTAATGTTGGGGGGGGGTATGGTTAAGTATATTGTACCTGAAGCTTTCAAACTGAGGTTAACAGAGAAAATCCACCACTCCAAATGAGGAAGCAAATAGTCAAAATGTGATTAATTTGATAAAAAACTAGCAATGTTCTGGCAAATAAACTTTGCAAATTTAAGCATTGTCTTTAAGCATCTCCGTTATCTTTTTACTCTTTACTTCTGTGATGCACATGTGACGTTTATGTACAAGGGCGCCCTCTAGCTGCCAGTATGAATGAAACAGATGTTATATTAGGTGTGTGTTTACAACATCCTGTTGTTGGCTAAACATAACTACTTAACTAAATAAATAAATAAATCTGTGGATAAATTTACACAGATTAATTGTTTACCTAAATAATATGTTCTAGCAAATACACATTACAAATTTAATGTTGCACAGTCTTTAAGCATCTTTGTAATCTTTCTACTCTTTACTTCTGTGATGCACATGTGGAGTTTATGTACAAGAGCGCCCTCTAATTGCCAGTATGAATGAAACAGATGTTACATTAGGTGTGTTTTTAAAACATCCTATTGTTGGCTAAACATAACTAACTAACTAAATAACTAACTAAATAAATAAATAAACAAATAAAGGAAAGATATTACTTCTTTCTAATAAAGAAATTGTTTGTTTCTAAGTGGAAACATCAATAAATAAATACATTCAATAATGAAATATCATTGATATCATAATAAGTAACAGAAAATATGATATAGAGAAGGTTTGACTCCATCCCTAACTCTCCCAACTGGCCCAGTGAGACTGTAAAGTAAGGCAGAGAAGAAGAAATAATGAGAAAAACAGCGTAGAACAAGATGCCTGGCTTTAGTCCAGCCATGATGACACCTATCTGTGGGGAACTCGGTGGAAACCGAGAGAGGGAACAGGCGATAAGCCTCTTAGCCTAGATTTACATGACGTTCGGCATGGCCCTATGAACATGTGCCCACTTCCCTGGTATCCTGACAGGCTCCGCTGAGGAAGATAAGGCTGGAATTAGATAACAATGATACCTATGATAAGTGTGAAAGCAGAAACAGAGATATCAGCAGTAGCGGCTTTAGCTAAGAAGCTAATCACGCCAAAGTAGTGGTTATAGCTACTATAGCTTTGCAACGTGTAAAAAGAAAGGATGTAGAGACTTATCACTCGGACTGCATATGCCAGTCCTTTTCTTCAGCATTTGTTGAATCAGATTCCATTCACTGTAAATAACACACATCCATTCTACTACAAGAAGACAGTAATAACAGCTTTGTAATTTGTTTAAAGCACAACGAGACCTGCTATTCTTGTCCTTTGGGCAACAGAGCCTTTTCTACAGAAAGATGTGACTGATTTGTCTCCTAAGCTACGTCTGCTAATAACCAGTGGCTGCTGACCCTTGACCTCTCTCTGGGTGCTTAATGATACGAGGTCAAAGGCCAAGCAAGGAAAACCTCTTCAAGGCGACATGCAAAGGGCAGATTGAAAATAACAATGAAGCAGAAGAGAGCATTCTATAGTCAGCAGCCATTCTATGGTGCGCAGCAAAGACTGGTCTGCTTGAGATGTTTGTTAACATGATGTCTGTTTTTTAAAAATGTATTTATTTCATGTTCCCTGTCATTCTCGGAACTATAAACTACTGTACAGCGCTATAAATAGCCCAAATGAAAAGCAGCAGCATTTGCTTCATTAAAAATGTAGATATGTCAATTTTTAACATGTGATTTTAGTGGAGTATATATGGGCACTCACTCAAACACACACACACACACACACACGCACACACACACACACACACGCATGCACACGCACACACACATACACACACACACCTGAATAAAAATTTCATGCTGAGTAAGGCTGAAAGAAAGTCTTTTAAATGTAAAATAAATTGCCAAATTGTATATAAATAAATTGCCATTTAGTGCAACAACAGTGCATTTATTTAAAAAATTAAAAATAAAATAAAAGTTATATGAATATGATTGGAATTTATATAAGTATTAAATGTGTACATAGTAATGCTATTCAGAACGAGACCTGAATGAAAAACGTTTGTTAAAACTGCATGGAAATAAATTAGTAATAGATTACGCAATTAATAGATATGAATAAGTTACTAACATTTGAAAACAAAGAACAGTTCATTTATTACAGTATTATTCACCTCTGTTATTGTAATTTGGCGAAAAAAGATATTATTAGTTGATGTTACCTCACAGTGCAATGGCTAATGTTTACACACAGCTTTGGATTTTAATAATGCACTAGTAAATTTTGAACTATGATTATTAAATGCTGTACAAGATTGTTCATACTTGCATCACTTTATGTTAGCAAAAACATAATCTAAAATTAATTTATAGACCATTATTTAAAAATGTTACCACATATTACTATAGATAAAAATAAGAAATAATTTACAAAAACTAAAAATAGTATTATGAAACCTAGACATCTTTTTAAAAAATGGAAAAACTTTAAAACTGAAGGTAACTGTTAGGCCCTTTGTTGCCTTTGTAAGTCAAGCACCTATTATACATTAGAACGATTAACAATCACCGACATTAAAAAGCTGCATAAGGTTTACAGTGAAGGGGCCAATCAAAATCAATGCAATCAACACATTAACGGCTCATCAGTGGACGTATAACAGCAACTGGGCAACATTCACTTCTATTCTATCTTGTGTTTTCGTGAAGAGTGACATTGAAGCTTGTAACAACTATAACACAACAGACTAAAATTACATAATATTTATTGGTTAACACTATATTTTGATGGTCCATTTGAGTATTAGTAGACTGTCTGCTTAATATCTGTTGACACTGACATTTAACAGTCCTTCAACAGACATTTAACTGACTATAAGAAACTTTGCAATTACATGTCAATTTACACTAACCCTAACCCCAACCCCAACCCCAACCTAACAGTCTACTTATAATCTAATGATAATTAGTTGCAATGTAACTTAAATTCAACAAACGGACCGTCAAAATAAAGTGTGACCATTTAATGTTAACACCTGTGAAGTGAGAGATTTAGACAATAATGATGCTAGGTTATATATAGGATTTAGACAATAATGATGCTAGATGCTAAGTTTCATCCGGATACTGTTTTCAGTAAACATGGAGAAACAATTGAGAAAAAAAAATGAATCAAATTATAAGAGGACACTGATGCAGTCACATATTTACATGATGCCGGTTAATGGCACATTTCTAAAAAAGCTCATACAATGAAAAAGTATGGTTTGTGAAAAAGGTACAGTATCTAGAAAAGAGTTAGAAAATTTCATTCACAAAAAAAATGTATAAATGTTATAATAGTAGACATTATTATAACAAATAGAATTAGTAAAAAATATATGCAGTATAATAATAATTGTTAACTTTATGTAGAATTAGAGACTTTATATACTATTTTGCATAAATAAACAACAATAGACCCTTTCACACAGTGATATCAGTAAATATCCAAAAAAATTCTGGAACGACTTTACCGGTTGATTTAAAAAAGCGCTGTTGACACAGGCAAGGACATTCAGGAATTTTTCCGGAAAAGACAGTTCACACATTTATTCCAAACTAACAGAAACTCATTAACCAGAAATGAGCTCTAAACGACTGCGCTTGTATTTGTACACATAGAAGAGGTCTGGCTTTTGTTGATGGTTTCACTTTTATTTAAAGCTTTAGCATTTATGCAGCTGTTCTGTCTGGATAGGTATTGTGAATGATGTACATAATATGTGTGTACTGGCGCTCATCGGGAGAACTCCTTCACTTCACGGGCGTATGCGTCAAGCAACTGAAGCACAGCTTGAAGGTAAACAAACAGTGGTTTATCATAAGCATTTAATTTAATTTTATTTTTTTTTACAGTTAGCATATGAAAGGAACATCAAAACATTATCTGACTAATATCAAGCAGCTAATTGTGTCTGTAAAACGATTTAAAGGCTTTTATTTTAATAAACAGTGCGAATCTGAATGTGTCTGAATGTTCTGATTGGCTGGAGCAGCATTCCGGCAAATTACCGGTAATGTTACAATCCTCTCTCTTTACCGGTATTTTCAAAAAGGGCCTGTTGTGAACATGATCTTATTCCAGAAAATTAGCGACAATCTGTATGTGTAAAAGGGGCTAATAATACTACATCTATCACAGTTCACTCAAACGCTAAAATGGCGTATTGTGCATGCCAGGACAGTAAGCTACAACATTACCTTGTAAAAAATATATATGTCTAGGAACATATGGTCATGTAGACAACCATTGGTTTTGGATGTCACATATTTGTTTATAAACTATAGCATGTATACTGTATGCATTATGTCAACTTTTTCATAAAGTAATGTTTTTAGTAGTTTAATCAGAGATAAAAATGGAAACAGACAAAATGCAAAAGGATTTCAGACAAAAAACTGGAAACTTGTTCATGAAACCTCTCTAACACACAGTAATCATGTAAATGAATGGCCAGAAATTATTTTCCCCTTATTTTGTTCATTTTAAAATGCTGTAAATGCCACTTTAAAAACAGAATTAGATGATGTCATAACAGTCTCTCGCCACTTAGTTTGGTTTGGCTGTCTAATTTTCATACTGAAGGTTCTTATTCAGAATATTTTCAAATCATATAAAAACAAAATCTCTATATTCTTAAATACACAACATAAAATTTAAGCAAACTTCAAACTTTAAAATACAGTAATAGCATATACTGCTATAAACCACATTCAATTCATTTAATGCAACACAGCAACCTGCAGATAGATTGGAATAATCTTCTAAAGAAATATATAGAACAGAGTTTTGGATCAGTTTTTATTATTATTATTATTATTATTATTATTATTATTATAATTATTATTATTATTATTATTATTATATAAAAACTCACTTGGCAGCGAGGCTTAACAAGAAAGTATTGTTTGTCTAAAATGCAAATCGGATTTCTTGAAAGCTATTAACTCTATATTATTTAAGTAACAATGTGATTTAACATTCAATGAAATTTATTATCAAATACATAGATAGAAAGATTCAAGCATGTTCAAATATTGTAATTTTATGCCTACTATTGATTCATAACACAAACATGAACTCATACTTGCTGCAGCAATTATTATTCCCTTCACATATTCATTTCCCCAAAGCTTTAAGAGACCGTAAAGCCAAAAAATAAAAAAGCCGTTCCTCATTTATGGACCCTCGACTTATGCAAAGCCTATTACAGTTTTATTCTTCAGCTGAACACTACAGAAGATATTTTTGAAAATGTTGGAAAGCAGTAACCATTGATTTTCATAGTATTTGTCCCATATTTAAAAAATGGCAATGGCTATTAGATTTAAACATTCTTCCAAAAATCTTTAGAAGCAGGTGGACATATTCAGAGTAGATGTTTATTTTTGAGTGAGCAATCCCTTTAGGAGCAACTAATTGATGTTATTGCATTTATACAAGTGAAACCACACTTCTGAAGGTCTTTGAATGCATGAGTTGAGCATGCTATGCTACTTCTATTAACGTGAAAGATGAAGCCACTCATCAAACAAAGCCACCACGAAATTCCTCCCTTTTCACATCAAGCAAACTTAATCCAGGAGCATTTAAGCTGTAGAGCGGTTACTCTGAGGAGATTTAAAATGTGAACTATTACATCGAGCTGAAAGAGCTGCAGTGAAAGGGCATGGCATCATCAAGCAGTGTAACACTGTGCCACCGCTGTCCCTGCAGAGGCACACAATCACAGACAAGCACTGATGTCTGTGTATCCATGTACGAAAATGGCCTCGTTTCGTCTCCCACAGTCTATACACAGTTCTAATGTGCACCCTGAATGAGAAAGCACGATTTTGGCCTGAGAAAGATATATGGCCATTCACTGTTTTCGCATGAACTTTACCAGGCACCTGCCTCATGACTGACTGACAGACTGGAGAGGTAGTGGGAGGCTGGAGATGGAGTTCAAATTGAGCTGTTGGGTGGTCAAATCACAAATGAACAGATCTCACGTTAAGCTTTAATATAATACAATAATATAATATAATATAATATAATATAATATAATATAATATAATATAATATAATATAATATAATATAATATAATATAATATAATAAAAACAGAGAAATCAAGAAAATTGTCAATAATATTATAAATGTATTATTATCAAAATGTCTTTATTATTATTACAATTATTGTTATAGTTTTTTGTTCATTTTATCATTATCATCATTACAGATTTTATATATATTTTTATTTTTTTATTTATTTTAGATTTCAAAGCTCAGGTCAGTTAGATTTTGTGTTCCTTAAAATGATCAAGTGACAGACAAAATATTTAGAATGACACAAAATAATACTGTAAAACATTGTCAATGTTTCCCATAATAAAGTAAAAAAAATAGCAATTATCGAAAAATTAAATATTAAAATGTATTCGTTTTTTTATAGTTATCATGCATACATTATACTTATTATTATTATTATTAGTAGTAGTAGTAGTAGTAATATTACAGGGTATATACAGGAATTGTCCCAGTGTTGCGTTGCAGCTGGAAGGGCATGCATGCACTGTGTAAAACATATGCTGCATAAGTTGGCAGTTCATTCCACTGTGGTGACCCCAGATTAATAAAGGGACTACGCTGAAAAAAAATTAATGAATGAATGAATGAATATACAGGAATCAGAGACTGAAATTTAATAACTCTTAAGAGCTTTTTTAAGACTTTTTCCATACTTTTTAAAACCTCATAGCCACTTTAGGTTTCAGCTGGTAACATTGATGACATTTTAACTTACAGCATATTTACTAATTACTGATAGTAAAAACTAATCTTAAACTAGCATTATTCATATACTAAATAAACATGCTAATCCAGCAGGTGGTGCCTATAGAACTGCAGAAATACCAGTGTTGCCTTGGTTACTACAGTAAACAAAGCAGCGGGATATTAAACCTATAGGATTCTATCGATTTTATAAACTACATAGCACCCCAATATACACAGATTAAATGCAGGCAAACTTTAGCATACAACAACACATTCATATTGTACAATTAAAATGTATATAAAATGTAATACCTTGTGAAATAGCATTTAAAACTTTTTTAGTACCTTTTTTTAGTTAGTTTTTTAGTAGATTTGTGAACTTTTAGTACTTTAAGAGCCTGCGGACACCCTGTAGTAGTAGTAGTTACTTAATTACTCTCAGGGCTGTTTATATTAAAGTTGATATTTAGAACATGCAAACTCCATACAGAAATGTCAACTTGACCCAGCCGGGGCTCGAACCAGCAACCCCGCTACCCACTGCACCACCATGCCACAATAGTAGTAGTAGTAGTAGTAATTGTTGCTCACAATAAGGCCACAAGTTAATGAGAAAAAGATCAAATATAATGTGTATTCCATGACCTCTTTAAAATTATATGTATGTTTAGCTGCTGTACGAGGTGACAATGTTTAATAAAGAGCATTCAATCAAACCAAACGTGTATAAAACATGAGCAATGATGATTGATTTTGTCATTCATCGTTACAAGGCTCCAGTGAAGGCAGCTTCTCGTGTCTCATTTATCTTGGTTATCTTTTCACACTCACACACACACACACACACACACACACACACACACACACACAAGCACCGCAGGTACTCAAAGCACTTATCAACTTATCCCATGAACTTATCGCTCCCATTTAGTGTGGTTTTCATGAGATGAGCTCACACAAACACATGGAGATGTTGCATACTTTCGGTCTGTCTAAAACTAATGTATTCATTAATCCTTCATAAGTGTTTGCTTATGTACACAAACGCACAACATGCCACTAGCATTACTCTCTCATTCCCTATTTGCAGCCATCTGTACATACAATAGATTACCAACAATTCACACAGATATAACTGTATATATACTTCCTCTCCACACTCTCATCTGCACCCTACAAAGACCACATGTAACCATACAGCCTGATAAATCTAACAGCACAAAACACACTACTTTCACATTAACTTGGCTTATTCATTTGATAGTTTTATGACATTTCGACAGTCACATTGTGAAATGATTAGCTCAAAATGGGTGATTCATTAATAAAACAACAAAGGCTACATCAAAAATTGTATGCTTCCTTATACTGTGAAATAAAATGAGTAACTAAACAAAACAGCTGCAACTAAAAAGTTATGCCAACTGTGCGATAGTTTAAAATTCCAAGCTTGTACACCAAATCTATTGTGCAGGCACATGGGATTAACTATGTCTGAGGCTATTAACTAAGGGCCCTTCACATATCCTTTTTTTGTGCTTGTTTGCTGTTTCCTATTGTTTGCTATTTCCAATGGAGGCACGTGGCTTGCACGCGCATATTGGCAGCGATGCACACAGAGCGCAACATGCTCATGATTTCCAGGCACAACTAGTTGAAAGAATACAGCGAGCGCAGCTTGAGTCACGTGACAATAAGTTACCGGTCATACTTTGTATGAAATATACACGTCTACTCTGAAGAGAAAAAAATAGAGAAGGAAAATACCTTTAACTTTGAAACCAAGTTTATAATATAGTTAATCAAAGGTGCCTTTCAGACAGAGCTTCAGCAGCCTTTCAGTACATTTGTTTTCTTTAAAAAGGGACATACTTAGCTAATATGTAGCTCAGATTTACATTAGACAAATACAATTTACTTATTTTTATTTATTACATTTTATATAAATTATTTTTTATTATTATTTTGTGCTGTATTAATTGATTACTAAGCAGGAATAAGTAACAAGTAAGGAGTTTTCATGGGATTTTCTAAACTAGTAGTGTTTTGAAATTAATGAATGCATAATAATCATGATAACCATGGTTATTCCTAAGACTATAATCGTACAACCAAAATCTATAATCGTTGCATCCCTAGACTACAATTTCAGACAGCCTCTTTTTGAATGAATTGTTCAATCATTGACTCCAATTGATTTGAGTTTTACATACTTGGCAAAAAAAAAGCCACTTAGTAACTACTTTTTTGCTGAACTGCTGAATAAACATGGCGAATGCAGAACATTCAGAATACATTTGTATTATAAAGAAAACACTGTTTAGTGTTTCCAAATACATTATTATCCCAAAAAGCACCTTTTGTTTTTGTTTGTCAAACTCTTGTAGAAAATCAAATCTATCATTTGCAATTGTGCTCACACATTTATATTCATGAAAAGCCCATGTGTTTGTAATATTATTTAAAACAAAAAAGAAATACAAACAGCAAGCAAATTTCCAGTAAAAAAGCTTGCCCTCCACTAACAGCGATGGCACACAAAACTCACTACATTCACATTTTATTAGGCTGATTTTTGTTGATGTTTTTTTTTAAGAAAGAAAGAAAGGAGAAACTCATTTAGCAATTATGTAACGAGGCAAAATGTCAGGCAGATAAGGTATTATGCAAATCCACAGTGGTTTTGGCCTCATGCATATTTATAGCATCTCTGCAGCTCCAGCTAATCACAGGCTCGGATAAAGGTCAGGGGGAGGGGTCAGCGAACAGCTGGTGTTTGGGGTGGCCGCCCAAAACAAATACTGATATCCACACACAGCCAAAAAGGTAAAAGGTGGGTGGTCTCGCCGCTGGCTAAAATATATACATGTAGATTACACAACAGGTAGCGCTAGACTATGCAGCGGAAACCCTGCAGAAAATGCCTTCGGAGGAGTTCAGAGAAAGCACCAGCCATTTGATTCTGTCAGCATTAAGGCTGGAGCCTGCTTATTCCCCCATTTCCTGCACTGCCCCGGTATCGCATTTCACCACCATTACCGGCAAAGGCCGGCCATCTAAGAGATCTGTCGTCCTCTTCCAACATCCATCACTTCGTGGCCCCTGGTCATACACTCCATCACTAGAAAAACAAACACACGAGCACACACACATTCGCAGAGCTACCGAGCAAACTGCAGAAGCAAGGCCAGCCGAGACAAGGCCGAAATATCTGATACACACAAACAACTTTCTACAACCTGCTTAAAGCTGTCCATCCATGACTGTCTAGTATATGGTGACAGACAGGTTCATCTAGCTGACTGAGAACATCATTGAGCTGCTGTCTGAGAAGGCATATGTTCAATGTACAGGTGTGCAATATTCACTTAAAATGATATTTTTACATAGATACAACACTAGAACTGCCAGAACTCTATAGTTACAGTACCGTCTTGACTAGTTGATTCACTGAATCATTCATTCTAACAAGTTGCTCAATATGACAGATTTACGGCAAAGATGAAGGCAGAATCCAAAATCACATTGTTTCTACAATCAAACTCATTTTATAATAGTAAGCTTTGTTGAATTGTTGTATAAAATCAATATCACATTTCTGATATTGAAAACACTGTTCTACACTGTTTAAAAAAATAAAGCCAAAGTTTATATTTGATGAACAAATATAACAAACAAACAAAAACATTCATATTTCACTCCATAAATAATTAAAATTTACTTAGACAAAAACAATACAAGATGTAGGTAAGGTTTTATCCCCTCATGTACAATATTAACCTTTTATAGGACACTGATTAAAATACTCATCAGAAAAAAGGGAGTGTTACTGTGGCTTATTACAAGCCTTTAAAACTTGTATTGAAATAAAAAAAATTA
>CAIGQZ010001313.1:20101000-20119566 GCA_903798205.1 Danio tinwini
ATTTATTTATTTATTTATTTATTTATTTATTTATTTATTTATTTATTTATTTATGCTTGCAAATTTTCAACAAAACAAAAAAAAAAAGAAAAATTAGCTGTGATTGAAATTCAGGCATGTTCCACCAAATATTGATTTATTGAACTCTTCAAGAAACATTTATTTATTTATTCACTCATTCATTCATTCATTACTATTAATTGTAATCTTTATGAAAAATATAGCAGGATATACAGCTTGAGAAAAAAAGATAAATCAACTTGGAAATGTAATTTCTAGTGTAACCTTTTCTTTAAGTAAAATAGCAAAATAGTTTTCAGACAGGTTATTTTTGAGACCACAAAACACATATGCTTTAACCTTAGAAGAGTCAATAAATCAATGTTTGGTGGAACATTCCTGAATTTCAATCACAACTAATTTATATATATATATTTTTTCATATCTGTATGTTCTTTCCATACATATTATCATAAGAAGATATTTCTACAGCACAGTTGTATCGGCAGAGATATCAATAGGCATTAAGCTGCAACAGTAATAGGGAGAGTCACAGTGAGGCTGTGGGCTTAAGGAAAACATTTTCCTAGATCTCTGATTGGCTAAATTTCAGAAGAATGGTTTGTTGAAGGTTATGGTGCTCGTTTGTCATGCCGGTCAGCTCTATTTAAAGTCACAATGTGGTATTAGTCTGAAAAGCCTGAACACCATCAAGTGACCAAGGCAACCAGCCAAAGCAACTTGATATTTGTTTGTCCACAGATATTGAAAGGTTTCAAGTAGCCAAAAGATACCACAAGGCCAAAGAAAAGGCATGAAAGAGAAGTGCAAGAAACAAAAAGCAATGAATAAAGTCAATGACATCATATGTAATCATTGCTACACGGAGAAAAATAATCTCTTGAATTAAAAAGAAGTCTAAACATCCTTAATTCAAGATGGGTAAAAATTAAATCTAATTAACTGAGATGAAAATGATGACAGATAGCTTGTTTTTAGTGCGTGTATGCTATTAGTATTTTGAACTGATTAATATGATGAGCACAGAAAAGAGTAAGTACTTGTGTGCAAAGTGAAGCATGCACACAAAAAATAGCATTAGTCTGCGTCAGAAAACATCATTAAGACTTAATGCAGCTATTAGTTAATTGAGAGCTCTGTGAATTCAATGTCATAAACAAGTATCTCTATCTTCGTGGAATCAATAAAAGATCTATTTCCAAACGGTGCTTATAATGATCGTCTATATGACTGATTTCAACGCCCAATCCTTGTGACACAAACTAAACCTGTGGTAATGAAGACAAAGCTTCCTCCTTCAACATTTGCCTCCAGCATAGCTGATGAACAGCTTATTGTTTTCTTATAAACATCCCATGCATCTTTTATCGCCAACGATTTAAGCCGTTCTCCTTTGAGGCGTATTTGTTACCCCCAGAAACAGAGGGAATAAAGTATCAGCGGGGGGTGAAAAAAAATACTAATAGGCCCAGGATTCAAGAATATTGCACTTCTTGGTGCGTAACTAAACGGCAAATGTAGAAATGATTTGCATTTGAACTGGAGTTCAACATTTCACAAATATCCTGCCAGGCCTTTAGGAGTTTATAATCACTACTGTTATTTTCTAAAAGTCAACCCTCATTGCAAAAATGTCAGCCGTCAACATTTTTGATGATAATTTCAACTTAAAACTGCAAAAAGTTTTGAACATAAAGTGGTCAGTTGGCTGCTAATGGCTTTTATTTCAGCAGAATATACACTGCAGTGCAATGATTCAGGATAAATAATGTTACAAAGCAAGCTAGAAAATAGAGCTTGTTAAATGGACAAAGATAGTAGCAGAATGTGGGCTGTAACCACTCATTACTTCTCATTTATTTGGCATGTAGGTTTAGAATGTAAAATCATCTAAATAAAAAGGGTTTAAGCTTTATTAAATGAATAGTTCACCCAAAAATCTACATGTGTTGATAATTTACTCACCCTCAGGGCATCCAAGATACAGGTGACTTTTTTGCTTAACATAAAAACATAAATAGAAGATTTTTTTGCTGAAACTTTGTTCTTAGTGATGTATAAAATGCAAGACAATGGTAAACATCACAATTAGGCTAATCACAATGGCATTTAAACAGATCAAACCAAAACAAAAAAGTCTCCTGACAACTTTAAACCTTAAAATATTTCTTGACAACTTTACAGGATATTTTACTTCATTATTATGTGAAAACTACAATCTCAGGGACATGGTCCAGAGTGACATCCAGTTCCCATTCTTTCAAATCAGCTCTTTTTAGAGAACTGGATGAACAAGTTTACAAGAATTGAGCCAATACTGATACGTGACTAATATACTGATGTGATTATGTACAGTAAACAAACTGTGTAGGAAACAAGTAAATCAGTTATTTAACAAATACTGTCTGAAATAATCAGTTAGAAAAAAAGAATTATATTTCCTCATTTGCCTGAAGTATTGATTGCAGATAATTATGTTGTTAATCAGTAAATTCAGTTTCACTTCATAAGACTCAATGTATCATCAGGAGCCACAGGTATTCATTTTTTATTGCCTGACACTTTTTGTCACTCTCAAAGTGACCACTGACTTGCATTATATGAATCACCAAGGTCCAGTTTTATCTCAAATTATTGTAACTGAAAAGGAAAAAAATAAATAAAAAATCACTCACCAGAATCTTGGATTGCCTGAGGTTTAAATTAGGGTGAACTATCCTTTTAACATTGACATTGGAACTACTAGAATTATATAACTACTAGAATAGCCATAGCAGCCATTCTGACATTTTATACAGTGTAAGGCTACTAAACTGAATGTGATGTCATATTTACATTTAAAGATTCAATTGCGATTTTAGAATTAAACTTTCAATGTCTGGTGTCATGTCAACTATGTTTTTGTGATATAATTATGTATGAGTTAACCCTTAGATCAGTGGTTCCCAAAGTGAGGTTCGCTAGACAATGACAGGAGGTCGCTTGGTGATTTTCAAAAGTGTAGATTAACAAAACAGCAGTAGCGTCAGCTGCAGCAGATTGATTTTATAGCACCGAGTTAAACTTTCTGACACCTTTATGTCAATCAAATAACATTACAAATAAAAACAGGCCACAACTGAACACTAAGGATGATCTCTGAGTGGCAGCCTCTAAAATTAAACCAAGAATAGACCTATGCTGAAAACATTGTGCCCACCAGTCTCATTAGGTGAGGTTAATATTAAACTAATTAAAAAATTAAGAAAAAGTTTAACTTTTTTTGTTGTCAATATGTTCATGTTTATATAGGCCTATTGTTTTGTGTGCAACATTTGTATATTTATAACCACCTTCGAGGAATGTGGCGGTCGTGAATTACTGACGTTGTTATTTTGGGGGTCGCAGGCTAAAAAGTTTTGGAACCCCTGCCTTAGATCACCCCGAAGGTGTTGAAAAGTTGACATCGTTGTTTAGTTATGACTACATAAGTAAAGTTATGTTGTTGCTATCAGAAAGTTATGTTTTTTGTAAGCAGAAAGTTGGTAGGCAACAGAGCCAAGTGTATTCAAAGGCACAGGAAAAAGTAGTGGACACTAAAATGCATACAGTCAAATTGACAATTATGGCAATTCAACACTCTTTGGGTTTTATATAATTTAGACAAAATAACAAATGTTAGAATGACATAAATAGACAATTTAGGAAGTTATTAAAATTACAAAACGTAAAAAAAAAAGGTCAGAAGGACTGCCTCTGCATCGACCAACCAACCATAAACTGCTGAAAAAAATGAAAACTCACTTTTTACTCACTATAAATTGAACAACTTAACATTTAAAGTAGCCCAAACTATGCAAGTTAAACAATTTTGCTGAAATATGTTGTGTTCCAACAAAGAAAGTCATACAGCTATGACTTTATAAATGGAAAAACAGACATTTTGCTGGTGCACTACAGGGTGAACCCCTCAATAAACTATATTCTCAATAAAAACAATATAATTGGACCAAAATAATCATATTTTGTAATAATTAAAAACTGCATTTGTTGTGCTTTAACTGCTTATTACGTTATTATGAATTTTCGGTCTGGCTGTGAGGGGGGAAATAAATACTGTTTTGACTAGAAAAATCCACACAGCTTCCAGATCTGGCACATTCTACACACTGACATGCTGAATCCAGCCACCACTGCCTGCTTCAACCATCCTCTCCTCCACCTCTATTTATAAAACCATGCACACTTTTCATCCCTTTCCCTGATAATTTTTCAGCGCACTCTTGTCAATTATTCACGTGCTCTTCTACATATTGAACATGTTTTCCTTTCTAAGCATTAATATTTAAGGCTCCATCCCTCCTTTAGGAGATCTTAAAAAGATAAATCAAAGTGACATTTTTTTAAACAGTCTCATAGTGAAATTAAGCTCTAATGGTACTGGAAAAGAGTGCTATTTTGGCGGTCTATTACAACAGGAAACGGACAGAAGAGACAAATAAATCACCTCACCTAAAGATAAATACTAAACGATTTTAGTCATTTACCACTGGCAATGACTTAATGTCAAAATCATCCTCATGAATTTTGAGAACAAATACTGAGACAGCGTGGTAAATGGCCAATACAGTGTGGCAGATGACATGAACTAATCCTCGTAATCAGCCTGATGTTACAAAACAAAGGAAAATCGATGGTCATTAAATGGCAGTCAGCTGGAACCAGGAATCGTGTCAGCCAGTTTCAACCAAAGCTGTTTTCAGTTAATGCTACAATTGATTCAGCAACTTCATAATCAATAACATTGAGATATGGCTTTTATACGGTCTGTTTATCGCAAAGTGTCCCTAGAACCCTCTGCAAATTTGCATTTGTGCCTAACCACCTTTTATTAAGTTGCTAACAGATCTATTTTCAGCAGAATCAGAACTTCCACATGCTCAACCAAACAAATGTCCACAAGGGAAAACAGAATTACAGGACACTCGATTTACCAATGTCAATTGTGTAAACAATTATTCTAGGAAAACAAAATGGTCACCTTACCTGGAAAGTCTTCAATGAAATATTTCTTTCCAGCTGCAAAATCAAATATGGCGAGCCGTAATTAGTTTTAAGATGAGCCACAGCTGTGGGCTCTCGAATGCACATGGATCACAAATGGTTTAGTTATCTTTTTCTCTGAGCTGTTGATAAAGGTAGGTAATTGTTGCTATGGGACATAAAGGATTAAGATATCCTCAGTCAGACAATTGCATTGGTAATGAATTATTGTACAACCAAACCTACAACTTGATAACAACTTGTTCAAAGACTTATGACACCTCTATTTGTGGGTTACTACTGCAATTGTAAGGACGTCTGCTTACTATATAGACACAAATCAGCATGCATGTCCTTGTGCTTGTAAAATCAGGGTATAAAAAGTCAAATAAAAACATGTAAATACATAGGTGCAAGGTACAAGGTAAGTCTCCTAAAGACTAGCAGTAGTTGAAGGAGTGACAGTTTCCGTAGTAAAAGGTAAATTAATCTGGATTAAGTACAGAAAGTGAAATAATCTCATTGAGTGGTGAGCCTCTTACTACCTGACATTATGATCCAATATTACCAGTTGGATTCAAAGAAAGGCTCAAATTATACTGAAGTATTCATAGCACTAGAGAGAAAAAAGGCTCTAATCCTTGAGACGAATATTTAGACATACTGCCAAATAACCTAAATGTCACTCCAAACAGACTGTCCTCTGTATTAAATCAACATTAATGGTGAAGGCATCTGTATCCAGGGATTCAAGGACTACAGTATAGCCATTATAATCATACTGCAAAATCACATATGGACAACACACCTTGGTTTCAAGTAATTCAGTGAGCAGGTGCGAGCAATCAGGCATGGTGATGCATTAATCAATTTCTGTGTGCTTAGACAATTTAAATGTTGTTGAGGTATAACATCAGCACATATGAAGTGTTTTTAGAGGCTCAAGTCATTTTTAAAAGAACAGGAAAATATCTCTTTAAATATGTCAGTTCTATAAATGTATTCAAAGTATGGCTTCGTCATTAGACATCCCTTGCACCACTTCCAGTAATCCAGTATAAGGAGAGAATCAGCAAATGCAGAGATACAAGACATTGTCTAACTGACATCCTGATACATAAGCTTTTTCATGTGCTGTAGCCGGTGAATAAATCTAAAATAGCTTTTTTTTACCCCTGAAATTCTCTTTGTGTTACTTGATTCACATTTTGAAACACAGGGAGTGGTCGGAGTCACTGCTTGTCATTAGTGTCTCTGCTGCTCCCTGGCAACATCATAGACGGGACTGCATGCAGCCACAAGACTGTCATGCTTTGCCTCTGGGATGTCATTAACACTGTACCGTGCAACAAAAAAAGGCAATTTACAAAGAAAGTCAACAAAGACTGTTTGATCACCAAGACCCCTCCTCACCAGAAGCACTGCATAAGCCTTGCAGAAGCAAAACCAGCAGGAATAAAGAAGTCTCAAACTTACGTGTTTTGCGGCTGACATGGGTTCGACCAGGTGTGGTCACGTGCCTCTCAGTGGATGAGTGCTCTCTGGTCCACATTTGGGTGGAGTCGTTTAGAACCGCTGGGTTGGAGGGAGAGGGGCTGGAGGTGGATGTATGGACAGTAGACGTGGTGGTAGAGGACACGGTGGTCGTAAAGGTGGGATTACGAGTGACAAATCGTGTAGAGGGACTCTTCTGAGTCACCTGGCTGCCGGATGCCCCTCCACCTCTAGGGGGAATGTTGGGAGGAGTTCCCGTTCGAGTCCTGCTCCGCACCACTGTGGTAACAGTGGGGATAGCCGAGCTAACCCCTCCAATAATGGTTGTAGTAGTAGTTGTGTCAGACCCCTTAGGAATAGTGCTAGGCTTGGACAGAAAAATGGGGTCCTGACCAATACCTTTGGCATCCACCAAGTCAGTAGGCACGTAGTCACGCACAGAACCAACTACAATCCATTTCAGCAGCATCAGACTGAGCCCCAGGCCTATGAAGCCAATGAGAAGTGGAACCACACAGAGCCAGGTTTGTTGGCGAGGCCAGAGAGCACAGGTCCCACACCTTAAAATCCCACCACGTGCAGGGGCCTGGGCTTGTTCGCGTCCACCGGAGCCACCTCTCCCATCGGGCTCCTCCAGTACCATAGCCCCTGAGTTGTTCAGTGTTCCCGAGCTGTCACTCATCTTGCCTGTGGCACGTTAAGGGTTAACCCCAAGGCCGGGCACTCAGCAGACATGGACAGCATAAGATGAAATGCTGGCCAGCAGTGCCAGACATTGGAAAAAAAATAAATGCTAAGTAAAACTGCA
The DNA here is from genome assembly GCA_903798205.1 of Danio tinwini. Taxonomy (NCBI): domain Eukaryota; kingdom Metazoa; phylum Chordata; class Actinopteri; order Cypriniformes; family Danionidae; genus Danio; species Danio tinwini. Next base: position 20,108,346 of record CAIGQZ010001313.1, read on the forward strand.
ACCGCAAGAACACATAAATAGTTACGTACACATCAAGGCAGGCAAATCACATCCACACACTGCCACAAACTGATACACATACACACACTCACAATCACACAAGCGCATACACCCAGTAGAATTCCGGAGGTAGAAATCTCAGTGGTTGCAGAATCTGGAAAAAGGACAGTCCTTTAGTTCAGTTCCACAAATACGTCCAAAAGACTTCCAGATGGCCCCAAGACTACCAAAATGATACAGATTTTAAATATAGGTGTCGAGCAAAGAAGGTGGATGGAAAGGGAGGAGTGAAATCATCTGCATGTTGACTCCGAGCACCAGCCGTTGCAGCAGTACTCTCGGTCGTCAGATTATCAAATCCTTCCTTTTGCAGATGACACCGAAATTAGATTTACCTTCAGATTTTGTATCTCCATTCATTGCAATATTTCAAGGTGAAGTTTAGGAAAAGTTGAAGGATAGCTCATATTTTTCCTCTCAGGCTCCTTAGTTCTTGCAAATTCCTTTTTCAAGGTCTCGATCTGACTCACGGTCTTGTATTCGATCGCTGAGTCAGCTATACATATCCCAGAAAGCTGGTTTCCTCACGAAAGGAGGACTCTGCGATGACCATGAAGTAATACGTCCCCTTCTCCACGACTGAAGCTCCTGCTGATTTATAGCATCCTTAAGGGACCAAGGGACCTGCAGCACGAACCCGGTACGTGCAAGCTGAGCAATAAACCCAGCATAAGAGGCAGTGGCAGGTGCAGAGTTGTCTACAAGGATACCGTAGATCACCAAATCCGTTAGCAGTGCAAATCCGTCCTGAAGAGCATCTGATACGCAGACCCACCACGTACAGCGAGCCGTTGATATCGTGCCGAACAGCAGGCGTACGCTCTCCCTCTATCTACATTCCTCCACTGAGAGAGCGCTAGAGAGAATGAGAGAGAGAGAGAGAAAGGGAGAGGAGCGGAGGGATGAGAGGAGGGAGGGTAGGAGGGAGGGAGGGAGGAGAGAGCTTGCCGAAGACGGACCGAAAGAGAAAAACAGGAGGGTTAAAAAGAGAGAGAGACAGCGTGCAGGTTTTCCATGAGACAACATTCATCCATTCCTCATCACGCTTGGGTTTGTTTTGCCTGTCTGTTGCTTTATCCTAAGGATGCCATTTCTAAAGAGTCCGGACTAGCGTGTATTCCCGCTCTAATCTCCTGTGGGATTTTACCGCGGCTCAAGCCTTCCACACTGCAGCCAGACATACACAGACAGCCTTCTACTCTCCCCTACTGCTGATGCCAGAAAAGAGAGAGACAGACAGAGAGAGAGAGAGAGAGAGAGAGAGAGAGAGAGAGAGAGAGAGAGAAGGGAGGCACTGCACCTGCTCTCTTCACAAGAACATTCCCCACCCCTTTAGAGAATGAGACTGAGAGAAACAGAGATGGGGAGGGAGAGGAACCAGGAAAGATAAGTACAAGTTGAGAAACCATTCACAGCAGGAAGAGATAGAAAATGAGAGAAGCAGAGGGCAAAAGAGAAAAAGACAAGATACAGGAAAGAAATGAAGAGATCCATGTCAGTGCTCTGCGGTATTAGCAGAAAAAGAGATTACCGACTGCTGTAAACAAAGTGAGCCTCAGCATCTATCCTACAGAAATGTCAATCATTCCTTCCAACCAACCCTGTAAATGGATGGGAAGAGTTAGCAGTTGTGTGCAGTGGCTAATGGGTGGTACTTTTTAAAATAGACTGTAGTGTAACATTAAAGGGCTGCAATTAAAGGGAGTGGATAACACTAATTCTCAAAGACAACAGAGATTCTGGTTTGTTTCCTGCTGGTTCTAACTTCAAGTGTACCTTCTTTTTTTGCTGTTTGTGTAATGTTTTCTTTTGCTGTCTGATATGACAGCCCTCTTGGACTAATACTGACACCTAGAGGGCATAGATGCAGAACAAGACATTATGCATAACTAATGTTGATAGAGAAGGAACAATTAACAGGCAGAAACAAATTACAAAAATCTTTCAACACCAACTTGAATGCGATGCATAATTTAGTTTCTATGATTATGCTTCAATGACAAAGAAAACAAATGCAAGTATTTTCATTATTATCATTATTAAATAATTATTAACAATAACAATTTATTATTATTATTATTATTATTTTTATTATTATTATTATTATTTATTATTATTATTTATACATATACTGTTCTGTGTCATATCTAGTGTTGGGTAAGTTACTTTAAAAAAGTAATAGATTACAAATTACTGATTACTACTGGAAAATTGTAATTTGATTACATTACTAATAACTTCAAGTAAAAGTAATCAGATTAATAAGTACTTTAAAATTACTTTTAATTTAAAACATATAAAATATACATATAAAAATACAAAATAAACTGCAGCTCTTCCAGTAATTTAATATTCACTGAAAATCATTACAATGGGTTGAAGACAGCAGCTTGACAAGTTCAAAAGTCTTAAAGAGTTCGTCAAAAACCTAAAATTCTTTCACCATTCACTTGTTTTAAACCTGTTTGTCTTTTTTTTTTTTTACACAAAAGACATTTAGAAGAAATCTGTATACCTGCAATCATTGACATCCATAGTATGAAAAAAGCACTAAAGAGTTTGGGTGTTCTGTGTTTGTCTGAGGTAATTAGTCTATTGAAATGTGTATATTTCAAAGTATGAAGCTGATCAGCCAGTTCACGTTTCTCGCGGTTTTCATCTGGGTCCACCTGGGAAATGCTAGCGTGCGCAATGTGCGCTCCCAACATGCACGCGCACAAAAGACGCAATATGTGAACAGCCCCATTAGCAGCTTCGCTTCTCTTCACATTCAGAAGATACCTTTACTTCTGATGCTGCACAAAAAATTCAATTAAGCCTGTTTAGGCTAAGTTGGGACGCTGTGTTTCTGGACATCGGTGTCCTCATTGTCATAGGATGCTTTCTGTTCAAGTGCTTAAACAAGTTGCTGGTCGACTTAAGAGCAGTCGAAAGTTCTTTAGAGACTGGACATAGACTGCCTTTCACAGCAATAGTTTTGTTTTTACGCTCAATGAAATCAAAGTAACGTCTGTATTTCCACTTGAAGCAACCACTCTCGACAGCAACCATTTTAGCTCATGTTCTCCAGCAATTTAAAAGTGCATGCTTAATAACCGACGTTGCAGCTTAAAAATGTTATTTAAAAGCAGTATTTTTTTTCTTCCAAAAACTATATTTGTAACTGATTAACGCAATTACATTGTCTTAGTAACTGTAATCAAATTACACAAATTTAAAATATAATTTGTTACATTACTGTGTTCCTCAAAAATGTAATTATAATACAGTAACATGTTACTGTAGAATGCATTACACCCAACTGATTATATCAAACATAGCAATGCTGAAACAGCAGAATGTGTAAACATCTATTTATGAGAAGGCTTAAAACCTTTTATGTGTCAATTTTACAAAGCATTTGAATTCATGTTTTGGCATAACTGGAATTTAAAAGCAAAATTGTCTGGTAGAGTCCTTTGCTGCATACATAATGACTATGTCTGCAACTGACTGGACTGCATTGCTGAACTGAGGGTGGATACGTTTTTCAACGCGCAAATTGGCAAATTGCACATTCCCATCTCAGACCTAGCCTGGAACGTGGCAGCAGCATTTTGGTGATGATTCAACTTTATATGGCTGTTATAGCTACTACAGTGAGTAAACTGGAGGAAACCCATGCAAACACAGGGAGAACATGCAAACTCCACACAGAAATGCCAAATTACCCAGTCATCTCTCGAACCAGCGACCTTCTTGACACTAAACATTCTTGACAACTTGACATAAACATTTCAAATATTACCACAGTACTTTATATGTCAGTGTTTCTAATCAGCACAAATCACTGAGTGCACCTATAAAAAGAATCTGAGTGAACTGTTCCAACACGGATGACCTGGATCTAGAATTTAGTATTACAGCATAACAGGAGTAAATCCAATCCATTTTAGACATTAAAAAGATCATGCAGCAAATAATCCTAAAAATGCATTACAAGTTAAAGGCACAAGATTTGTTCATTATAATGTCCAAAAAACCAATAGAACAGTGTTTTATATTCGCATGTTATATATTTGCTGACTTATGAACTTACATCATCCGTGATCTTTTGAAGAATGTTCAAACCCATAAATAATAAAATAAGCAATTTTAACAACATTAACATCACACGCCCTCAGTTTTTATAGAAAACATCAAACTCAGATGATTCCACACTTAAAATAATCACAGTGTCATTAAAATGTGTCTTTGTTCATGTTTTGTTTTTTGTAATACAAGTGGATGTGTGGCACTGTGGCTCAGTGGTTAGCACTGTTGACTCACAGCAAGAAGGTCGCAGTTTCAAGCCCTGACTGGGCCAGTTGGCGTTTCTGGATGTAGTTTGTAGGTGCTCCGGTTTCCCCCACAGTCCAAAAGACATACAAAAGATATTTTGCAGTGCTGGGTTGCAACTGAAAGGCTATCCACTGTAAAGCATATGCTGAATAATTGGCAGTTCATTCTGCTGTGGCAACCCCTGATAATTAAAGGGACTTTATAGCATAGCCTTGTTTTGGATCTGCCCAATTGGATCTAAATCACAATTTATTGTCCTGTATTCTGCCTAACAAATTTTGTTTTACTAAAGAAAGAAAATAATGCAACACTGGAACGGCATGATTCTGAGAAAATTAATAATAATAAAAAATCTTCTTTGTCCATTTACTGTAAACTGAACTATACATTAACACATCTATATTTAAATGACCTTTGCAAGCAGTGTGAAATGAAGTGCCCTTGATATTTAACTTTATTCACCACTGGCATAAATCTAGTATCAGTAGATCCACTTTAGTGAGATCAGACTCTGTGGGCAATAATGTGTCTGAGACAGATCAAGCAAGCACATATTATTTGTTATATTTAACAAATCTTTAATACTCATCAGCCAACCAGCACAGAAAATGAAACGGTTAAGAATGCTGACAAACAGCATCAGCAATATGGCCTCTTTTCATGCATTAAAAAGTTTCCAAAACATCCATGTACACTATGTAATTCACATGGTAGGGAGAACTAGGCAAAACATGAATATCTACATCCTGTACAGCATATTTATGACTGTTTGGAATTCTTCAAATCATGTACATTTATGATCAAATCTGACACTTGAGATGTTTTTGGAGGAGATTTCTAGAGGGTTTATTTTATAATATATTTACACAAAAATCCACTAAAAAGTACCTTATAACTACTATTATGACAGTTATTGTTCACGGAGCAAAGCAACAAACTACATGTTTGCTATAGGCTGGCAACACACAACGCATAGGTGCTTCTGCAAGGTGGTAATCTCAAAACTCAAAACATTGCATGAAAATTTTCTAAATATTGTAACTAAAGTGAAGATTAAACTAACAAATCATTCTATTAAATTTAGACACTTAAGGTTACTTATTTTGTCAACATTTATCTCTTAATTCAATGTTTTTGCTCGTTCAAACTACTTAATTAAAATGAGCTGAAACAACACAATTCTTGAGATTTCATTGTGACAACTTTACTTTTTTTGTTCAATCCACATAAATGTGTTAAAAGTGTTAAGTTAACTAAATTTGTGTTGGGACAACATGAATGAATTGTGTGGAACCCTGCATTTTTTACAGTTTGGGAACTACAAATCCCCCAACCAGATAGTTGGATCAACACAATTCCTTCATGCTGTCCTAACACAAAATGCTTGTTAACTTAATGGCTTACAAATTTAAGAGGACTAAACATAAAACAGTTAAATTGGCCAAAGAAATTACAAGAATTGTGTTGTTTCAGCTCATTTTAAACAGGTAGTTTAAACAAGCAGTAGTAATCATTTTTTGAGTGTGGACACGTGTGCAGTAAATATTTACATCTAAAAAAATAAGCAAATGTAAATCTTTGTGAAATTCTGAAGTAAAAATATTTGTTTTCCTACGAATATATTTAGCAAACACATTTAGTGCATTTTTTTGTTTTTGTTTGTTTGTTTTTTGTAATAACTGCATGTCATAAAAACCACAAAAAATAAAGTAAATACTGTATATTAAAGGGATATTTCACTGATAAAATGTTGCCATCATTTAGTCACCCTTCATTTGTTAAAAAACAACATGATGAAAAGTGAAAAATTACGATAATTGTTAACATCCATGTTTTTTATTATGATTTTATTTTATTTTTTTTACTTTACTATGCAAGTTGATGGGTGCCAGTAACCAACATTCGTAAAATATACTATTTTGTGTTCAACAAAACAGAGAAACTCATAAATGTTTGAAACCACATGAGGGAGAATAAACAATGAGCTCATTTTGGGGGAACTATCCTTTTAATCCAAGTAGCCAGATTTTTGTCTAAATGTAAGTTACTCATTAACTTGTGTTTAAGCAGCTGTACAAAAGCATAATCAGACTGCACACCAGCATGATTCTGTATAAAAGTACAGACTGACTGAAACTAAATTTGCCTATATGCCAAAGCCATATTTTCCACACATTTAACACATAGTGGGTGTTCATTTTGAGCCCTGCTTGCAGTACTATGTGCTCACACAACATCAAAGCAGGACAGCGGCTTGCTAATTTTATTTACCCATCCTTGTTTTAACATACTACGCTCCCTTAAGATTATCCTGCTAAAGGCTTTGCTTCTGCTCAGTGAAGATGCTTTATTCGGTAGTCCATGCTTGACTGGTGAGCATAGCTCTGAGTGAATGTTTTCTCAACCCGCATGTATCTAAGCTAATGCTACTCATTAAATGACTGACAGAGCTGTGTGTGCTTCTACCTGTCTGATTTAGGATGCATCAACCTGCCAGTTCGCATCAACTCAATGATTAGACCACTCCTGCCGAGGGCCACATGCATTCCCATGCATATGAGTATGTGTGCTCGCACACACAAACACTATATCCACTCTTCAACCTTCCACTAAACCCTATTTCCAGCCTTTCTTGTTACTTGTTTTAAACCCCTAAGCACTACGCCCACACAGTCCTGTTCCTAAGACTAAGGAGAAAGCACTTTGTCCATCAGGCACTCCTGAGAGCCTGTAAAAGTGAAGCATTCCAGTTTGAAGGAAATGTGAAGAAACACAAAATACATATGTATGGCATCAGAGCGGAAAGCACCAAAATTAAGAATATGACAGGAAAATTTCTACTCAACAAAACAACTAAAACCTTCCGGTAAAGGTCAGATTTAGTCATTTGCTCAAATGACTGTGATTTACAGTTCCCACAAAAGATTAGAAAGAACACTTACATGTTAGATTTTTTTTTTTTTGTGTGTGTGTGTGTGTGTGTGTGTGTGTGTGTGTGTGTGTGTGCGTGCGTGTGTGTATGTGTCTCATTGGCCACTCATTAAAGTGTTAGTTCCCTCAGAAATTAAAATTGTGTGAATTACTCACCCTCATGTCGTTTCAAACCCCCTCAGACCTTCATTTGTCTTCAGAAGACAATTAAGATATTTTAGGTAAAATCCAACACTGTAAAACCCAAAAAGTGAAGGTAATTCAAATCGTTTGAGGAATCTGATTGCAACAAACCATTTAAGTTCAAAAACTAATTCTAATGAGTACTGTGAAGTTAATCCATTTCAGTAAATGAAGCCATTTGAGCACAGAAAAACCTGATAAATGAGTAGAAACTCAAACCAACTGAGTATTGTAAAACCGAATAAGGCAACTAAAACCGTTTGAGGAAACCGATTGCTACAAACCATTTGAGTAAAAAAAAAATAATCTCTATAAATACTGTGAATTTACTCCATTTAAGTTGAAGTAATGAGGCATTTAATTAACTCATTACCTCCAACACTGAGTTCAAAACTCTTTTCAAATGAGTAAAATTATCTTACAGTAAATTTTGAGTTAACTACATCCATTTAATTTGATAAACTTGACAGTTGGGTTTTACAGTAAATGCTGAATGTGTGGAACTTCTACTTTCAAATACAGAATATTTAATGATTGTCAAAACTACATAACAATCTTTCAGTCTATGCTATTTTAGTTAATGCTTAAGAAAAGTCAATGAATGGATGCAGTATCCATCCCGTCTTAAATAGAATATTTGTTTTTCATAACTTTTATTGCACATTTTAAAATGTTTTGGCCTTTTTGTAAGGATATTCATACTACAAATAAATGTTTTTTTAAATGGGAATACAGGACTATCAATAAACTTTAATATTGACAGTAAATTCACTGTCATTCAGTTCCCATAGCTCATTAAGTTTCTACAGAAATTAACTTCAGAGAAGAGCATTTCCCTAAAAATTGGCAATATTATATCAGGCTATATATTTATTATACATTGCTTAACCTGCTAATCTACTCATAATTATGTTGTCATACGAGATATTTGAATAAATCTGTTAAATTATAAAAGCGTATAACTATAAAAGTATGAAACACAAATCTGCAATTAAAACATCAGAATTTTCTCAAGAAACAACTGCTAAAAATTCTGCTTTGCCATTATAGGGACATATACCGTAGTGTAATTAACAATAAAAAGTTTTATATACACTCATCGTCCACTTTATTAGGTACACCTTACCAGTACTTGCTTGGACCCGCTTTTGCCTACTATCCTACGTGGCATATATTCAACAAGGTACTGGAAATATTCCTGGGAGATTTTGGTCCATATTGACATGATAGCATCACGCAATTGCTGCAGATTTTTCGGCTGCACAACCATGATGCGAATCTCCCATTCCACCACATCCCTAAGGTGCTCTATTGGATTGAGATATGGTGACAGTGGAGGCCATTTGAGTACAGTGAACTCATTGTCATGTTCCACCAGTCTGAGATAATTCACGCTTTATGACATGGTACGCTATCCTGCTGGAGGTAGTCATCAGAAGATGGGTACACTGTGGTCATAAAGGAATGGACATGGTCAGCAACAATACTCAGATAGGTTCAGATATTAACACAATGCTCAATTGATACTAATGGGCCCTTTTGTGTCAAGAAAATATCCCCCACACCATTACACCACCAGCAGCAGCCTTAACCATTGATACAAGGCAGGATGGATCCATGCTTTCATGTTGTTGATGCCAAATTCTGACCCTACCATCCGAATGTCGGAGCAAAAATCAAGACTCATCAGACCAGGCAACGTTTTTTCAATCTTCTGTTGTCCAATTTTGGTGAGCCTGTGTGAAGTTTCCTGTTCTTAGCTGACAGGAGTGGCCCCCGGTGTGATCTTCTGCTGCTGTAGCCTATCCGCCTAGGTTTGACGTGTTGTGCATTCAGAGATGCTCTTCTGCATACCTTGGTTGTAACAAATGGTTATTTGAGTTACTGTTGCCTTTCTATCAGTTTAAACCAGTCTGGCCATTCTCCTCTGACCTCTGGCATCAACAGGTCATTTGAGTTACAGAACTGCCGCTCACTAGATATTTTCTTTTTTTCGGACCATTCTCTGTAAACCCTGGAGTTGGTTGTGCGTGAAAATTCCAGTAGATCAGTAGTTTCTGAAATACTCAGACCAGCCCGTCTGGCACCAACAACCATGCCACGTTCAAAGTCACTTAAATCACCTTTCTTTCCAAATTCAGATGCTCTATTTAAACTGCAGCAGATTGTCTTGACCATGTCTACATGCCTAAATGCATTAAGTTGCTGCTATGTGATTGGCTGATTAGAAATTTTTGTTAACAAGCAGTTGGACAAGTGTACCTTACAAGTGGCTGTATATGTGAGTGTACATACAGTCAAGCCTAAAATTCAATTCAATTCATCTTTATTTGTATAGCGCTTATACAATGTAGATTGTGTCAAAGCAGCTTCACATGGAAGTTTATAGTGAATTGAAACAGTGTCAGTTTAGTTTAGCTCAGTTCAGTGTGGTTTAATAATCAATACTGAGAGTCCAAACACTGAAGAGCAATTCCATCGATGCGCAGCTCTACAGATCCCGAACCATGCAAGCCAGTGGCGACAGTGGCGAGGAAAAAACTTCACCAAATGGCGAAAGTGAAGAATTTAAAAAAACCTCGAGAGAAACCAGGCTCAGTTGGGCACGACCATTTCTCCTATGGCCAAACGTCTTGTGCAGAGCTGCAGTCTAGGCGCAGTAGCTGGACCTCAGCGAAGACACGTCTGTCCTTGGAGCATCACAGGAATCAGTCTCATGCTCATATGCTCATGATTCATATTATGGCAAACTCTGACTTAAAGTTACTTAAACATTTGAACAAATGTGGTAGTGTCATGTCTATAATTATTCATACCCTTCTCAATAACCAATAAAAAAGCCTTTATTGGCTATTACAGCAGTTAAATGCTTCCTATTATTGCTGACCAGCATTTTGCATGTCTTCACTTTTTTTCTTTGTCCATTCATCTTAAGTGATGAGCTTCAACTCTTTCAGGTTAGAAGGTCTCCTTGCCCTTACCCGGATTTTTAGCTCCCTCCACATATTCTCAAATGGATTTGAGCCAGGATTCTGCAAAATGTTAATGTGTTTGTCTGCTAACCATTTCTTCTGCTGTATGTTTTGTGTCATTGTCGTACTGAAACGTGCATGGTGAGAATTTTGATCTATTGCTCCTTTTTTATGTGCCATTTACTGTGATTAGGTTCCCTAGTCCATTGGACTGTCTGTCTTGAGATGCTGCCACCAGCAGAGCCCAGATTTATCAGAATGGCATTGGTGGTGATCCTTGGATTATTTTTTTATCTTTCTCACTAACCTCCTGGCCAGTACAGGTGTCACTTTTGGCTTCCAAGCATGTCTTCCAAGATTTTTCACAGTACAAAACCTCTTGTAATACTTTGCACTATAGCCACTGGAACTTCCTAGACATTAGGATTTGGTCTTATAGCCTTTTCCTGACTTCTGAGCTACCACAATGTACAGCCACAGGTCCTCACTGAGCTCTTTTGTTTTAGCTATGACTGTCAACAAACCAACAGCAGGAAGCTTCTGTTTTTGACCTGTTGAGTTGATTAAAACAGCAGTACTCAATGAATCAGGGTCATTAGGATGCTTTAGACCAGCTTGGAACGGTGTAGAGCTGTGGATTTTTCCATAGACTGTGACAGTTTGCAAATGATTGGACATCCCATTTTCTGTTCAAAAGTAAAGAAAAACTGTGTGTGTGTGTGTGTGTGTGTGTGTGTGTGTGTGTGTGTGTGTGT
>CAIGQZ010001313.1:20119576-20130361 GCA_903798205.1 Danio tinwini
TGTGTGTGTGTGTGTGTGTGTGTGTGTGTGTGTGTGTGTGTGTGTGTTTGTGTGTATTTTATTTTATTATAATAATAATACTTAATTGTAATTGATAATAATCAATTGTTTTTTTTAGGGTTGTTCGACAAGAGGGTAAGCAAATCAGATGACATTCACTTACACTAATATACAGTATACAGTAGAACCATTCCCAACATCTTTCTTTTGCAATATTTCTGTTGCAGCAGATCCATATATCATGCCATGACACCAGGCCTAAAAGCTCATTACACATCACTACAGTAACGTCTTTAGGGGTAGTAAGCATAAACAAAAGGATAAGCAGATATCACAGACAGAGAAATCACAAAACCATGTGTCTTTGGGCTATGAGAGTTCCCTGGTGGTACTGGTATCCATACATCGAAGATTACGAGACACTCGGCTGTCCAGATGAGTGAGGGTCTGTGTTATGGTGCAGGTGATTAGGCTGAGAATGAATGTGAAGGGGTCACAGATGGAAGATCACACGGTGAAGATGAAGGATTAGAGTGAGTCGACGGAGCTTTAAAAAGGTCATTCATCCAATGTTGTGACATTTTCTTCTGCAAAATGACAAAACATTATAAAGGTGGCCGAGACAGAGACAGGGATCGGTCAGATAAATAATTAAGGGAAGAAGAAAAGAAAACAATAATGTGATGCAAGTGAAGCAGGTCAGAAGGTAAATGCATGAGGATTCAGACCAAATGAAACAAGCCAAGAAAAGGTCATGAACTGAATATCAAGCAAATCAGGTTCTTTTTGTGGACAAGACTAGCCTTCAGGGTCATACGAAGAGACAACCAAACACACTTCTCTATCCAGAGCAGTGACAGGAATTGACATTCTGTAAATGAGCAAAGTCGTTTCATCAGGGAGATTTTAAAACAATGGCCCCCAAGGGACAAGGTCCTAATGACTGAATAACTCCCACAGTGACTAGAAAAGGTGAATGATGGGAATGTACAGTAAGAGAGACTGCCATGGAGGGAATTTGTTGGATTTCCACTAATCAATAAAACTACAACGTAATGATGAACCAAAATCACCAGCAAAACTCTGTGAATCTGTATACATATACATATACATATGTATGTATGAAGTCAGAATGATTAGCCCCCTCATACCATCCACCCCCCACCCCCCGTTTATTTTTTCCCCCAATTTCTGTTTAACAGAGAGAAGATTTATTTCAACACATTTCTAAACATAATAGTTAATAACTTATCTCTAATGACTGATTTATTTTATCTTTGCTATGATGACAGCACATAATATTTGACTAGATATTTTTTAAGACACTAGTATTCAGCTTAAAGTGACATTTGAAGGGCTTAACTAGGTTAATTAGGTTAACAAGGCAGGTTAGGGTAATTGGCCAAGTTATTGTATAATGATAGTTTGTTCTGTAGACTATCAAAAAAAAAAAAAAATCGCCTAAAGGAGCTAATAATTTTGACCTTAAAATAGTTTTTAAAAAAATGTAAAGCTGCTTTTATTCTAGCCGAAATAAAACAAATAAGACTTCTCCAGAAGTAAAAATATTATCAGACATACTGTGAAAATGTCCTTGCTCTGTTAAACATCATGGGAAATATTTAAAAAAAGAAAAAAAATCAAAGGGGGCTAATAATTCTGACTTCAACCATGTGTGTGTGTATATATATATATATGGTCTTCAAAATATCTTCTTATGGGTTGCACCAAAACAAGAAGGTGAGGAGAAAATTGTTTGGGCAAGCTATTTAAATCTCACTGGACTGAAATGCTACTGTAGCTACTGCCCTGTAAATGTAAAATATTAAAAACTTAAACCTCTTCTCCTGATAACGCCGAAAAGAACTTGAATTACACTTTCAGTTTTGATCGTACAGATACAGTAAGAGCAATACATCAATCGAATCTGTAAAGGGTCTACTTTTATTTGTATTCCACTAGGGCTGGGCGATACTGCAAAAAAATTATCACAATATTATGTTTCATATCATTCGATATCGATAATTATTAAAAAAAAATTTAACAACCCATTTAAGAATATTAGGATTTATTATTATTACTATTATTATCATTAATATTTTTTTACCAACATTACCAAGGCAAATAGCTTTTACAGTCATAAACAAAAATATGTAAACAAAATATCTGATCTCTTTATAATAAAATAAACGTAAGTGTTAAAGAGACTCTTAAACTTGATACATAAAATGTTACAAAGTGTGTGCAATGGTAAAGTGTAAATGCTGAACAATCAAAGAAAACTTTAAATTGTGAATAATAATGACACATTAAACCCACAAATTATGATAATCAAATCTGAGCTTTCAAGTAAAGAAACCGACTATCATTATTCAAATACATATTGCAACATTGCAAATTGTGAAGTTGAATGACTACATTACCCACTATGCTAAAAAATCTTTCAGATGGGGTGCTAGTGGCTGGGATGCACAAGAAAAGAAACCAAAAAGCCACTCTGGTGACATTCTTACATGCTGTTTTACTTACAATCTTCTCACTGCTGCTACATGGTACTTGCATGTGTTGGTATTCTGGCATAAGTGACAAGCATGGATTTCTTGACCATTTACAATGGACTTTGCACTCGCACTCCCCTGGCATCTCTTGTAACTAGGTCACCATCAACCATTGACAAATGGACAAATCATTGCTGCAGCTCCGATGCAAGTTTATGGAGAAAAGTAATAAGAACTGCAGTGTTTGGATGCTCTGTGTTTGTCTGAGGTAATTAGTCTGCAATTATTAGTGAAATGTTTATATTCCATACAAAGTTTGAAGCTGATTGGTGAGTTCTACTTGCATGAATCGTGGTACGCTTGCAGCATTCGGAAAAGTTTAGATGTTTTCAACTAGGTGTGGCTAGAAAAAGCATGCGGTTCACGTGCGCGCCTCCATTTAAAATTATAAACTTACACCCTAAGCTTATTGGCACTGCTTCCAAGGCACACGCTCAGCAGACACATTTTAATAAAGCTATAGCTCTTTGTACTGAAACTACATACCAATTTTCTTTTTTATAAGATACTGACAATTATGTTTGGTCAATAAATATCTATACCGATTTTAGCGCACAGCCCTAATTCACACGTAATAGAAGTACAGTTTTGTACATTAAAACGATACAGAAAACAAATAGTGTGCTGTCTGCTGCATTGGTCTGTGTGATCTTTATTTAGAAAAGTGTCATTAAAATGAACTGAAACTCGGCAAATACTCAGCAAAGACACTTGAGAGATATAGTGTACCCATAGAAAGCTTGAAATGACTTTTAAATTAACAAATTAGAGTCAAAAACAAATATTCTCTTATGTAATCCGTAAAAAAAACACAATCAAATACATACATGCTGCTTAGATGATATTGTAGCCCAGCTTGTGCTGTTTAGTGTTATTACACTTTAGCCATTAATACGCTTTTAAAATACTGAAAATAACACAAATGTCAGTGGTTGTCAAAATTTCTCCAGGGCCCTAAAACACCCTCAGACCCCAGAGGTTTAAGGGGAACATTTTTTTTTGGAAGTCTAGACCCAGTAATTGTTCCTCAAGTTATATAAGTGAAAGTAAGCACATAAAAATATAAAGCACTGAATGTGCACGATTTTTTTTTATTTGCCAAAAAAAAACTAAATAAATAAATAAATCACTTACCATTTATGTTAATGGTAATACTAATTTTGGATCTCAAAAAAAATCTATTTTGATCCAAAGATGTTCATTTGAAAACTAAAATACTGTTTTCCAGTGTATGCAACATTTAATGCCATAACTTTATGAATTTAATATTTTCTAATACTTTTCTTTAAAGGCATAAATTGATGATGCACAAAGTGATAAACACAGAAACCCTATTTAAAGCCATCTACTACAACTAGTGTACTTCTAAAATGTGATCAACTATTTTAGACCTGTGCCACACAAATTATTGCAGCAGAAACCAAAGAATACCATATGCCTGTTTTAACCAGATCATCCAAACCAAATCAGTTCCAGTTTTGGAGAATGCTACTATAGAAAGTAACGCATTACAATATTTAGTTACTCCCCAAAAAAGTAACTAGTTGCGTTACTTAGTAACTTTATATGGTAAGTTATGCGTTATGTTACATTTGAGTTACTTTTGCGTTACTTTTTCCGACCTGGCTGGGGCTTGATCTCTTTCAGAACTTGCAGGGTGTTGGGGGTGGTTCTTAAAAAAAAATAGAGGAGCTCTGCATTTAACAACACATTGTATAACCTTTATTTACTAAAAAAAAAACACACACACACACACACACACATAAAAATATTAATGTAGGATAATTTTATCTTCTGAGAACTTCCTGAGCCCAGAGCTATACATGTATATATAGATTATTGAAAAAGCAATGCATTTGCTACTTTTGTACTATTTGTCTTATTAAAAAAGTTAAAAATCACTGTCCATTCAGATAATCATCTTTTCCTTTTCTTCCATGCATTCAAAATAATGAGAATTTCCCATCGCAGAAATGTAAGGCTCTACCATCTTCATTTCTGTTTGTTTCTGCATTGTTTCATTGCGTGCGGGATTTAAAGTGACTGTGTTCATTTTAATTCAGCTATTTATTTTTAAAAAGCAAATGCACTAAACTAAAAAGTAACCCACGTTACATTTTTAAAAAGTAACTCAGATATCCATACTTTTTAAATACTATTACTATACTTTTTAATAGTAATAGTATGTACTGTATGTACTTTTTAATACATACTATTTTTAAAATTAGTTCCTTTACTCGTTACTTAGAAAAGTTATATTACTACGTAACTTGCGTTACTTGTATTGCGTTACCCCTGATCACTGATTAGTTCTATAGTGTACCTTATTTAAACTACACATCACCATTATCTTACCACTGTTTTAATATAGTAACAGTCAGCGGTGTAAAGTAACAAATTACACATACCCAAACTGCATGTCACTGATGAGAAGATGACAGATGTTTACAGTAGCATGTCATGATTTGGCCAAGTACGATGCGATCCTGTATTAACATCTATTATGTTGATCCTGAAACAGCAATTTTGTTAAAAAATGTACTCCATACCAATTCCCTACCCCTAAACCCAACCATAACTGTAAAGCATTACCAAAATCAGAGGAGAATAACTAACTGTAAACCTAAAATTAACATAAACAGTAAACATATCCCTTATTGGCTGATTGGAATGTTGACGATCAACTGTATTAACTGTTACATTAACAGTATGACTGTATTAACTGTATGACGACTGAAATGGTTTAATTCACACACACATCCACAAATTACGCATCAAATGCATCAGCTTTTTACAGCATAATACTCACTACTCTTGAGTTCTTTTAAAAGGGCTACTTTTTACTCTTAGTTTGAGTAATATTTACAACAGATACTTTTACTTTACTTGCACTACATTTTTGGGCAAGTAATGGTACTTTTACTCGAGTATGATTTTTCAGTACTCTTTCCACCACTGGTAACAGTAAATAAATAGCATATCACAGAAATGTTGCATTCAATATGAAGCTGTCATGCACCCGCCTGTCAACAAAATGCTACAGGCTATTTAAAAAAAGCTCTTTAATTTGCCCTGCACAAACTTCATGATTCAATCAGAAATGTCAACAACACTGAGGAAAACTGAGATCACCAAACAGCTTCGTGGTGACTTTTAAAACGTGTACTGTATGCTAAGGCTGCTTCGTGCATGCGTGTATCCTCACCTTAGGTGTGCACTGGTATGAGCAGTACAGCAGGAAGCTTCCCAAATTTCTTCAATCTTGTATCAATCATCAAGGACATGTTGTCCAAAGTACCAGGCTTCACATGATGACAGAGGAGATAACTCAATGTTCTTTCACTCCCACTGAGACAGGCAACACTGTCAAGAATAAGCAGTTTTTATAACAACATATTACCACACAGAGAAATACTGTGATTCTACACTGATAAGAAAGCAGATACAGTACAGATCGTAAAAGAAACATTAATTATAGAAATAAGCAAAATGATAAATGGACAGTTAAAAATGAAAATTGTGTCATAATTTACTCACCCTACAACTGATCCAAACTATTTTGAGCTAATTTTTTTTTTTCGCTGAACACATAAAAGGGCATTTTGAAGAATGTTTTTACTACTAAGAATCAAAATGGCAACATTCTTTAGAATATCTTCTTTTGTGTTCAACCAAAGAATCAACAAAAAAAAAAAATCAGGTAACACTTTATGTTGATTTTCTATTTGAGTATTAGTAGACTGTCTGCTTAATATCTGCTAATACTGCTCCTTCAACAGACATTTAACTGAAACTTTGCAAGTACATCAACACACTAGCCCCAACCGTAACCCCAACCTAACAGTCTACTTATAATCTAATAAGAATCAGTTGGCATGTAGATGCAATTTAACTTATATTCAGCAAACGGACCATCAAAATGAAGTGTGACCAAAAATCACGATGGATTGAAACTACTTGAAAGTGATCAAATGAAAAAACAACAACTTTAAATTAGAAAAACACCACATTTAAGAAGCATTTAACAACAACAACTACTACTACTACAACTTAAACTACTAATACTACTTATACTAATACTACTACAACTATTACTACTACTTCTAGTACTAATGCTACTACGCACATGGAAAGAACCTATATGAGTATATATGCGCATATATGAAACCTATATGCAGTATATATGCACATAAATTGCACATATATGATAATATATGCTGCATATACAGTATGTGTTTATATGCCACATATAAGCAAAACTGAGGTGCATACTATATATGTGCATATACAGGCCATATAGGTCTCCCGTATCGTTTCTTTACATCCACATATAAGCCCTATATGTATATACTAGGTATATGTCTCCTATATAGCCCATATCACACTTTGGCAACTGTCATACATGATGCCTAGCTCATATTTTCTATTATCAAGACAATAACTAAGAACAAAAAAAAGGTTTGTACGTGTGAACACCTAAAATTGGTATCACATAAAAAATTGGCATGTTATGGAATTTAACTATGGCAAATAAGTGAGAGGAGATGGAAAGCTATGATGTCTACACATTTTCCTGAAACATTTACAATGTCCATTCTTTCTTGTATGGAGATAATGGAAAAGAAGGAAATGTATAACACAATGGTTTTTTGTTTTTTAATTTATTATTATTATTTTTTTGCTGTTCAGTTTTTTGTCTTATTTTGGTTCTTGTACAATATTTTTTCTTGTACTATTTGATTGTTCTAGTAAACATTTTTATTTATGTTGTCTAGCAGCTATGGATTTTAATAATTTAACTAATATATAGGTAAACATATAGTTGAACATATGCACATATACGTACCTTTAGGTACATGTATGCACGTACACATATATGTACACATATATGTGCATATATGTACATATAATATAGGAAAATGGCCAATTTTATATACGTCTTATATATCAAAAACCTATATCAAAACATATATTAAAACATATGTTGATATAGGTTCCTTCTGTGTAGGTACTACTACTATTACTACTACTACTACTAATAATAATAATAATCATTAATATAAATCATAAAGCTTTTCTGTTAAGCAGTAAAATGCACAAATCTGTGCATACAGTAGATGCTGTCTCAATTAACTGACCAGAATCTAAAAAAGGCAAAACACACTATGCCCTAAACAATTTTTGCATTCAGGTTGAACCATTCTACACCTATAAAACATCCCCATCTGTGCATGTTATTCGACGCAGGGAATGTAGATGTGTTAATCAGTCTGGACTAAATTAAAGTCACAATTGGTAAAGACACGGGGCACTGATGAGACATTAAACAGGCTTGTTTAATTTACAGTTTAGATGGTGTTCATATGATTCCCACAGAGGGTCAAAATAAAATCAATGAACTTTACAGATAATCAATCTTTGTCTACCTTTGCAGCCCCTGTAGCCTCTCAGCACACATTCCCATGCTGTCTACTAACACACACACAGAACATTCTAGATAGCACCAGTGAAAATTGTTCTTTTATTTCCCAACATTTCTTCAACTGTTTCATTCAAACAACCACTTAAAACCTTAAAAATACCTTCATATAGTTAACCCCAAAATTTAACTTACATTAATTCCCCATCAACTAAAGGCAAAAGAAAACATTTTTAAGAACTATACAACCGGTTGCCACTGAATTCCATAAGGATTTTATTTCTAGTATAGATATCAATGGTTACAAGTTTCCAGCTTTCTTCAAGTTATATTATTTTTTGTTTATCAGGAAAAAATAAACTCAAACTGGTTTAGAATCACTTGGGGTGAGTAAATGATAATTTCCCTATCCCTTTAATCTGTTTAGCTGTGCCTTTACTTAATGAGCACTGTGCTATGTCTGACCGATCGCACTATTATGTCTTTCTTTTCTTTTTCATTCATTTAAAACCTGTTTTAACACATTTTAAACTTTTTTTTTCTCTTTTTACATTTAACATTTCTCTTTTCATTCATTCATTCATTATCTTTTTGGCTTAGTCCCTTTAATAACCTGGGGTCGCCACAGCGGAATGAACCACCAACTTATCTAGCATATGTTTTACGCAGCAGATGCCCTTCCAGCTTCAACCCATTACTGGGAAACATTTCTCTATTCCACTTTTTAAAATATGTTTAAATCCTTTTTCATTTCTTATACTTCTTTCTTTTATTCTTGTTTATGTAAAGCAGTTTGAATTACTATTGTGTATAAAATGCGTTATATACATTAACGTGCCTTGCCTTAATGTGTGTAAGTGCACATGGTGCGTTATTCAAGCTGTGAATCCTAAGGAGTGTTCATACAGTAGCATTCCATCTAAACGTAATGCAAAATCAACTGATACGTTATGAAATTAAACGAGCCAACACGTGGCACTACAGAGGTCTTTGTCACAAAAACTCAGTTCAGCAGAGTGGAGAGACCGAATAAAACATACTAAAACTCTCTTTACCTGTTGCAAGTTGGGAGTCGTTCAAGCGATAAAAATCTCTGGCAATGGACTTGTGGAAGGTACTGCGTACTGTATAATTACGCGACACGTTGTTGAGGAGATGTTGAGACACGCCACAGCGGTTACACTTCAGTCAAGCGTTTGAAACGCCAAAAGCTTATTTAGCGGATCCAAATCTTCGGTTATTCATGAATGGATCGAATCGGTTCGTTATGAACCCCGATTGACCTGCTATTCATTATAAGAGAGTCGACTCAAATAATGATTCACTCGTGATTTGCCATGCGTGACACAGTATGCTACAAAATATAAATTTGGTTGCTATTTAGTCGTAGTTGTAGGAATAATAATGTTAGCAGTAGTAGTAGGCTAGTAGTAGTAGTAGTAGTAGTAGTAATAATAATAATAATAATAATAATTATTATTATTATTATTATTATTAATAAACATTCCCCATATGAAAAAAACAGGGCACATCGCTATGTACAAACATATTGAGAAGGGGGGGGGGGGGGGGGTTGACATTGTTCTTATAAAAATAGCAGAACCATTTTTAATTTACGTGGTCGCCAATAATATAATGGTTCTTTTTTCTTAAGGTGGTTTCTTTCTTGACAATGCTTTCTGGTGTTTTATCAGAATGCTTTCATTCATTCATATTTGTGATAATAAAACCTCTACTTTAGCACAAACAGTCTTACAATTCTCTGAATAGGAAGTCTTGCACATTCACAGACAAGTAGCTTTACTTAAAAAAAACAACATGGATAAGATAATGGCTTCACCGGTCCTTTATGTAAACAACAACTGCACAATGAAGACATTTTACGTATTATTAATCAATACAACACCACTCCAGGCAATGGGCTGACTATTATGATTCCGTTCATGACTACACACATGGGCTTTTATCATGTCAGACACATTCATCCACGAGTGCTCTCATCCCCATTTATCCATGTACACAGGACAAACACAAATAAACTGACATTTGTGCCAATGTAGAGAGATGCATATCATTGTACCACATGGATATAAATGCCAACCCTCTCCTTATTATCATGTATATGCTCTCCTTATCTATTTTAGTCTTTCTCTCTTAATCTCAGTCTTTAATACAGATCTTGTTTTATGTCATTTCTTAAAAAGGGCTTTAGAGTAGCACATAAAGGCATTCTGGGTGTACATTGTGAAACACTTAGATTTTTAATTTTATTCTCTTGGGCAATCTGTAAAAAAAAAAGAAAAGAAAAAGGTTATATTTTGAGCTAATAGATGCTAACTACAAGTAATAAATGATAAGTGCAACTTACTGTACCAATTTGAGGAAAGCATTTTCCAAAGGATTGTAAGGCTCCAGTTCAGAATGTTCTTGCCAACAGAGAGAATACAGGCCACAGATGTGTTTGTGCACAAGGTGAATGACGTGCTTCATGCATAAAAAGGATAAATAGAATGAATGCCAGAAAAAATCTCAAGGCTGGCAAGTCATAAATCAGATTCATCAGTATCTGGAATGTGCTTCTAATAGGCTTTTTTGTGTCGAGAAAGTTCATATGTGAATGTCACTATAAATGAGACTTGCAGAGGTCGGCCTGAAATTGTAGAAAAACATAAAGCGCTGGAATAACTGAATGTTTCTGAGTTGTTCTGCATTATGGATGTTGAAATGTTTATGCAAGAAAAAAAAAGATAGATAGATAAAAAGATAGATAGATAGATAGATAGATAGATAGATAGATAGATAGATAGA
>CAIGQZ010001313.1:20141458-20159208 GCA_903798205.1 Danio tinwini
ACACAATATGAGCACTGTCTAAGCTCTGCACTTTTCCAGCAAGAATCAGTTGTTGCCATCCAAGACAAATGTCTTTTGCTTCCATCTTCATGGCAATATCCACATAACCATTTTAAAAGCAGCTTTGAAAGACCATTTGTGTCGAAACCCCTCAAAGACTTGCCTTTAGCTCTGACACACAAGGGAGCCTTTGGCGTATTTCCTTTCACTCTGCAGACATTTCCAGGGCCAGTCACCCCTCTGTCCCTTATCCAATGAATGTGAATGGCACAATGAAGATGATAAAACATCACTTTTAGTCTTTTCTTCTCTCTCTCTCTCTCTTTCTCCCTCTCTCATCAGAAACATCACACAGTGGGTTCCTCATGCTTCCTCAACATGGTTTATGGATTATTTAGTGTATCTGCACTGTTTAAAGCATGGTCCCTGTGGCATGAGCAATGGAGGGCAGAAGACATGTCTACCTCAACGCCCAACACCACAGAAATGAGGCTGATGAAAGGTGAGGCAGGATGTCTGCCCTCCATTTCACATTTTCTATCTATAAACGTATACATATCTGTAAGGCCTGTATAACCTTCAAATTAAACCTTTAAAATATGCAGTTATAGTCTGTCTACAATAGATTTTTTTTATATCTATCTGTGTGTCTGTCTGCCCAAATCAAATCAAATCACTTTTATTGTCACATCATCAGCAGCACGTGTGCTATGATGAGTGAAAAGCTTAGGTGCTGGCACCAGACAGTGAAGAATACAGATAGTGCAAATACAACAACAGTGCAAAAAACAGACAGTGCAAATACAACAACAGTGCAAAATACAGACAGTGCAAAATACAGACAGTGCAAATACAGCGACAGTGTAAAATACAGACAGTGCAAATACAGACAGTGCAAAATACAACAACATACTTACAAAAAAGAAACAAAACAGTGTAAATTTGGCAATGTGACAGTGATGCGTACAATGGATAGGTGTACACATAGTTGTAGGCAGTACTGTTTAAGTATAGATTGGTTAAAGTGCAGTGCATGCTACATCTTTATGGTGTGCAGTGTGGGGTATGGGAGAGTTTGTGTGGGGTGTGTTAAGTGTTCATCAGCCTGATAGTCTGAGGGAAGAAACTTTCCTTCAGTCGGCTGGTGCGTGACCGAATGCTGCGGAACCGTCTGCCTGAGGGTAGCAGAGAGAAAAGTCTATGGCTTGGGTGGCTGGAGTCGCTGATGATTCTCTTGGCTTTTCTCATGCACCTCCTGGTGTAGATGTCCTGGAGGGAGGGAAGCTCACCTCCTACTACACGTCCAGCAGTTCGCACAATCCTATGTAGACCTTTGCGATTGCTGCTGGTGCTGTTCCCGTACCAGGTGGTGATGCAGCCAGTGAGGATGCTCTCCACAGTGCAGGTGTAGAACGAGCGGAGGATGTGGGGGCTCATTCCAAACCTCCTGAGGCGCCTGAGGAAGAAGAGGCGTTGTTGTGCCTTCCTTAACACTGCGTCTGTGTGAGCAGTCCATGTCAGATCCTCAGCGATGTGTACTCCAAGAAACTTGAAAGTGCTGACTCTCTCCACTGGTGTCCCGTTGATGGTTATGGGAGTGTGTTCATTCTTCTCTCTCCTGAAATCCACCACCAGCTCCTTGGTTTTGCTGATGTTGAGTGAGAGGTGGTTTTCCTGACACCACTGCGTCAGAGTGTGCACCTCCTCTCTGTAGGCCGTCTCATCATCATCTGTGATTAGGCCCACCACCGTTGTGTCATCAGCAAATTTAACGATGACGTTGGAGCTGTGTTTGGATGTACAGTCATGTGTGTACAGGGAGTACAGGAGTGGGCTGAGAACACAGCCCTGTGGAGCACCAGTGTTGAGGATCAGTGTGGATGAGGTGATGTTGTTCATTCTGACCACCTGGCGTCTGCTTGACAGGAAGTCCAGGATCCAGTTGCACAGAGAGCTGTGTAGGCCCAGAGCCTGGAGCTTTATCACCAGCTTGGCAGGCACTATGGTGTTGAATGCTGAGCTGTAGTCCACAAACAGCATTCTCACATATGTGTTTTTGTTTTCCAGGTGAGACAGAGCAGTGTGCAAGGTGAAAGCAATTGCATCATCAGTGGAGCGGTTGTTTCTGTATGCAAATTGCAGAGGGTCAGTGTTAGCGGGCAGTACAGAGCAGATGTGATTTTTAATCAGCTTCTCAAAGCACTTGCTGAAGATGGGTGTCAGTGCAACCGGACGCCAGTCATTCAAGCATGTGGTTTTAGCTGATTTCGGTATTGGCACAATAGTAGCTGTCTTAAAGCATGTGGGAACCACAGACCGAGAGAGCGAGAGGTTAAAGATGTCCGTGAAAACCCCCGCTAGCTGGTGTGCGCATGCTTTAAGTACACGTCCAGGGATGCCATCTGGGCCCGTAGCTTTTCGGATGTTCACGCGACGGAAAGATCTCGTTACATCCGCTACAGAAACAGTGAGTGTGCTGGCGGTTTCTGTATTGGCCGCGGGAGCGCGCTGTGTGTGCGCGCTGTCCTGGGTTTCAAAGCGGGCGTAGAATGAGTTCAGCTCGTCCGGGAGAGACGCAGCAATGTTCACAGTGGTGGATTTATTACTTTTAAAGTCCGTGATGTAATTAAGTCCCTGCCACATGCTCCTTGCGTTATTGGTGTTAAATTGACCCTCTATCTTGTCTTTGTATTGACGTTTTGCTGCTTTGATCGTTTTTCTGAGGTTGTAGTTTGCTTGTTTTTGTTCCTCAGCATTTCTGGATTTATAGGCGGAAGTTCGCACTGATAGGGCTGTTCGAACTTCGCCGTTGATCCATGGTTTTTGGTTGGGGTAGATACGGACAGTTTTTGTTGGGACCACGTCTTCTATGCACTTCCTGATGAAGCTCGTAACTGTGTCTGAGTACACTTCGATGTCGTCATCAGAAGCTGCCCGGAACATCTCCCAGTCAACGTCATCAAAACAGTCTTGAAGTATGGAATCCGATTGGTCTGACCAGCTCTGAAACGTCCTGAGGGTGGGTGGTTCCCGTTTCAGTTTCTGCCTGTAAGCAGGCAAGAGCAGAACAGAAGAGTGATCTGATTTGCCAAATGGTGGGCGGGGGAGGGATTTGTAAGCATCCCGGAACGGAGAGTAGCAATGGTCCAAAATACGATCGCCACGCGTGTTTGTGGTGATATGTTGAAAGTATTTTGGAGCGATTTTCCTGAGATTGGCGTTGTTAAAGTCCCCTGTAACAATAAACGCTGCCTCCGGGTGTGCGGTTTCCTGCTCGTTTATGCTCCCATACAGTTCTCTGAGCGCCTGCTCTGTGTTGGCTTGAGGGTGGATGTAAACAGCCGTAATAATGACCGATGTAAATTCCCTTGGTAGCCAGTATGGTCGACACCGAAGCATAAGGTATTCCAGATCAGGAGAACAAAATGATCTAACTGGGTGTATGTTTCTCTCATCACACCATAAGTTGTTAATAAAGAAACAAACACCTCCTCCTTTGCTTTTCCCTGTGAGTTCTTTCGTTCTATCTGCGCGGTGCAAGGAGAAGCCCGAAAGTTCAGCAGCTGTGTCTGGTACCTCCGCAGATAGCCAGGTTTCTGTAAGACAGATAATGCAGCAGTTTCTTGTTTCCCGTTGGAAGGAAATGCGCGCCCGTAGCTCGCAAAGTTTGTTGTCCAGTGACTGAACGTTAGACAGCAGAATGGTGGGGAGCGGAGGTCGAAATCCACGGCGTCTTAGTCTGACCAGGACGCCGGCTCTCTTTCCTCTTTTCCGGCTGCGTTTGCGTCGTCGCCTCGGTTGTGTGGCCCAGACAAAGGGCTCTGTTGTTGTGTTTGTAAACAGAGCGTCGTTGAAGAACTCAAAGTCCGGTTTTCGGTGTGCGACGAGGGAGCCAATTTCTCGAAGTGTGTGTCTGTCGTAGGCAATGAGAGTGTGTACATCCAGCACGAAAAACAACAAAAATACAAGTAAAACATACAAAACACAACGAAGTTCGCTGGGAGCTCGCAACACGGCGGCCATGCTTGGCGCCATCTTGGATTATATGTCTGTCCAACAACCCTCCCACTTACCTACAGTACCTACGCTCAAAAAATGACATTTGCTGATTAAATTAAATGGCTACTTATTTTAAATGAGCTGAATCAACACAATTCCTAATTTATTTTCCGGGACAACCTAATTGTTTTAAGTTCAATAAATTTAAATTTGTGAAAATATATTAAATTAACTTAATAGATTTATGTTGGGACAACATGAAGGAATTTAGTGCAACCCATCATTTTTTACAGTCTGTCCATCCAAGTTTAGTTTCATCCATCCATCCATCCATCCATCCATCCATAGTACCCCCCGAGTGCATTAGTGTCTCACCAGTGACGATATACAGCCACATCACACTGCTATGAGTGTGATAGTGTTTATACAACAGTTTAAAAGCAAAATCATTTGTATAAAAAAGAAAATCAAACGCAGAGTCTAAAACCCTTTTGTAAGAAGAGCTACTTTTTTCTGCCATTCCTTCACATCAGCAGCTGAAGTGAGAACAACAGAAACCGTTGTTAATTCAACAATGTCACTTTACAGCTAGTATTTGAATGATCTTCTAGTGTAATATCTAAAGTGATAACAAAACAGGGAATTTTACTCACATTTTAAGATTATAAGGCTGAACGGCATGAAATGCCATCAGTCTACAGAGATTTCCCAGTATTTCCAGCCTGATCTCACGACAAAATGTAAGTATTTTACGTTTTGTCAGTTTAGTGGCTAATTCGTACGAGTTGAGTCATATGAAAATGTAAGATTTTAAAAAGGAGGTGTGGCACCCAACCCCGCCCCTAAACCCAGCCATCATTGGGTGATGAGCAAATCGTACTAAATGGTATGAATTGGATCGTACAAATTCATACGAATTAGCCACTAAATCAAAAAGTTATGGATTGCTGTGAGATTGTGTTGGTATTTCTCTGTTGCAGTTTGGAGATCACAATATTTCTATGGTGTAATTACAGCAGTACAACATACAAAAGTGAGAGATTGACTTAGAAAGGCGTTTACCTGTTTAATAATTATTTGATCAGTTGTAGTTTAAAATTATGCTGTTTTTCTCTTAGGGCTTATTATGCGGTCTCTGTCGCCACCTTGAGGATGAACATCGTCAATCATCTTTGCTCAAAGATGCGATGTGCTGTTTCTCAGAAATTATAAATATTGAAAAATAGGCACTATTCTTATACAAAAACTGCATAGTTGCAATCTAAACAACTACATCCTCTTAAACAGCTCCAAAAGTACATTGTGTTGTACAGCAGCAGCAATATTTGTCAAACTGTAGAGTGTCCTCAGCTTGTCACTGTATGTGGACAGAGTAATACACAAGGGTGAAGGGTAATATATATATATATATATATATATATATATATATATATATATATATATATATATATATATATATATATATATGAGATGGATTGTGAATGTACTGTATGCTAAATAATTAAATAATTACTTGGAGTTTCTTCTGAGGGATCTCTGTCCCTCTTCCATGATGTCACAAACTGACTGCCGGTCTTTAATGAGAACAGAAGTGCATTTGTATTACAGTCTGTCCACTAAGAAAATCATCTGCAGTTCAAGAACAGATGGCAGACAGATGGAAAGCATTCTCCAGGAATAATAATCACAGGGGACATCCTGATTTCAAAGCGTCAGCATTTCAACACCCTAAACAGTATATGAGAACTAAAGACATCTAAAGTCCTTACTACGACTCTTATTTTTGTATTTTGTTTTTGCTAGCTTACCCTAGCTAGTTGTTTGCTAGCTTATTCAGATTCATTTGTCTTTGGATATAGCATTGATTATTTTTTATTTTACATTATGATATACTGAAAATAACAAACATTTATCATTCCTAAAGGTTCTTGAGATGTAGAGCCTGATGCACCGTACCTGACAATACTGTGGGTGTTTCTTTGAACTAAAGATACCACCTTCAAATGTGTTTGTGTCTGTACTCTGCCCCTGGTCTTTCTGTTTCTCATTGCTTTCATCTGAACAACTGAAGGCGAAAAAATCCTGAAAAAAATGGAAGAGATGACAGAACAAAATGAGCATGAGAGAATCACATTCTCCCTGAGGAAATTTCTATGTATCAGCATGTCAGTCACAACAACCAGACTACAAACATTTATTATTCTGATTAGAGATTTATATTTTCTTCATACCACTCTGTATTTAACTTACATTTTGTTTTATGTATTTTTATGCATCATTTATTTTTCTTCAACACACTGAGGAGCTGCTTTATGGTAGAAAATTAAGTTGCGGTTCTAATCGAAATCCAAAGCATCCCTACAGTTGTACTTTTTTTGTGTGTGAATGCATTAAATACATTAAAGCTAGTGAGCAAATTATTCATTGACTATGGAGGGAGGTCTGCTTTTTTTTAGAAGTTTGTGTAAAATATACTGTACGCATGTTTTGGTGACTCAGTGAACCAAATTCATGTATTTAATTCAATTACATCTCTTTTAATAATTAAACTCTGAATAATAACAAATTTGGAATAATGAGCAAATTCTGACCCAATAACCTCTGATGGGTTATTTCAACGAACATAATTCTCAATATGACCTGTTTTTTATATAAAACTGTAAGAAGTTTGCATTCCTGGATGATAAATGGATGATCATGAAAGAGTGTTACTGTGCAAGCATATATGGTTATATTGCAATACACACTATGAGTCTATTTTGACATTCATTTTAGATCACATGAACATACAAACACCTATTTTACAAGAAAAGTGTCTTCAGAATACCCACAGTAGACAACTTGTCAGCTACTGTAGATTTGCTGGTTTATTCCACATTGTCTGCTGGTACAATTATTTATTTACAATGGTATTGTCAAATGTGTATTTTATTGTCTATATCTATGTTTTATTTATTATGAATATGATATAGTAATATTTAAGATACAGATCAGTGCAAACTGTTTCACTCTATTTAAAGAGCAGAGTCCAGAGTTTTGAAGCAAGGGGTGATTTTGGATTGACAAATTTGGTGCAGACTCAATGGTATTGCCATGTTCACACTTGTCTAATGGCCCATTTCCACTGACTGGCACAGTATGGTACGGTACGAGTCAGTACGGGTCATCTTTATAAGGCTTGCATTTCCACTACCTAAAGGGTACCAAGGGTACAGTAACTGTTCTATGAACATAATTTGATTATATCTGCAGATCAATGACAGTGCGAAATAGCCTACTGTAACATCTGCATTTATATAAAATAAATAAATAAATGCAACACATATGGACACATACAAACCTTTACACTCTCGGATATGTTACTGTGGAGAGGTAAGCATGATTGAACGCCCAATGAGGAGGGAGGGCATGCGCAAAGCCCGACGGCTAGTCAGCGGGCCAATCAGAAATAATAAATAACACCTGTTTGTTTAGTGATTGGGCCTGAGAGACACCCTTCTTAAGGAGAGGAGGAGCAGCCGTGAGGAGAGAGAGAACACACACACAATTGCTGTGTGTGATACCTGAAAATAAAAGACATTTACTTACCTGAATCGCCGACCCTGTCCTCTTCTTCCCACAACAAGAACTAACTTTACTACAGTCACCAATTACAGAAAAATTAAACATAGCATATATTTAGTCCTTATTTGGGTTCAAAAACAACACGCAACATAGCCCACAATTTCGTTTGTGTCTTTAATCTTCACCAGCACATGTAACCTCTGTTAGAGAGTAATTCTGTCATTTCGAGTTAATAATAATAGTCCAAAAGGTGATGATAAACACGAGGACTTTGTTCATGATTCAGGTTGCTGAAACAATCTGCTCCTTTGTTTTCTCAGGCTTCTCTTTTGTTTCTTCAACGGAAAATGTCCATAAAAGTGTACTGTACTGAACTGAACTGTACCATACTGCACCATACCACTCAATGGAAACGGGCCATAAAGGAACCATCCTAGGAAATAAAACGAGGTTCTGAAAGTAACTACTGTAGGTGTGAAAGCGCAATTGTAGTAGTCAATTTACTCAGTTACTTATTATTAAAAGTGTTAGTTCTCCCAAATATTAAATCTTTATTATTATTTACACACCCTCATGTCATTCCAAAATTCTGGAGACCTTCATTTGTCTTCAGAACACAAATTAAGGTATTTAGGTGAAATTTGAGAGCTCTCTCATCTTCCATAGACAGAAAGGTTCTCGACTAGTTCCTGACCACCAAAAAGTATCCCCAAAACAGAGAATATGCCTTCAGTGGATCAATCAAAAGTATTTTTGTATACTACACACACCATATGATTAGCTCTGCTTATTTGCAACATAATTTTTGCTGGTTTATGTACTACATTAGACATTATGAAAATGAGTGCCCTTAGTAGTAAATCTGGCCTTTAATACGAACAGGCCTTTATTCTAGTAAGAAGAGCTTTAATGTTATTTTCTGCAAAAATTACAGAATTTTATTTTTTTCAATTTCAACAATAATGTAAACACTGCACAGCTCCACCAACTATGAGATGGAACAAAATGGAGGCAGGCAAGTATGACATCACCAATAGCTCACTGTGGGTGAGAGCAGCTCAACAAGCAGCCTCAAACACCCCTGCTTACTCACTCACAATCACACACACACGCATCCAGTGGCATCCTAGTTAGCAGGTGAGTTGGTTAAGGTGGAGAGAAACATTCAAGCACACACCCACATGCCTCAAACCGCACATGCACACAGAGATAGCGAGACAGAGATGTTCAGGCAGAGATCGATCCAATGAGGAGGAGCTGAGACACACAAGCACTTCCTCATAGATCACAGATGCTCATCTCACATGCACATATTCCCAGCTGCCATTTCAGTTGATGGATTAATGTGTTAAAATGAGATCTGAGACTTTTTTTAAAGGGCGCCTATTATGCAAAATACACTTTTACATGGTGTGTTTACACGAAAGTGTGTTGTCAGTGTGTGAACAACCAACATAAGTAGATAAAAATCCCCACCCCTTATTTTTTATTTCTCATTAAATCAAACCAGTTTCATTAGACATGTGCTATTGATTCTCTGTGTGACATCACATAGTTTAGGCTTTGCCCAAGACAGTGACTGACAGTCCCGTTTCCGCCCTCAAACACGGTTGTGTTTGGTTGCATGCTCTACTCCATTTCTTTCTGTTTACTCCAGACAGATTTCTGTCTCCTAAGCTGGCAGTTCTCAATCTAGGTCCTTGAGATCGCCTGCTCTGCATATTTTGCATGCCTCTCTTGTTTAACATACCTGATTTAAAGAAAAAGTGCATTATAAATGAGTTCTAATGGGCTGCACAGTGGTGCAGTGGGTAGCATGTTCGCCTCACAGCAAGAAGTTCGCTAATTGGAGCCTTGGCTGGGTCAGTTGGTGTTTCTGTGTGGGGTTTGTATGTTCTCCCTGTGTTCGCGCGTGGGTGTCCTTCGGAAATCCAAAGACGTGGTATAGGTGAATTGGGTAGGCTAAATTGTCCATAGTGTATGTGTGTGAATGAGTGAGGTATGGATGTTTCCCAGTAATGGGTTGCAGCTGGAAGGGCATCCGCTGCGTAAAACATATGCTGGATAAATTGGCGGTTCATTACGCTGTGGCGACCCCAGATTAATAAGTGAAGTTTATGTATAAACAAATTTCGAGAGGATCACATGCTTATGATTGTTCTCAGCTGTTCCGATTCGATTCGATTGTTCGATTATCCAATCAGATGACTCCTAACTCACTATAAATAACCAGTTTTCTTATCTCAATATCTTTGTCTTGAAGAACCCACCCACCTCTACTTTCCCTCCTTTTCAGATGGGCGACACGGCGGCCCAGTGATTAGCACTGTTTGCCTCACAGCAAGAATGCCGCTGGTTTAAGTCTCTACTAAACCAGACGACATTTCTGTGTGGAGTTTTGCATGTTCTCCCCATGCTCACGTGGGTTTTCCCGGGTTCCCTAGTTTCCTCCCACAGTCTAAAAAACTTGCACCCTAAGTAAATTGAACACACAAAATTTATACCATAGTCAAGCTCTAAGCTCTAAGTACACCTCTCCTCAGTCATCCATATCCATCATTCAGCTAGAATAAGCCGGGGGAGATAATCAAGATCTACTTGAGCTCAAACTCCCCTCTCGCAGTGGTGCAGTAGGTAGTGCTGTCGCCTCACAGCAAGAAGGTCGCTGGTTTGAGCCTCGGCTGGGTCAGTTGGTGTTTCTGTGTGGAGTTTGCATGTTCTCCCTGTTCTCCCAGGTGCTCCGGTTGCCCCCACAGTCCAAAGACATGCAGTACAGGTGAATTGTAGGCTAAATTGTCCGTAGTGTATGAGTGTGAATGAGTGTGTATGGATGTTACCCAGAGATGGGTTGCAGCTGGAAGGGCATCCGCTGCGTAAAACATGTGCTGGATAAGTTGGTGGTTCATTCCGCTGTGGCGACCCCAGAATAATAAAGGGACTAAGCTGAATAGAAAATGAATGAATGAATGAATGATCTGTGGAGTATTTGAAGTTAAAACTTCACAGATACGGATGAATGAATGAATGAATAAATGAATGAATGAACTAGGGAAAAGACAAATGATGCAAAAAAAGTCACAATTGTACACCAATAGTCCATCATCTCAACCAAACAGTGAGTTGTTAGAATGGAAGGGAGGCTGTTCGCAGATTCAGGCTTTTTGAAAGCAGCTGTGATAAGGCGAGTCTGCGTGAGGCCGATTATTCCGCTGGGCTGAAAAAACGACAGCTCTGGTACTTCCTCTCCTTTTGTTTACCTCTAAACTGCCCTGTTTGCTCTGGTGCTTAGAGTAAGTTATGGAAATGACAAGTGAAAGCTGGCAAACAAAGTGTTTTATTTGGCCAAAATACAGAATAAAAAAACTATTTTTCTACACTCTGCATGGAAATAAATGTGGATTGTGGTGTAAGATGATATTTTTAACTATACCAAGCAAACCTGCAAAGCTGAATGAAACTACAAAGCTTATAAGCCAGCAGGGGGGACAATAAAAAATACTAATCTAATAACTGCTAGTCGACATGTAGTTTCAAAGTAACTTTGTCAGAAAATATCAGTCAATAAATGTTTTACAATTTTGTACTTTAGACAAGTTCCTATTTAATTGATATAATGTGCCGTTAGGGAATTAATATATTATTACTCATTTATCTAATGACAATTTATTAATTGCTAAAACTATCATACAGAATGTTTGTTTGTTGCTGATGCAGTAATCATTAAAAAATGATTTAAATCTTTGTGAGTTTAAGTAGTTTGTACCAATTATCACTATTAAATGTTCAAGAAACCCTACTTTTTAAAGATTTTAACAGATTGCAGTGTGTTGAGCATCAATTAAGCCAAAGTTAGCACCTGTTAGGGTTAATTGTGGATAAAACTGGATAATTTTGAGCTTTTGTTACCTAAATTCATCTTCAGGGTTTAAAATCATTTTTGAAAATTTGGTTTCCATTTCAAAATTGGTGATGTAGCGATCGTCTGCCTGTCCAGAGATGACGTGTTGGTTTCTCATTATTATTCATAGCTAAGTTTTCTAAGAGAAGATTCTGTTTCTTAATTATTCATGAGAGCACGTGCTTTCCAGTGACAGACCTGCCAAGCTGTGAGACCACGACTGCACATGGCACGCACTATTTAGCCATTTATGAAGGATTGTATGTGTTTGATTCCATAATTCACAGGGCTTGTTGCAAGGCTTTCCTGTGATGCTGTCCGGGCCGATACAGCAAAGCTGTTTGTGTGCAGCAAGCATTTTTGTCAAGAGAGCTGTACGAGAATTGGAGAATGGTGGACTTTGTCTTTTATCAGTTGAGTTTGTTACCATTCAGACACATTGCTTATATCCATGCTGCAGTGTTCACCCATGTTTAAAATCCTCCAGATTACCGGCAGGGCTAATGGTTGGAATAGATAGGGCAAGAGACCTGCTGCGCTGCTATCCACTGTGTCTGCATTCAGACCCGGGGATTCAGGAGGAGAAAAGTTCTCCTCATTTAAGTGTTTACATAAACATGATTATCTTTATAATGATATAACAAATTGTGGTTATGTGCCTATATTATATGAAGTTACGAATAACCTATCATATATGTAGCATGGCATTGAATTACTTAATGTTTATTTCTTTGCATTTTAACTTTGTAAACTATAAAATTATGGGTCTCCTCACGTTTTGTGTCTGATTTTGTGAACCAACTGACAGTTGTTCGCTTCGCTCCCCTCTTTTCCCCTGCTCTGCTTGCGACGCCCACTCCTCCCTTTGCTCACAGCCCTCCATACAAATTCTGAGCTAGACTTGAACTGAAAGAGGGAGGTTTCATGACCCTTTAACTAGCGGGTTACTTGCCTATTATTAAGATGGCTGTTTATTAAAATTCACATTCTACCTAATCTTATTCTACATCTACAAATACTAATACTAATACTACCTACTAATAACTGAACCTTTTACATTTTCTCTTAATTAGCAGCAAGTTAGGAGTTTAAGCAAATCTTATGGCCCATTTCCACTGAGTGGTAAAGTACAGTACCTTTTTGGGTCAGTGCAAACCTCTCATCTGTATCTTTAATCTTCACCAGCACATGTTAGAAAGTAATTCAGTCATTCCAAGTTCATAATAGTCCAAAAGGTGACGATAATAATTAAAAAATGCCAGTTTGTTCATGTTTTAGGTTGATGAAACATTTTGGTACCCTTTTGTTGTGCTAGGTACCCTTCTGAAAGGGGTATACCCAGATTTTCTTTAAGGGCACCTTTTTTCCAATGTATATTTTATGGGCCTTATAAAACACAGACAAACAGATGCAAACTCAGAGCCATCAAAAGAAAAGCAAACCAAATCTAGATATCATAAAGAATGTACAGATGTTCTATTACCTCAGCTCTCAGATCATTCAGTGCTTCTCAGCGAGCTCTAGTTTGGCTGGGTGGAGAGTAAATAAATTAACACTCCATTAGTGTACTTCCCAGAATGCCTCACTACAGTACAGATGATGTCACATGAATATCAGTGCAAACAAAATATGCAGTCAGCGCAAGAAATCACAGTAGAGAGGGAGGCAAATGACATCAGATCTCATGTTTTATTAATACCTGTTTATGCTTTCCACATTTTCCCTTTTTCAGAGTGGCAAAAATACAGAAAGAAAAAAAATCTGTCTCTCGCCATAAAACAGCTGTTCAATCCACCTTTGTTATTGTCAGCCCTTAAACATGACACATTCATTGCACTGTGTGGATCAGCGTTTCATAAAAAAAAAAAAGACACTCACTGACACATACATGTACAGATGACGCAGACAAAGCATCCACGCACACCACTTCCCACACACATCAATACATCTCCAAACGGATAGCAGAAAAATCACTTGGCCAGAAGCAATGGCTCTAAAAGAGATCTAAATTATGAGGCATGAAGAGCATTTGAGTCCTGTCAGAACTAGTATGGCCTTTACGGTGACATGGAGACTCGGGCTGGACAGCACACTAAGGACAGGCAAACGCCTCTGTATGCCACCCCTGGGGAACAGGGCTCGACCTGTGCCTGTCCCCCCCCGCCAAATCTCATCCCATACTAAGCTAACAGGGTCAGCAGGAGCGCATTACTGCCCGTTTGGAGGCTTTAAACTGCCCACCGCCTCCAAACGGAAAATAACACCCCCTCAAGACCTGAAAAAGCATGGGGATATATGGGACGCTGCTTGGTTAATATCATCTTTGTACACGGCGCTGTTAAATCCTATCTCTGCTAAGCAGGAGGGTGGTGTTGGCAGACATTTAAGGGACATTTGGCTGGTTTGAGGTTTCGGAGAAAGGAAGGATTTATTTACACCTCCACATTCATGGTGATTCAGAATGATCATTTTCATTATTGTGACTATAATGCTTATTGTTATCATTATCAATATAGAGTATGCCTGGTGAAATGCATTGCCAAGTGACAAAGCTAATAGAAAATGAAGGCATTATTTGAACGAGTCAATAAAGATTGGGTGAATTTCAGACGGGTAAAGAGATTTGCTCAAGCTATGCATTTGTGTTAAGCTATTAGTTCCAGCTATATTCTTTACAAGTGTTTGGGTAGTAGTAGTATGTCATTGAAATGTATATACTCTTATATATAGACCTATATACGCTAATATTAATAGGAATAATAAAGAGGGAATTAATAAATTATGTTTATGACAGAATATTTGTGGTTATGGTATGTAAAACAATAATAAGCATGAATAAATGAATTCCAGAATATACATACAGTAACACTGCAAACATTACATTATGAAAGGTATAATGGCCTACTGAAGGAATTATGACGTTTTCTAACTTTAATATATTCATTTATAATTTAATCATCTTTTAAAGAGCCCCTGTTATGGGTTTTTGCAAATGACCTTCCATGCAGTGTATAACACAGCTCTAAGTAGAGTGAAATATCCAGCTAAAGCTTAAATCTGAAAGTGCACCGTGTTTAAAGGACACCTATGGTGAGAAATCTACTTCTTAAGCTGTTTGGACAGACATATGTGTAGGTATAGTGTATATACTGTCAAATTGAGGTAATATAAACACACTCAGTCTTTTTTTTTTTTTCAATTTAACATAAAAACGGTGGACCAATTGGAGCCGTTTTGACACAGACCGCAACTTGACGTAGGAGTGCGGTCCCCCCGCCCACCAATATTGATTGACAGTTGCGTATTAACATGTCTCCGTAGTAACGTTTGTAATCATATTCACAAGACAGGACGTGCGCAAATCAACCCTAAATAAAAGGTCTGTTCAGTTTAGGATCATCAATCATCATCAAATGTGATCAAGAGTGAGTTTGACAAGTTTAAAATGTTTTAAAACAGTGCATGTGTGTAGTGAATTACAGCCATTTACTTCAGCTTTACTTCATCACCACAGCCGCGTGTCAGAACAATAATAAAAGACGATTCAATCCTGGTTTGTGGACGTTAAATCAAGTTTATTTTTTACATTAACGTAACAGATATCCATACAGCAGTGGATATTAACCTGTATCCTGTCACATTTGCGTGCAAAGGCAGTGCAAAGCTAAACGCGCGCGCTGTATGTATGTCTGTGTGTGTCTGCGCTGTGTGTGTGTGTGCGTGAACTTTGTAAAGACATTGTGTGTGACTCATCCTGCAGCTCCACACAACAAATGCACCAAATAATCATTGATAAAGCTCTTACTGCAGTTTTTGTCACAAACGTTACGTGATATCTGCTTCCTTTATGTCTGTGTCAGTTGTCTGAGGCAGCCGAGGGCGGAGACTGAGGCACGCGCGGCAGGCATGTGGAAACGGTGGGCGGGGAGGACTAGCCTTAAAAGGTGCAGTACACAAAAACAACAACAATCTATTGAGAGCTATAAAACACCATCTAGTGAAAGCTATAATAAATAAACTGATGGGTGTTTTGAGCTGAAACTTTAGATACATTCTGGGGACACAAAAGACTTATATTAAATCTGGAAAAAGGGGTAACCTAGGTGCCCTTTAACACTATTGATTTATCTATAAGAGTCAACTCATAGTGGTTTCAATGAATTGTCATTGTAACGAGTCTTTAGCCGTGTTGGCGTGACGTCGATATAGAAGTCAAGCCCTGTCCGTTTGTTGCGTGCGCAGACCCGGGAAAATTCGCCCACAAACACTGTAGAAAGAAAAAGAGGAAGACAAACACTGTAGCAGATCCCGGATGAATCAAGTTGCGTAGACGCTGTGCTCTGAAGTGTGAGAGAAAGTTAGTGTTATTTTCCCTACCACAAAATGAGGCTGTGAAGAGTTTATTTTTGCAAAAATACCTCAGCATTATAGCCCTAGCCGTGTGCTGTGTTCTCGTAATTTTTCTGACGAGTGCTTCAGCAATCTACACTCTTACAACAGGGGATTCATCAGCCGTTTGTTAAAGAAAGGATCAAAAAAGACTATTGTTGTGTAAGTAAATGTGATTAAATTGGTTGCCTCCTTGCTTTCTGTAGCTTGCAAATTATGTATTTATTTTGGTTCGTTATTTGTAATCACTCTCGGCTTTTACTGTATTTGGTTAACTTTATATTCTTATATCCCGTCTAAAACCACGTTGAGAACGCAACTCGTGCTGCTTTGTTTACAGATTTAATTGCATTTGTGCGTTTGTGTGGCGGTCAAGTTTCAAAATAGTTCAGCTTTTGCCACTGTGTGGATTAATACAGAATGTGTGTCGTTGGTTAGGAATAGAGCAATATGCTGGTGTTTAACTGCATTGCTTTAATGCACTCCTGCATTGGGTTTACACATACACTCTGCACTCTGACTACTTCAAAATTGTTGATAAGCCATGGTGGGCATTTCTCTCTGTCTCACACTGAATGCAGTCGACCAATCACAACAGACTGGGTCATCAGATCAATCAGCGCAAATTTGCATCACGCTAAGAAGGGGTTTGGGAACAAATGAATCGCTGAACAAATCATATATGAGTCGTTGGGATGATTTTATAAAAATAAAAGGCATATTATAAGACAATAAAAGTGTTTTTTGACCTCGCATGCATATCAGCCGGTTGTTGGAGACCCCTAAAACCTCCTTTTTAATGCATAATCGGGGCTCTTTAATCAAATATATGAGCTTATGTTTGTGTGATAAACCTCATATAACCTTGGTCCATAACAGCTGTGGCTTCGTGTGACTGATAACGCCCTGGTTGATAGAAGGGAGAAGTTAAATTTTGAGAACATGCTCTAAGCAAAATGTAACTCTTTCTTTAGCAGGAATGTGGGAGAAGTAACACTGATGAGAGGGGTGCGGGCTCACTCTTTTGTGTGCTCGGAGGCAACAATAAATACAGTGTGAGTGTGTGTAAAAGAGGCTTCGGAATGCCCGATTGCCTGATTGAATGATGTTTCATTGTCCAGAGCTCTAAAATCTTTATTCACTTGATATATTAAAAGATTGAATTTATCTAATGCCTCTGACGGATTTTTGAGCATGGCGAGGACTTGGAAAAAGTCCAACACTATACAGCAATAGCAATAATAACAGCTAAATTTTATTTGTTGACATGCTAGTAACATGCTAATTCATGCAGGCTAAATAACATGACTCATGGTATGAATTATATCATGAATAATTCTAAATCATGCTAATGCATTATCATGTGTGTTTAGGCAAGTTAGCCATGTGTAAAACATGGTTTCCAGAGTTCACACAGCTGATGATAAAATCAATCAAAAATGATTGATAAAGCATGTTGGCATGCTTTCCTGAGAGAGAGCCGTAGTCTGAGTTCAGAGAGGTCTTGAGAACTCCCCTGCTTGTTATGGTTAATGAGTTAGAAATTGCTATGAGATATAGCTGACTAATAGTTTGTCTATGATGCACGTTGGATTAGTGAATTTACTTATATTGTATGTCTTTGGATGGTGAGAGGAAACTGGGGAACCCGAGGAAAACCCACACAAGCACGGGGAGAACATGGAGACTCTGCACAGAAAAACAGACTGGCTCAGTAAGGATTTTAACCAGTCACATTCTTGCTGTGAAGCAACAGTGCTAACCACTGGGCCGCCATGCAGCACTATCTGGAAAAGGGGGAGGAGTAGGGGCGGAAGGGGGATTCTTCAAGATGAAGATGACTGAGGTGAAAAACCTCAGTGGTTCTTTATAGTTAGTTAGGATTCATCTGATTGGCATG
>CAIGQZ010001313.1:20199812-20225386 GCA_903798205.1 Danio tinwini
AATATCATTCTAAGATGAATTTTGGTGCTCAAAAATGTGTGTATGTATGTATTGAAAACAGCTGGTTAATATTATAACTACTGTTTTTTGTCTTTTAGCGATGTCTTTTTCACCTAGGAAACTAAGTGATGTCTCACAGATGTCTTATATAAAAAATAAAGCCATAAATAAATACAAATGAAAGTAAATTAAATAACACTAAAATCGCATGGGCGCCTGTTGTTCCTCCATTCTGACAGACATGTGTCAGAGAGGCAGAACTGGTGTGAGAATGTGGACAGGGAGAAGAGATCAGCTTCTGCGAAAAACACTCGCAGACCAAGGGCACATTCACCAAACAGCACTTTGGCATTGAAATAAAGTCTCCATCTGCCATGTCATCAATTAGAACGCCGTTCTGTCCCGTCTTCCCACCAGACACACTAATAATATACACTAAGCAGTGCACGTTGAGGGATGAAATTAACGTTAGCCCAATTCACAGCCTGTCCAATCGCCGAGATATTTGCATACTTGGGAAGGTCTGGTTTGCAAAGAGCGGCCCCTGTGCTAAACAGATAAGGACATTAAAGCACCGACGAGCCAAGGCTCACTCCCTCTTCCCTCATTAATATTTCCAGGCCTTTTCATCTCTTGGCTGAACCGTGTATCTGGGGAGAGGAGTATTAAACTTATCTTCACAATTACCACTGAACTCGGAGAATTGTATCATTTCTCAAAGTAATATAGTGCTGGCTTGCCGGAAAATTCTCCTGAGCTTTTATGCATATTGCCGCACAATAATACGACGGCATGCAGCAACAGGAAAGTATTAGAAAGAGGACCACTTCATTACTCTAAACTCCCATACTGCTGTGGCACACATTGAAGCTACCGCACACACACACACAAAGCTTCTCTAGCCTATGGACTGTGCGTAGTATTTACAGTAGCCTGACGTAATGCAAATGATACATTTAATTTGACAGAGTCTTTCTGTTCTAGAGTCAATACAACAGTGAATAGCTCCTGGTCTCAGAACACACTCCATTCAAACACCCACTGCTTGAGCCTCAGGAACCCTGTAAGCTTTGATGTGCAATGCTGGGTAAAACAAAAACAAAAAAGGGCTTTTGTTGCTCCAAGCGTGCATACAAGTGCATGTGCATCTGTTGTTTTTAAGTACACTATAAATGCGAAGCTACACTGCAGATTTGTTTATTTGTCTTCCGCGATGCCCCATCCGGCAGAGATCATCCGATGTGGTTTCTGACGCCTGTGCGGTGCTAAGACCCTGTTTAAAAAAGGAAATAAAGCATTAATTAAGTCTTAATCTTTGCAGCTGTGGCTGGGTCTGTTCCTGTTTGCCTCTAGCACCATTCAAGGCAGCCGGAGATTCTACAGCACTTCATCTCGCTGTTTTTGCTGATTGATTAAAGATGTAACGCTGATGTCAACAATCTGTCATTTCACTCTCTTAGATCTTAATAGTACAGCTGGCGCCAAAGAACGCTTCTAATCCATCTCTTCAAATGAAACGCAGAAGTTTGTCTCTCTGGCAATTCCCTAAATTGGTTTGTTTATTAGACATCAGGACACAGGAAATTTGTTAAATTCTCTAATGTGGTGGTGGAGACGATCAGTATGTCACGTGTGTCTCTTTTTTAGGTCTGTTACAAATGTGTATTAGTGAAAAACAGTCATTTAGTTTTAAACGCACTGGTTATTCTTTTCAATACAGTCATAATAACGACTTTGAAGCATTTATAATGCAAAAAAACAAAAATAATAAAATTTGCATGGATTAGATTGGACAGACTTAGCTCATCTGAAGCAATAAATAATCTGTCGACACATTTTATAATAAATCAGGTTTCATGCATTAATCTACCCCTGATAAAAAAAAAAATAATGTTAATTATTCATTTATCACAATGTTTTCTTTTTTTACACCCACAAATTGTTTATCACCATCATATTAAAATGAGATAATCAGCCAAGACAGATGTCTAATACCCGATATAAATAAATAAATAAATATAGACACACTTCTTTGCTGACTGACTCATAGGCACACCTATGATTTACAGCTATGGTGAAAATCAAAAAAATCCATTCTAGAGAGTAACCTACCAAATATGTAGAACACAATCAATCAATCAATCAATCAATCAACCAACCAACCAACCAACCAACCAACCAACCAACCAACCAACCAACCAACCAACCAGCCAGGCAGCTAATACATAAACAAAAAAACATGCAAGATTTCAAGGCACAATCTATTATTATTAATTCATTAAATTTACAATACAAATGTGTGAAACACATCTAATTCAATCAGCCAGTCAATTCATCAACCAATCCATCCAGCTCTAAACCAGGATCCTTCATCCCACATTAGTACCTGTCGCTTTCATGCACTTTAAGCTGTTGCTCTTCTTTACATTTACGAGTTTTGTTGTTGTCATTAATGTCTTAAAAGTGTTAAAACAGCCTTGATTTGACCTGTCCGAGCAGTGTTGGGCAAAGTTACTTTAGAAAGTAATGCATTGCAATATTGAGTTGCCTAGTTACTTTTTATAGAAAATAATGTGTTACGTTACTTTTGAGTTACTTTTTTATACCTACCTGAGACTTGATCTCTTTCAGAAGCATGTAACAACTTTTATTTACCTTTAAAAATAATAATAAAAAAATTAGAATAATGTTACCCTCTGAGAACTTCCTGATGCTTTACATGCTGTATATACAGATTATTGAAAGT
The DNA here is from genome assembly GCA_903798205.1 of Danio tinwini. Classification (NCBI taxonomy): domain Eukaryota; kingdom Metazoa; phylum Chordata; class Actinopteri; order Cypriniformes; family Danionidae; genus Danio; species Danio tinwini. The sequence continues at coordinate 20,202,559 of CAIGQZ010001313.1, forward strand.
TAAAAGCAATGTGTTTGCTACTTCATAATTTGGTCTCATTAGTTAAGTAAAATCTCTGTCCATTGAGACAATCCCCTTTTCTTTTGTTTTTGTCTGTTCCTGCAGGGAGCTCATTTTCTCACTGAGTGGGATTCAACATTTCATTTCATTTTTGTCCGCTTTTTCAGAGCTGGGTCACAGGGGCAGCAGTATTAGGAGAAAACCCCAAACTTGTAGCAAACTTGAAAACCAGACACTTCCTCCAGCTCCAACAGGGGGATCCTGAGGCATTCTCAGGCCAGTCAAGAGACATCTTCCCTCCAGCGTGTCCTGGGTCTTCCCAGAGGCCTCCTTTCAGTGGGACATGCTTGGAACACCTGCCTAGGTAGGCGTCCAGGAGGCATCTGAAACAGATGCCCGAGCCACCTCAGCTGACATCTCTCGATGTGGAGGAGCAGTGGCTCTACTCCAAGCTCATCCCGGGTGACAGAGCTCCTCACCCTATCTATAAAGGTGTGCCCTGCCACCCTGCGAGGAAAACTAATTTCCACCACTTGTATCCAAGATTTTGTCCTTTCGGTCATGACCAAAAGCTCATGATCATAGGTTAGAGAAGGAACATAGATTGAGCGGTAAATCGAGAGCTTTGCCTTTCGACTAAGCTTCTTCTTTACCACAATGGACCGGTACATCGACTGCATTACTGCTGCCGCTGCACCAATCCGCCTGTCAATCTCACAGTCCATTCTTCCCTCACTCGTGAACAAAACCCTAAGATACTTGAACTCCTTCACCTGGGGTAAGGACTTTGACCCTGGAGATTCAGCATGATTACACTCATTTTTAATCAGTAAACAATTTTTAAAAGCGTATTAAGTAATCGAAAACTCAAATTCCATTGTTAAAAAAGTAACTATGCATTACTTTACTCATTACTTAAAAAAGTAATATGATTACGTAACTTGTGTTACTTGTAATGACTAACCCCCAACACTGTGTGGGAGTAACAACCTGAGGCTCTGGAGCAAACCAGAACAGCCAAACACTAACATGAGTGCAGGGCTTGCATTGTTGGCAGGGCAGTTAACAAATGGCAGCTGCTAATTTGCAGTATGCTGATGTGGTAATTATGGCCATGATTTATTCTGCAGTCCAGACCATCTCTGTTAAACAGAGGATACCCTTTAGGGGCTGGCTGGCATTTAGCCTCCTCTCTGTGAACAGTCCATATTGAAAAAGAAGCAGATTAGTGAAGAAACATCTTCATCAGGCTGAGCAATGTCAGCAAGGGCACAATGAAAGCATTCTGGATATTAACTGCAAAAGAATACAAATTAAAGAAGAAGAGCAAATGTTTACTTGTTGACGACGTCTGTAATGCTAGAAATTATCGCACTACAGAGGAGTTTACTTTTAAAAACACATCAGGGGAGAAGTAGTGAGACAATCTCTAGTAATGAGACAATCATTTATTTTAATCTGTTTATATATTTTTACTTGTTTTTAGAAAAGTATAGATTTGATTTTTGGTCTTTTTGTAAAGCACTTTGGTCAACATCTGTTGTTTTTAAATGTGCTCTATAAATAAAGCAAGCAAACAAACAAACAATTGAGATTTTATGCACTGCATTCATTACATCTGTGGATATATAGTAAATTGCACTGTAGAAGATTAATAATTTGTAGCCTTTTTGATACATTACATAAACCATTATAGTGGTAGACATGTTATATAAGAACTTTTATTTTTTCTAGCACTTGTATTTTAAAAAGTATTTGTCTGAGCACTTTTCATTTTGGGAAGCATTTACTTTACTACATATCAAAGCATAATCTCATTTTGCTCCACTGCATTTCATAAAATAAAATGTCATTCCACATTATTCTGTTTTGAAGTGAAGATTGTCACATCCTCTGAGACATACTATAGCATTCTTTCACTCAGGAACAAGAGGATTCTTTTCAGTTCATAAATCATACTGAATGATTCCTTTGCGAAATTAATAAATAAAAGCAATTTTGGAGAGAAAAAAAAAAAAAAACGTTTCTTTGAATGAGATTATAGTAATCATACCAAGAAAATTGTATGCATGTAATACATTATAATTCAACTTTTATTTTTATTTAGTTTATCTTTTTACAATACAGTGTAGGATGGCAAATTATCATATGCGTTTGTTAGGGTTAGGGCATTGTATATGGCAAAACAGGTCTTTTTCACCAAGAAGGTCCATACAGATTCCAAAGGCAGATACTGATAATATCAGGGCCTGGTTAATATGTGCGAGGACTTTGAGGGTTTCATGATGTGGTCACATGTTTAGTAGTCAGTATGTATGTCTCAATATTTGCGGTATTGGTCACATGGTCAAGAAAGATAGAAATAGGTGGTAAACTTTGCTCTGGTCTCTTTTCCTGCTCTGCTCCTTTCCTGCTCTGGGGTGCGTTTCCCAACAACAACGTAGCTTGCGGCTGAACTATCATAGTACAATGCATCAGTTGGGAAAAGAACAATGTAGTGACGAGTGTTTCCCAAAAAACAAAAGTTTCTCTGTCGCAGATTCATCATTTGAACCACGTTAGTTATAACATAAAGCGCCCATAATGATGCTCTAAACGGGGTGGAGTAACTACTTCTTTAGAGAAGAACCCCATAATTTCTTTGTGCAAATGATATTGTTTTAGACAAAGACGCATTTAAAATAAACTCCAATATTAGTTTTGGTAAAAACATACACTCATTTTCCATATTAATTGAAAGATTTGTAAATGGCACATATAGAGCCTATGTTTCCTTTACAAATTACAAATTTTACAAATGATAATGATGATGATGATGATGATGATGATGATTATTATTATTATTATAGTAGGATATTGTTTGGTTTTATTTTTATTTTTTTGAAAAGTCTACTTTTACAATTTGACATGCAAACCACTGCAAAAGTGTTTTAACCAGCAGGCCCATGTCATATACAGTACAGATACTTAAACAGATAATAAATACAGATAATAAATACAGATAATAAATAACCTGCTATAAATTTAAATAATTAACATATGCTATGTTTTTTTGTTTTCACAAGCTTTGGAGATGTAACATAAATTCCGCTTTTGAATAATAGGTCACCTATAGCTTTCGACATGAGGCTGTGTTCATAATGACATCAATGTTTTCAAAATGCACTGTGAAGGAAGCGCAATTGTAAACATGAAGATCGCTAAAACTGAACTGTAAAAATACTTTGAAAGCAAATTACAACTAAGAGAGATGACTTTAATGATTTTTTTTTATAATTCCAATTTATTTCCATTTAATTGTTAGAATGTTCTAAATGAATAGGGCATAGGGGGGATAACTGGGAATAGAACACAGCCAGGAACTATGTTTCTAACTACAGCTCCAGAGGTGAAGTTGCAAGTGCACAAGTTTGCGACACAGTTTGTGAATGTTCGTTGGATTTGGGAAACAGCAAATCAACAAACTATGTTTGTAACGACGGAACTTGCGACCTTAGTTGGCTAACGATGGTCTTGAGAAACGCACCCCTGGAGTCTATCTTCTCTGATTCTACTGCTATAGCTCACTTTGTGGCCTACTTCTTTTTTTTTACATTTAATCTGGGTACAATTTATATCCTATGTTTTGATTTAATTTTGATTTAACATCAACACTTAATTGCTCCGCATAAAACATGGTTTTCGAATATTTTTATATTTTCACATAAAATGTCATTTAAAGTTTCATGTATATTCCACAGCAAATGTAAATATTAAGTAATGTGTATTTCTATAGCGCATTTATCATGTATGGCCGTACACCCAAAGCGCTTCCCAATCATGAGGGGGGTCTCTCCACACCACTAGCAGTGTGCAGCATCCACTTGGACGATGCAATGTCAGCCACAGGACAACGGCGCCAGTGCGCTCACCACACACCAGCTATAGGTGGAGTGGAGAGACAAAGTAATAAAGGATTGGGATGATTGGGAGGCCATGATGGGTAAGGGCTGACAAGGGCAATTTGGCCAGGACACCGGGGTTATACCCCTACACTTTACGAGAAATGCCATAGGATTTTTAATGACCACAGAGAGCTCAAGATTATTTAATCCCCGGTGTTAAAGAGAACAATACTGGAAGTCATTTTTACCAACAGTGATCAGATTGTACAACCAAAGTCATACTAGATGAATTATGGTGAATTGTAATAGCATTGCTGTAGATATGGTCTACTCGTTGTTTGAAACTAAGGTGTGCAATATGAATGTAGTTGTATTAATATTATTGTTTTTTATATGTCGTTTATATTATTTATCTTATAGTATGGAGAGCTCTGCTGTGACGTGAATTTCCCTTTGGGATTAATAAAGTCTAAACAACAACAATAAACAATGTAAAGCTCATTTAATGCTCAAGTTTTTTTTTTTTTTTTGTTAACTAGTGCAGAACAATCTCTGTAAAAAAAACATAATGGAAATTAAAAACACACACACACACACACACACACACACACACACACACACCAGAGAAGTCAGTCACACCATCTGACATTTATCACAGACTATAAAACCATTGAAGTTCACACCGTGGCCGACACAAAGCCCCCTGTACATTTAAATGAAGAAAGGGACTCACAGTGTGCAGTAAGAGGTCAGGAGGCCCCTGGACAGGTTTAGTCAGGAGCGAATGGCTGTGGAAGAGGAAGATTCTGTTCACAGGCCCATCTGCACCACACACCTGCCAGCCCTGAGAGCAATGCTAATAAGGCTCTGTGTCTTTATTCTCTTCCCTTTCTCTCTATGCAGACCCAGACATATGGACAGCAGGGTCCCGGACTGTGGCCTGGAGAGCTGTGTAAATCAGACAAACGCTTTGCAGGTAACCTTCAGCTCGACTCAAGAACATCAAGTCAATCTGTATACATGAATCCTGTATTGTTGGCCTCAAAATCAAATAACTCTGGCACAGCACTGACAGGGAAATTGCTACTTACACTCTCAGGGCCTTCACTTGTGCAGTCTCCTTCAATCTCCAGGCTGCCTTTTTTTCTGCTTGCTGGTGATTCCAGGAACAATTTTTAATAGAGGCTTATCAAGGAGGAGAGAGAATGACTCTGACATTTTCAATTCTCCGTACGCAGCACCAAGAGATGCTCAAATTTCCCAAGGTCACAAAGCTTCCCCCAAGACAAGACCTGAACAAGAGTGAAAACACACACACACACACACACGCACACGCACACACATATACGATTTCACACATTTAAACACGCACACACAAACACATTTCATTCATTCATTCATTTTCTTTTTGGCTTAGTCCCTTTATTAATCCGGGGTCACCACAGCGGAATGAACCACCAACTTATCCAGCACGTTTTACGCAGTGGATGCCCTTTCAGCTGCAACCCATCCCTTTGAAACATTTATACACACTCATACACTACGGACAATTTAGCCTACCCAATTCACCTGCACTGCATGTCTTTGGACTGTGGGGGAAACCGGAGCACCTGGAGGAAACCCATGCAAACACAGGGAGAACATGCAAACTCCACACAGAAATGCCAAATGACCCAGCCGAGGCTCGAACCAGCGACCTTCTTGCTGTAAGGTGACAGTACTACCTACTGTGCCACTGCGTCGCCCACAAACACATTTCACTTCTATAAATTTTGGTGATTTCCTTAGGTTTCTATTGCCCTTGAACTGACCATAATATTTTTTTTATCACAGATTTTTCTATAGCCCTCACGATTATTAAATTTTTAGATAAACATTTTCTGGAAGTAGTTCAAATTTAAAAATTATCTGGTTTAACTATCCTTGTGGGGACAATACATCCCCATAAACAAGTTTTTGTTTATGTGGATAAAAAAACTTGGAGGACTATGAAAGAAAGATCAAAGTTTAGACAAATATATGCAAGATTACAAAAACTTCCTTTTGTCTTTTTTATTTCAGGCAGATCACTGAAAATCAGGCTCATAAACACTCACATAAAAATGTAAAGGTTGTAGATAACAATTTAAGGGTGTCTGCCCTCCTTCCCCATCAACCAAAAGTCTCTTTTTTTTCTTAAGAGTATAAAATGTAGGCTATAAAGTACCATGATATTTTTAGGCTACATCCTCAAGTTTCATTGCAAAGTTAACAAGGTAATGATTCAAATGATCTGGTCAGAGTGAGTCTCCAGTTAAAGCTGCGGTCACACTGGACTTTTCTCCCCATAGACTTCCATTCATCCACACGCAAATGCGTCAGACCGGAAACGCAAGGTCATGCATCACATTTCGCAGGTTGCTGCAGTGCAAAGTTCAAACTTGATGAACTCTGACCTGCGAAATCACATCACTTGACTGCGTGAGACCAATCCAGGGTCAAAACATGACCTCTCTGAACAGAAGTTTAAAACATGGAGCAATCGCTCGCTTTTTTAAATGTTTAATCATCTTGTTTAACCCCGCCCCTTTTTGCAGCGCCGTACGGCTTAACACATCACTGATTCAGACTATCCAGTCAGAACGAGTCTCCAGTTAACATTAGTCTCGTTTGAGTTGCGCCTCGCCTTGACTGCATTGTAGACGAGAGCAGGCGGCTGCAGTAAGAGGAGGGCTCAAAAAATGCATCAGAAGTCGGACACCTCTTGAATCTCGCTGTTTTGCCACCTGGAAACGTCACCAGTGGTGGAGAGCGCATTTGCGTTTTCTATCGCGGACGAATGACCTCATGAAAAAATACTATGGTGATTTATAGTAAATATAGTGTTTTTGAACATGTTTTTTTGAAATATCACTGTTTTTACAAAAAGATGGCCACAATCACAGAAGATGAACAGCTCATTACCTAAAATTGTATATTTAAAATATAAATCTGTACATTCAACAGTGGTAAATGTTAAAAGAATGTCGAAATAAACAGCTTATACAGCAAGAAAGCTTTCAAGAAATCTAATTTGGCTACATTATAAATAAACTATAGCAAGATGCTTTTGAGTGACAAGTCATGACAAATGTTTGTTTATTTGTTTTGCTAGGAATGTTCCTATATTTTGGCATTTTATTGAACAAGTGGTCCATTTCTATAGTCATTTCAGAGTTTCTATAGAGGGCATTAGAAGGTATAAAGGGAAATACAACTGAAGACAAAATTCTTAGCCCGCTTGTGAAGTTTAAAGTAAAAATGGTATTGCATCAAATATGTAAAAGTGTTGTTTAACAGATTGTGTTTTCAACAGTTTTATAAATTAATTTCTACTAACTCATTTCTCTAGTCTTTGCCATGATGACAATATTATATTATATATTTTACATAATATTTTACTAGTTTTTTGCAAGATACTAGTATTCAGCCTAAAGTGCAATTTAAAGAGTTAACTATAGATTAATTATGTTAAAGATAAATTAGGAAAGCCATTGGACAACAGTGGTTTGTTCTGCAGACATAAATAAATTCTCAAGGGGCTGATTATATTGACATGCTTATTAGGCCGATATAAACGTGTGTGTGTGTGTGTGTGTGTTTTGTTTACTACACCCCTTTCACTTATGAAACCACACAAAGATGAGGCATGGCTAAACAGTCTCATGTATGCATATATACAGACACGTGCAGAGGTGGGGGTTTTGGGTGCTTGGGCCCCTGCCCTTTTTTCTCCTGGAGAGAAAGTGCCCTTTTTTCCTGGGGATAATAGTTATTTTTTTAATACTACTAATAATATAATATATGTATGTATGTTAATGCGTGTTCTTATTAAGGACCGCTTTCCCTGTCAAACAATAGAAAAACGAAATTTTTAAGTATATCTTGGTTTTAGTCAGGAGGCTTTAAGCGAACATCGAACCGACAATTTGGAAAGAAAAACCACATGTGAGGTGAATGCTCTAACGAAGACCCCATTGACATTGTTACTCTCGCCTTAAAAGTAAAGTGTCAACAGTGGAGTAACGTCTATCAGCGCTGATGCCAACTCCTGCATCCGCATTGCATTGCACACGGACTGCATCTGGACCATAGCTTTACAGTATGACCCATACACACACTGCAGACAGAGTGCGTGTAAAACATATATTACTAGCTGACCACTGTTATGGCAGTGCAATATGATCGACAGAACCGCCGATGTAAATTCATCCGTCAACATCTATATTGTGTGGAGGTGAGTACCGGTTAACAAAAGACTACCTGAGGCTCAAATTTAACGTCAGCTATTTATCCAAAAGTTTAAAAGCAAATAGGCTATTTTGTCTTGCTGACATCCTCCTGATTAACAACCATATAATAAGTTAGCTAAAGTTTAGACAGGGCAATATTATAGGCATACAGGCTAATGCAATAGAGAAACGACAGCTGGATAGTGAAAATATTGCCCTCTTGTTTTTGCAGTCACACAGAATATATAATGTCAATTGAAGCTATAAAACATGTACATATAGGCTAGCTATGGAAGTCAGTGGCTATCAGTGTGTCCTACATTCTTCAACATATTTTATTTTGTTCAACAGAAAAAAAAAAACTCAAACAAAAATAATAGATTGAAAAGGGATAGTTCACCCAAAAATTTTAATGTACTCACCCTCAAGTGGATCCATTTCTTTGTTTATTTTATTGAACACTAACGAATAAAAGATAAAAAAACATATTTTAAAGAAAGCTATAAACTTGAAATCATTGACTTCCAGAGTAGGAAAAACAAATACCATGAAAGTCAATGGTTACAGGTTTCCCGCTTTCTTCAAAATATTACTTTGTATGTTCAACAGAAGAAAAAAAAAAGTCAAATGGGTTTGGAACAAGTAAAAGGTGAGAAATGGTGACAGAGTTTTCAGTTTTGAATTAACTATCTTTTTAAGGGTGAGTATATGGTGAATTTAGGGTGAAATCTCCTTAAAAATCTCATTATAATATATCTTATTTATTTAAGTACAATTATTACTATTATTTAATAAAAAGTGCCCTTTTTCCATTTGAGTCCCTGCCCCTTAAAAGGTCTCTGCACGTCCCTGCATATACTGTATGTATGTATTGGATTGACTTTCATGGAATAACGTTGCATATAAATTACAATACAAAAATTCACACAAACATAACAAGTGACAAGTGAAAATGACAACAAACAGGACTTTAAACTGAGAGAGAAATAATTTTAGTGAGCTTTTAGTGAGCGCAGTCTTTGGAGAGCAACTGCTACCGACTGCTCAATCCGAGGTACCCGCCTCGCTATCGCAAGAGTTTTTTGACGCACATCAGCATGACATCAGAGCCAGGCAGACGCAACTTGGACACATTTCTACCCGCCATACATCTTGCGGTGATCACCGGTGATCGATTCTGCGCAGATTTTGGCCACCTCAAACAAGCCTATTGTAATTATTTAAATGATCCAGGCAGTAAACGATTCACTGACTCAGACTATCCAGCAAGAGCATCGATCAAGTTAACATGATTCAAATGATCTGGAAAGAACAAGTTACTAATTTACAATTCAGAAAATTCTGCATCATAAATACTCACATAAAGCTAATTTAAGTCTGATTCCATCCTTCTCTCTCAAACCAATTTCTCTTTTTTCAGAGTCTAAAAACTTTAGAATTATTTATTTACATTTGTTCACTAAAGTGCTGAGAAATATTTATCTCAAAAGGCTACATCCTCATGTTTCATTGCACAGTTTCATACCAAACTGAACTGGTTGTTAGGAGAACTCTTGCAACATCACAATTCATCAAATCCCCTGCAGGTGGGTCAGAATGATTCAAGTTTGATTTAGGTTATGTACAGTGCCAGGATTTAGAAGTTTTAAAGCCAAAATGGGAAGCTCAAACATCATGCCCTTATATGAACTCTCCTCTAAAACATGCACTGTTTAACCTTATTTGAGTTTCCAGAAAACAATTAACTGTTTCTGAAGTTAACAATACATGATTCAGATGATCCATTTAAAGCAAGTCTACTGTAAACAATTCACCAATTCAGATGATCCAGTCAGAGCGAGTCTTCAGTTAACAATTCATTGATTCAAATGATCCGATCAGAACAAGTTACTAATACTAAACCTGCATCATAAATCACATAAAATTTCAATTCTTGTAGAAAACAATGTAAGTCTGATTCCCTCCTCCCCCATCAACCCAATTTGTCTTTCAGAATAATTTATTTATACTTGTACATGTACGTTAAAGTGCTCAGAAATACTGAATTTCTTAGGCTACATGCCCATGTTTCATTGCACAGTTTCAGACCAAACTGAACCAGTTGTGAAGTAAACTTCGGCAACATCAAAATTTATCAAATCCCCTGCAGGTGGGTCAGAATGGTCAAGTTCAATTCAAGTAAGTAATGCACAGTGCCAAGATTTAGAAGTTTTAAAAAGCCAAAATGTGACGCTCACACATCATGCCCTTACATGAACTTCCCTCTAAAACATTCATTATTTAACCTCATTGAGTTTCCAGTAAACAATACATGTTTCTGAAATTAAAAATATGGTTGAGACCAGTCAAAGCGAGTCTCCAGTTAGTAATGTAATGTTTCAAATGATCTGGTCAGAGTCTCCACTAAACAATTTAGCAATTCCGACAAGCCAGTCAGTCAGAGCAAGTCTCCACACTGTAAAACCCAACAGTCAACTTTATCAAATGAAATGAGTATGGTTAACTCAAAATTTACTGTAAGTTGTTTCTACTCATCTGAAAAGAGGTTTGAACTCAGTGTTAAAGGTAATGAGTTATCAAATACTTCATTACTTCAACTTAAATGGAGTAAGTTCACAGTACTCATATAGATTTGTTTTTTTAACTCAAATGGTTTGTAGCAATCGGTTTCCTCAAACGGTTTGAGCTGCCTTAACTTATTGGGTTGTACAGTACTCTGCTGGTTTGAGTTCTCTTAATTTATTGAGTTTTACTGTGCTCAACTTGCTTCATTTACTTAAATTGATTAAGTTGACAGTACTCATTAGGATTTGTTTTTGAACTTAAATGGTTTGTTGCAATCGGTTTCCTGAAATGGTTTGAGTTACCTTAACTTTTTGGGTTTACAGTGCAATTAATAATTCACTGATTCAAATGATCCAATCTGAACAACCTACTAATGCTGAATCTGCATCAAAAATCACATAAAATTTTAATTGTAGAAAACAATTTAAGTCTGATTCATTCCATCCCCATCAACCCAATTTCTCTTTCTTTGCAAACTTCATGATATGAACTTTGTAACATATTAAAACATCACATCCCCTGCAGCTGGGTCACAATAGTATATTCAATTCATGTTCAAACATATTTGTTGCTTAACATCGATTACCAAATAAAAATAAATTCATCTTGTCATCCTACTAGTAAAAGTCACAGTTAGAGCAAGGCACAGTACCAGCATTTGGAGTTCAAAGACCAAAATTTGAAGCATCCGCTTACAGGAACTGTGCTCTAAAATATTTATTATTTGACCTTATTTGAGCTTCCTAATTCATATTTATTTGAGGCAAGACTGTTCTCCTTGGCAAGTGAGCTTCAATTTATTCGTTACTGACATTTTATCTGCAGTGTACTCCTCTACATTAACCAAGGCCTGTCATCATGCACCTGTTGTCAGGTAAAATAGCAGCAGATGGTTTCTGGCTGGTTATTGTCATCAGTTATTATAAATTTATGCAGAAAACACAAAGGGTTATTTGTTCTTCTGCTGATGAAAGACCACATCTAAATAAAATCATATGAGCAAGGAGGCTAAGGATTATTAAGGATGGCACATTTTTGTGCACTATTTTTCAAATGTCAAACTTCAAAATTTTACTTTTGTTGTTATTAAAGTAATATTCAGGACCTCCAGGGCAACAGTCTCCCCTTTGAAACCACAATATTTCACTTTCAACAAAGACAAAAGAATGTCAATCGTATTGTTTTAAATGTGGAAAAGCTTACCAGGCAATATGGCGAATGAATCCTTGTATTCTAGTAAAAGAGTCAATCATCAATCGCTATAGACCAACAATTCTACCAGGGAGTGCTCAGTCGGGGAACGAGGGTTACCTTAGTAACCAGAGCATTCCCCTTCGGGAGGGGAACTTCAATGCTATGTGGAAACTTCCACTATGGGGAAATGTATGGAAAACACCATAATGATTGAAGCTTATCTTCGCCCCTGATGAGAGGTTTGCCAGGCAAAAGAGAGCGTAAGCGCACCTGCATCACCAGAGGCGCAGTCTTCCAATGTTTTCCCTGGCCCTTACTTATCCCACTTCAACAGAAGATTTACGGATTTAGATATATTTTTCGGGAGCCGCAAATGCGTCTAGAATAATTTATAAGAATTTAATACAACAGTACATTGGCAATGCGTGCAGTCCTGATAGGGAGGACGCTGCGGAGGCCACCTGGCGGACACGGCTCGCCCTGGCTCAGATGAGCGAGCGAGATGGCATTCACTGTTCAGTGGGTGTTCCAACCTCTGTTTGGATACGACACTTCCCTTCTGCCGATCACTGTAACAGATAAAAGAGCTGAGTACCGTCCGTATAATAAGCAAAAAGCAAAGGACGCAGCAAATAAAGGGGCTGGGCCTGCCTAAGAGATCTCTCCTAAGAGAGATCTCCATGTGGGTATAAGAGGGAAACAGGAATAATTAATATTCATGTCCCGCACCTCTGGGAACTGTATGATGAGACGATACTTCCCAGAGCGCCGCCATCGCCGCATCCTTAAAGCGGGGATGATCGTAACGCCAACCCCTTAGAGCGGAGGGGACAGCCTTATCTCCAGAGTCAACTGAAGGAGGATAGCATCACTCTGATCTGGCATGTTCAGGGTTTCCTTCTTGGGCAAAAAGGTAACCACACAGCAAATAGACTCCACTTCAGGGCGCATGCCTCATAGAGGGTGCTCAGCCTGAGTGACAGTGTTAACCATCTAATCGGTAGGTCACCCAAGTCCTCCGCGCTGCATCTATGAACCGTACGTGAGGCATAAATCTGGGTGCTGGTGCCAAACGGTGCCTGTCCCCTGTTTCCAGGGGATGTGCCAGGGAGGGGCCATCACGAGGAGAGTAGAAAGCAGGTCCAATTGGGCCAGAGAGGCGCAATTTGAGAGCAGTTCCTCGACCTCCCTGACTTTACACAGTATCTGTGCGAGTAGGCTCACTGAAGAAATGCGTATTACGCACGCCCCGGGGCCAGCTGTGTGGCCAGTGGACTTTGCAGGGTTTGCCAAGTGGGGAACTCAAGTGAGAGCGCACGAATCTCTGAGTAAGAGAAAGAAAGTCGCAGCCCATAACAGCTGGCCAGTCGGGGGTGGAGTCTCCATTTTCCCAGGCGAAACTGCTGTGAGAGCGAATGGGCTGCACGGTTGAGCTCGGTGGGGAAAAATGGAATGCAACCATTGCGCCGCGTATGACTCCAGGGGAGCAGACGGCAAGCGAGCTGAGACATGCAACTGGGTTTCTTTCCACAGGCCCGCAGCTGCATGCCCGCAACACACGGCCCCCCAGCCTGTGCTAGAAGCATTTGTCAAAACGACAATATTTCTGGACACCTGTTCTAGAGGCACTTAGGCCTGTGGGAATGAGGGATCGTTCCAGGAGCTGAGGGCGCGACATCACAGCGTAGTGACAGTCACCCGGTGTGTGCCCGCATGCCATGTACGTCTGGGGACTTGATCGTGAAGCCAGTGCTGAAGTGGTCTCATATGGAGTAATCTGAGCGGCGTGACAGCGGCTGCGGATGCCATTTGCCCCAGGAGCCTCTGAAAGATTTCAGTGGAACCACTATTTGCTGTCGAACTCTCTCAGACAGTTCAGCATTAGTGAAGCGCACTCTCCGGAGAGGGACGCTGTCATGATGACCGAGTCCAGCTCCAACCGGAGAAAAGAGATCCTCTGCACGTGGGCGAGTTTGCTCTTTTCTCGGTTGACCTGAAACCCCAATAGGTGGAGGTGCTGGAACATCTTGTCTCTGTGCATAATCAGTTGCTCCCGAGACAGGGCTAAAATCAGCCAGTCGCCGAGATAATTGAGTATGCGGATGCCCGCGAGCCGAAGAGGTGCTAGGGCACCCTCTGTGAGCTTGGTGAAGACCCGCGGAGACAGAGAGAATTTGAAGGGGAGGACTTGTACTGCCAGGCTCAACCTTAACGCAGACCGCAAAAACTGACAGTGGCGTGGAGTATGGAGACATGAAGTACGCGTCCTTCAGGTCTATTGCTGCAGGATGCGCTTCTGCATAAGCATTTTGAACGGCAGCTTGTGCAGACAGCGGTTCAAAAAGAGCAGATCTAGAATTGGCCATAGCCCACCGCTCTTTTAGGTAAGATGAAGTACAGGCTGTAAACCCGCTCTCCATCTCGGCTGGAAGGATCGGTTAGATTGCATCCTTTGTCAGGAGGACAGCAATCTTCACTCGCAAGACAGGGGTGGGCACAGGGCTAACCCTGGTGAGAAACACCCCCGTGAACTTGGGAGGCCGTTCGCAAATTTAATCGTGTAGCTGAGTCTGATCGTGCGTATGAGCCACAGCAAAGGGCTGGCCCGCTTTAATCAGGCAGGCAGAGCTCTCGCTAATGACTGCATCACTACAATCGCTGACGTACCAGCAGTGGGGCAGCGCGGAGTGGGAGTGCTGATCTGGGGAGCGCTGGGATCTCATGGAAGAGCTGGAGGCGAGAGATTCACTCACCTTACACCCCGTCCTCCTAGACCTTGTGAGCCACTGGCGAAGTGCGCCAATCCTGCGAGCTAAAAGGCTTTTCATCGCGTCCCGGTCTGGCAGTACTCGGGCTGTCACATCCAGGGAAGGGAAAAATGCTCTCCCTGAGGAGCCCGGCCCTCCACCGGGGAGAGAGCAGGTTCCCTCTTCTCCGGATGGCCCGTCTCAGGAGCGCTTTGCGGTCCATTAACCGGACTTAACGGCACCCTAGGAAGAGGAGCGCTGGTTGCCTGTGAGGTGCTCGAGGCACAGGCGGGGGCGGAGCAGCACTCGTAGACGGGCACTCTCAGCGACAAGCAGTGGATGTGGATGGTTCGGTGGATCATGATGGATCAGATGGATCCTTCATCAGATCATGACAGCCCAACCTTCGATGCAGCGGTGGACATCTGAGCCTCGGTGTCATCAACCATCGATGGAGTGCTTCTGTCACTCGAAGCTTGGATGGAGCGTGTGGAGGAGCGAGAGGTCTGCAAGCCCGAGATCGGCAGATTTACTCTCACTGTAACCCTCAGATCTGCCCAAGTGCCCACCGCGGAGCAGGGGACAACTGGGGTGGGCGGCCCTTTTGCAAGAGCTAACCGCGATCTTAACTGCGCAACAGCCATGCCACCGCAGTGATGATCTTAAAAAAGACGCACTGCACAACCATGTTGCTCTTTTAGGAAATTCGCAACAATACATACCGCTCTGGAGGACCGGACCCAAAGGACGCCAGGCAAGGGAGAAACTCAGCTCGACCATCTGCCGCTGCGTGTCACACACTCTGGACCGGAAGATCGCTCTCGTTCACTCTCTGTCTGAAACTTAGCTGGAGGAACCCTCATCGACTCTCTCAGAAGGCTGTTGAAGTCTCTGAAGTGAAAATAATGCTTTGGCTTTGCTTGCACATGTGCTCTTATGGCCAAATTAATTGCACCGAGCATCAGGTGCGCAAGCTGAAGCTGCCAACTCATTGGCATTTCATTGGCCCGTTTACATACTCTTTCAGATGATTGGCTTTCTGAATTAAATCCCCATAGAACATCAAGGGCAAACTCCCCTGTACTTCTCACCTTCCTTTTTAGCACTAATTTTTAAAAACTTTATTGCTTGAAACAATCAACCTCAAACTTAAAACGACTTAAGCACGGCCATTTGCAGCAGGAATGTTTACTCCTGATAGAGAGCCATTCTCCACGTTGACTGGCTGAGAAAAAGTAACGTAAGATAAGATAGAAAACGTGTCTAACTCCAAGTTCTCCTCACAGACAGTAGACAAAAGATGCAGTTAGATCAATAAGTATAGAAGCCCTAAGATTACAATATAATTATTTTATTAATTTTATTAATTTAAATTCCATAAAATTCTGAAATTATTGTACATTACAGGATTTTTTTCCTTATTGATCGTACATCGTACAGAGGTCGAAATTATCGTACAAATACGATATTTATCATACGTCTAACAAAACTGTTTCTGCTGTAAGCCCCTGTAGTTTTATAGTGTTAAAATTCAAGTGTACATATACTGTGTTCACACTTAAGTGTGCAATTAAACGCTTAAACACTAATTTTAGTAAGGCAACAGAAAAGAGTTTGTTGACATGTTATATTATTATTATTCCAGGGTGTTAAAACATTCAAATATACACTTTTCTTTGTGAATTTCATGTGGGGAAAATACTTTTACTCATGTCAGTTTAAAGAAAAACTGAATTTATGCTAAATATGACCTGGCAGTGACGATGAGTATTTAATCTAGTATACAATTTTTTGCACTCTTAGTGTAAAATGATTTAATCTGCTTAAGTGTATATACTGTATTTAACACTTTCTAAAGTGTAACTTATACACTGGGCTGGTGGGACGCATATACAACAGAAGAGAGCGTAATTTAACACCTCTGGAGTTATATGTACAATAGACAACTTGCCCTGCAGGTGTTAAAAATGTGGTGTGCATTTTTACAATCTACTTTCTAATTTCTGTTTAACGGAGAGATTTTTTCAACACATTTCGAAACATTTAATAACATTTAATAACTTATTTCTAATAATTCTAATATCGATTTATTTAATCGTTGCCATGATGACAGCAAATAATATTTTACTAGATATTTTTCAAGATGCTTCTACACAGCTTAAAGTGACATTTAAAGGCTTAACTAGGTTAATTAGGTTAATTAAGCAAGTTAGGGCAATTACAGTAGAGAAGTTTTTGTATAACAGTGGTTTGTTCTGTAGACTATCGAAAATGAAATGCTTTAAGTAGCTAATAATTTTGACCTTAAAATGTTTTTAAAAAAAATTTAAGTAATTTTATTTTAGCTGAAATAAAACAAATATAAAACAATATTATCAGACATACTGCGATAATTTCCTTGCTCTGCTAAACATCATTTGGGAAATATTAATTCATTCATTATCTCTTCGGCTTAGTCCCTTTATTAATTTGGGGTCGCCACAGAAGAATGAACCGCCAACTAATCCAGCACGTTTTTACACAGCGGATGCCCTTCCAGCCGCAACCCATCTCTGGGAAACATTCATACACACTCATTCACACTCATACACTACGGACAATTTAGCCTATCCAATTCACCTGTACCGCATGTCTTTGGACCGGGGGAAACCAGAGCACCCGGAGGAAACCCACGCAAACTCAGGGAGAACATGCAAACTCCACACAGAAACGCCAACTGACCCAGTCGAGGCTCGAACCAGCGACCTTCTTGCTGTGAGGGGACAGCACTACCTACTGCACCACTGCGTCGCCTTGGGAAATATAAAAAAAATAAAATCAAGGTGGGCTAATAATTCTGATTCAACTGTATATTCAACACTTTTGAAAGTGTAATCTGGGCACTTGGCTGGTGGGAAAAGTGTTAAATTCAACACCTGTGGTGTAAAATGAAAACTGGCAATTTTGCTCTGTGGCCTGATACTATAAAAAAATGCAGGGTTCCACACAATTCATTCATATTGCTCCAACACAAATTGATTAAGTTAACTTAACAAAGAAAAAAAATTGATTTAACATAAAATTAAAATAACGCAAGAATTGCATTATTTCAGCTTATTTTAATTAAGAAGTTTGTACAAGCAGCAAACATATTTTTTTGTGCAGTACACTGAAACATAGTCAGTCCTTAATTTCCAATTTCAGCCATTCAGTGATCCACTGATGCAGGAAGATGTCGGTGATCTGTAAGCTTATCTATCAAGATCTCTCAGTCTAACTAGCCCTGAGGGTAGTCCATAGTCAGCGAAGTTCTGGAGGAGAACTGCGAGGAAATGGATCATAACATTTAGGAAAACCTCAGGGAAGAGTGGACGAGACACACTGAGGACAGATGAGAAATGAGGCACAAAAAGGAAGGTGTCTAATGGCTGGAACTGAGACTGCATAAACTCTGTGGCATGATTTAAAATCCTCCATTGTTAAATGAACCTCGCCACTAAAAGCTGTCACCAATACTCTTTTAATGCACATGCCTTCGGACAGCCCAGAGAGGAAGAAGTCCCAAAAAGAATGAAAGTAATATACTCAGAAAAGCTTGGAGCGGGTTTGTGCAATCTGATCTAAGCGATCCTTTAACACGGCGCAGCAGAAAGACAGAAAGAGTGCGATTGAAACCCAAGAGTGGAAAGAAGGATGAAGTCAGTGTTAAAGAGTAAAATGCTCCTGTGTGTGTGTATATGTGGGTGTAGGTGTGTGCGGGAGTGTCACATTAACACAATTAAACAGCTTACCGTGAGCCTGGCAGAGACTGCAGGACTCCCATTGTCATGCATTATTCACCTGCACCGATCATTATCATTTATCAAAACCCTCACGTATGGATGATGTTTCCCACTGAGCGGCCATCTTTACTGAATATTTTGAGATGGCACAGAGATAATGTAAATTGTTTGATATGGCTCTCAATAGAATATACTAGATTCAGGCACAATCTCATTTTCACTGATCTTACAGAGGATATGATGAAGTTGTGTCATTTTACATGTGACAAACACTCCTTTGAAGGTGCATCCATGTTTTCAAATGTTTTGTGCACATTTATATTACTGTTTTTTAGTTTATCTTACCAGTTGCTAAAATATTAATTAATTATATATATATATATATATATATATATATATGATAACCAATAAAAAAAACAAAAATTCATATGACTGAAATTGATACAAATAATAATAATAATAATAATAATAATAATAATAATAATTATTATTATTATTATTATTATTATTATATATAGCCTACACACAGTTCAGTCTTCATCCTCTCCTTGTAAGTTCAGACTTTGCAAGTTTGATATGGAAAACAAACTCCCAAGTGTGTACTTTATGAAGACATTCACATTACCCCGGCTATGCTGTTTCACTTTCTTAACAATAAAATGACATAGGGAACTGCCTATTTTTATTTTGATATTAGTAACTTAACAGACATCAAAAATGTTGAGGCGTCATGTAGCTGCATAATATGACCGTCATCTTCATGCATATTTATAACAAAGCGGAGCCTATAACATCACTGCCTCCTTTAATTTTCATTGAAAATACACCACATACCCTCTCTTTTACTGAATATCAGTTTTAATAAATAATAAAGACCATTATAAAAGTATAACGCACAATAAGTTTATACAACAGAGAAAATAAAGGCAAACAATCAGTCAGATGTGGTGTCCGCTGTTACATTAATTAGGATATTAAACTTGTCTTTGCCCTCAGCCAAAACACGTTACCTGAGAACAAGTAATAGATTCAAAAGACCAAAGCCGGGGAATATGCCGTTAGATATAGACAACAAGATGAATTAAATATCACGTTTAACAAATATAGTGAGATTAGATCCAGCGGGAGATCCATGATGAACAGTGCTACATGCATAGCTCTCATATGGGTATGTGCTCAAAGCACACTGCAGCGCATGCCAGAGTGTGTGTAGTCACGTGATGTGCGTTTTCACAGTTTTAATGTAGACGCAGAACTGTTGAGAATGCTGGGTGAAATGCTAGTGTGGATCTTTTTTATTCTAAAATGATGTTTTAAAACTAAAAAGTACTAGTGTAAACGGGGCCTCTGTTCATCATGGATTCCAAATCATCCCCATATCATAATTGGCTTCATCTCCTTCGTCTCCTTTCCACCAATCAGCTTGTGTCTGGTGCAATATGGCTGCCGTCGCATCATCCAGGTGAATAAGAAAATTTGCCACAAAAAAGCGCTATATAAAGGTAAGGAATTATTATAATTATTATTATTTCCTACTAGCACAAAATAAATAACTCAGTATCATTTTAGCTTGTGAAAGTGTTTGTGTTGTAATTATTTCTTCCACCACTCCATTAACAGTAGCACTATGTTTAACATATTCCAAGTGTAAATAAATCAATTAATTCATAAACTTCAACAATTTTTTCCCCCATAACTTTTATGTGAAATGGTAGGCCAGTCGGGTCCTTCCAGCCTTCATTTGTGCAGGACACAAAGAGAAAACCTGTAAGCATCTGTGTAATTTCCAAACCTTTTTTACACACTCCTCATTATGTCATCTCTATAAAAATGTGTATATTTGTGACATATGTACTTTTTTTTATACAATAATGACTGAAATGACAGAAAAAAGCCTTTACACTGCAAAAAAAATTATAATAATAAAATAAAATAAAAAGGTCCTAGAAATCTAAAAGTTTTACAATTTACTTAAAATACAAGTTCAATATTTCAGTCATTTGACCACTGCTCCACTATCAGTTTCTATCATTTAGTGCATCTGAATTATTTAGAAGTATATCTGGTATGAATGAGTGCAGTTATTTATAAAACAGTAGTACTGGCTCTCTACATGTTTGTTTTCTCTGTGCCTGCAGCAGACTGTTACATCTCTGTCACTGAGTTAATTTTGTTTAGGCTAAAAGCTGTTGACTTAAAGCCTTGTTAGTATCACTTTCCCCCCAGTCATGATTTCTTTATATACACTGCAAGCTGATGAAACACTTAATTTATACTGCAATAGCAGGAACAGTGCAGAAAAGAAGGAATTGTTGAAAAACTGCTTATGATATTATTATTATTATTATTATTATTATTTTCTGTCACAATGCTTTCAAGAAATCTTTTAAAATATATATTTTTTCTGACCTGAGCTGTTTTTTCTTCTTTTTTTTTTACAGTTTACAGAGAATTTTGTCATGGAATACACACACACACACACACACACGCATGCACACAAACATTCACGCGCACACACATATGGACTAAAATCACTGTCATAAATATTTTGTGCGTAAATAAAATTCACGCATCTGTAATTATAAAATTGTAAAGGAAAATGGAATGTACTTGTAATTTTACAAGTGTACAATTCCAAACTCTGTGATTAGAACAGACACAGATACAACATTTTCTTTGTCTGTTTGTATATGACTGATAAATTTACGACGAGTGTACTTTACAAACATGAATACAGTTTTAATATGGACACAACAACCTGTTTACGAGTAAGAATCAAAAAGCGACACTCCACTGTCAAAATGACGTCACCGCTGTCACAGGCATTAGTAAACAAGCGAGAGTCATCAATCACAATGGTGCGCTTGCTGGGCACTCAAGCTCCCACACACCATCTCAGGTAAGATTTTTGGTATTCCCTCTTTGAGAAATGTCCGTCATGAGCTGTAATAAAGGTTGAGACTAAATGAGGTCCGTTTTCGCTGTGTTTCTTGGACATTTTACAGAATTAAAATTAAGAACGGGCCGAGGATAGTGAGCTAGCATAATGTAAGTTAATGTTAGAGGCAGCGAGCACTGACTTTCATCCTGACACAGTTATCATTTTCACGTCCAGCATAATGTTGTTGAAATAACAAATGCATTTGCACCCATTTATCTGCCCAAGAGTGTGCTGCTCTGAAAACAAGCTATTTTGGGGCACATAGTTGACACTGCTGTTTTGAGGTAATTGAAATACATTGCACCAATGACCATCTGAAAACCTTTATTTAATAATTTGAGTAAGTTAATAATCACTTATAAAGCGGGTGTGCACATTGCTTATTACATCGACAGAGACATACAGCAGCTCACAAAGATGGCAAATATTGAAAGTGAACGTATTATAATGTAATTTAGCGTGCCTATAGGGTCTGCTCATGCACTTTAACCTCACACATGAACAGATTCATTTCCTCTCTGGAGAACCATACTGACATTGCACATGCAAATTCTGACACTTAAATAGCAAACTGGCCATGGCATGAGTAATCTCACAGTTCAGTTTTAGAATTCAAGGAAATAAATCACAAGCCAATAAAAATGATAATAAATTGAACTGAAAGTTGTCATCAGAACTGAAACAAATCTAAAATCTAAATTCTAAGTAAGTCTATTTCAACTGTAAGAAGAAAAAAGACAACAAAAAAAAGAGACAAACTCAGAACTGCAAGGTCTCTGGATTATAATTTTTAATCTTGTAATTCTGTTTTTTTTTTCTCAAAATCGTATTTATTTCTGGAAATTCTGCATTTAGATGTCCTAATCCTTAATCCTTACTTTGTCTCAGAACCATGAATGGTTGTGAGAAGAAAAAAGATATTTCCGAAATAAAAAAGTCACCATTACCTCAGCATTATAGGCTTCCATACTTTACTTCCTTTTCCTTAATCAAATGCATCCTTATAATGTATACTGGAGTCTGCTGTGTGAAATTCAGCTCAATATGGGAAGCTCTGCTCTAATTGGTAGGGAGCATTTAAGGACAGGCAGAAGGAGCAGGCGTCAACTTATAAACAGACACTGCAGGCAAAGACTGCCTGATTGGACATCAGAGAAGGACCGATCCCTGGCGACGCAGAAGATTCTTTGGCTCAAGGTGAGGAGTAATTGCAAAATAATCAGAAGCTCTTTCAAAAGCCAAAAATTGTTTGCAGACACACACTCAGGTTTGCCCAAGGACTTGTTCCTCATCTCTTTTTTTTTTATTTATCTCACTGTTCCACGATGGTAAAACAATCTCCAAGTCACAAAATACTATAATTACCAATGTGAAAAAGCAGAATGTTCCTCTCGAGTTATTGTTCTACTCTTCTACATTAATTCATCGTATATATTTTTGCCAAAAATCTAACAAATGACCTGTATTACATATATATATATATATA
>CAIGQZ010001313.1:20230386-20247962 GCA_903798205.1 Danio tinwini
AAAAAAAATTCATTCATTCATTTATTTTATTTTCGGCCTAGTCCCTTTATTAATCTGGGGTCGCCACAGTGGAATGAACCACTAACTTATCCAGCACATTTTTACGCAGCGGATGCCCTTCCAGCTGCAACCCATCCCTGGGAAACGTCCACACACACTCATTCACACTCATACACTACAAACAATTTAGCCTACCCAATTCACCTGTACCGCAAGTCTTTGGACTGTAAGAAGAACTGGAGCACCCAGAGGAAACCCACGGGAACGTAGGGTGAACATGCAAACTCCACACAGAAACGCCAACTGACCCAGCCGAGGTTTAACCCAGTGACCTTCTTGCTGTGAGGCAACATCACTACCTACTGCGGCACTGTCGCCCCTAAATTATTTTTTAAATGTGTAAAATTTCTTGCTGAAATATGAGTAAAAGTTTGAAAGACAGTTGCAAATTATGTATTTAAAATGACATCTTGCTAGAATTTTTAGCTACATCATTATCTTTAGATACAACAATTAATATTAAACAGTGGTAAAATTGATATTTGAGTTAAGAGAGAGAAGCTGTGTCTCATTTCAGAGGCTTCATCCCCCTAAGAAAAATTCAAAGGGCGCTGCGTCATCATGGCGCAATGAAGGCTGTCTTATTCCAAAAAAAATGTGAAGGCTCCTTCAAATTCAAGGATACAATCGGTGGATACTTTGTGGCCTCAAACATCCCATGATTTATTGCACGCCAATAATGGCAGGATGTTTTTAAAAGAAAACTCTGGATTAAATGTATAGATTAGGTTTTATTAGGTTAAAAAAACTAAGGGCTCTATGTTAACAATCTAAGCGCAAAATCTAAAGTGCAAGGCGCAAAAGCATTAAAAGACATGTCCGAATTCACTTTTGCTATTTTAAGGACAGAAAAATACACTCTGCGCCCTGGCGCTTGGTCTAACAGGGTTGTGCTTATTCTCTTAATGAGTAATGGGTGTGTTTTGAGCATAACGTTAATTAAACCAATCAGAGTCTCTTCTCCCATCCCCTTTAAGAGTCAGTTGTGTTGCACCATGGCACATTTACTATTGCGGACTTTGTAAATGGAAAAACTGAACACTTCACTAGCGAGAAAACAGTTAAACAGACCATCTGCAGAATGAGCCTCCTCCATTCTGCCTCTTTAATTTCTCTTTACTTTTACTCTTTGGTTTACTCCTTTACTTTCATGGATAAAAAACTCAGTGTTGTGTGCACTCCACTGAATACATCCATTAGCCTACATATTAAATTTTGTTTGTTAAGCACAAAAATTGGTTTCAAAACTATTTCTAAATTCAGTTCTAATTTTTAGCAAATTAAAAAATGAACAATAATAACGAAGTGTGGTCAAAAAACTGAGTTATATTGAAACACATGTCTATTCTTATGCCCCATATGGGGATGTATATGTTTCCAAAACCCGACATGTGGACAATCTAAACTTGTTTTTTATTAAAACAAATATACATATAATTAATAATACTGCTAATAAGTCAATGGCACTGTCTATTTTAGTCTTTCAAAATAGCAACATGCCAACAATGCGTCTTAACACACCTCTTTTATAGACCAGCACACCCATGAGTCCACAAAGTGGTGCAAATGGATTTGTTATTTAAACAACGTTGCACAAAATGTGAAAATTAGGGTTGCACTGGTCTGAAAATATGCTGTATGATAGGGCCCAAAGACTTTAATATGTCTTACTAAAAAAGTGATTTTATAGACAGTTTACATTTTTATGTTTACATGTGTTACAGTCACCAGAGATCTAGCTACTGCGGATCACTGGAAAACTACAACTCTGCCACCAAATGGACAACAAATCACAGCATGCACCACGCACACACACCGGTTCTTAATCTTGTCTGCTAGCAAACACTCACAGCTGAAGCTGCTCATTACACAAACTATTTATACACCACATTTGCTCAGACACATTGCTGAGTGTTGTTTGTTTGTTTTGTTAGTTAAAACAAACCTGTAACTTTATGTAACAATTTCATTTCTTTGTCTAGCCGTGTTTTTATATTCTTGTCTTTTATGTTATACTGTTACTGTAAACATTACGACGCGTTTCTTCTGCCTTGTCTTGCCGTGTACTGATCTTTGTTTTGTTTGTTTACTGTTGATGTTGTTTGCCGCTGGGGCTGACCATTCATTTGTTATTTGACCACGACTCTGGATCCCTGTATACATCTGTTTGCCCCTGTGTTGACCGTTGCCTGCCTGCCTGATCTCTGTGAAATAAACCTTCATTTGGATCCGCATTCAAAGCAAATTTCCAGCTTTTGTACACCTTGTTTTGCCATCAGATCACTTAAAATAAGTTTAAAAATATATATATTTTTAAGTAATTACAAATTTTATTAGGCTACTGCTGTCCTCTGTAGGCTAGATCAGATTGTCTAATTTCAAATGCTCAGTTTGGCTTGTCTGGACTTTGAAGGACTTACATTTAAAGTCTGCATCCTTTGGAGAATGCAGCCTCTGAAATGAGAGAGAGAGAGAGAGAGAGAGAGAGAGAGAGAGTGAGAGCATTGTAAGTTACTGTCCAAACCTACATTAATTAATACACAACTCTGAGTTCACTTACTCATACTCATAGAATAATAGAACTAGTCATAAACAGTTGTCAGTGGTTCTCCAGTGAGCTCTAAATAATTCATAAATGAGAGTGACTCGCTATAGTCGTATCAGCAGCTTTGCCCACCAGGATCCGCCTATGATACAGTGAGTAATGAGTTACCTAAGCAAGACTGAAGGATGTTTGACTACATGCTTCTGATTTATAGGTTGCTCATGGTGGATTGATGATGGCGTGCGAACAAAAAATACACACTAACCAGAGAAAAATGTAATCCTCATTTATGGAAATGCAATGGAAATTCCTTATTGAGTTAAGAAGATTAAGAGCAGGAAAAAAGAAACAGGACATAGCAATTTAATAATGCCACTGTTCTGCACATGAGAAAAATCTAGCAATATTTTATAGCAGATTATATAAATTAACATTGGTTAACGCCATAAAATGAAAAAACTTTACTTTAAAACATAACTAATCAATCCAAGTTAACGTATGTTACTGTAATAGACAAGTTTGACATATTGCAAGAAGATAATATCATCTGAACATGATTTTTTACACACACAAACAAAGCTATATTGTATATAATTTTGTTTGTTACATTGTTATTGTTAGCATCTATGGTAATTAACATTTTATATGGGTCAAAAGACAGGAATCCTTTTGTGGTGTGCGTCTAATTAAATTTTAAAAAGCGATTTTATATGTTCTGTATAAAGCTTTTGTAAAAGAAGTAAACATTCAACTTCAATGTTTCAAATATGTTTAGTAAAAATAAACTCAAAATTTGGGTTAAAAAAAAAAGTTATATATTATTTAAGCATAGCATATGCGCATAATTTAATCTAGCCTGTATTTTGGCATGTGTTAAAGAGGTCATACTAAACTGCAAATAGTAAACCTAGTGAAAGTGGCAAAATTTGAAGACTAAAAATAACAGCTTATACATGTTTTGGAACTCCTTTATTATACTTAAATAAAACTGTTTCAATTTATTGTAGAATGGGGATCTGTAAACCTAGGCATAGACATGAGCTTTAAAAACCATTCCTCCTTTTATAAATCTTGTTTGAGCAGAAGACCACAGCACAATACAAATCAGAATAAAACTGTCACGATCACTAGCGATCTAGTCTCTACAGATTGCTGGAGAACTACACACACAACACATGAACTACAACTACCAGGATGCTTTCCATCAATCTTTCTTGTCTCAGCTGATGGTCATTTAGACGCACGCACGCACGCACGCATGCACACACACACACACACACACATTCCCGTTGAATGGGTTCATTCACAATTACTACTAGGACTATATATACACCAACTTGTGTTTCCCTCTCGTTGTCTGTTGTTTTTGTTGCTCCCACTATGCCCGTGTGTTTCCTTGTTTGTTTTGCCTTGTCTTGGTTTTGTTAGGTTATGGTCTTTTATTAAATGTATGTTAAATGCTGCATGTGAATCCATACTTTGTTTCTCTCCTCTGCACTACAGATTGGACTGCAACAATAACACTGATAGTTACATCATGCTCTGAACGAGGCATACGGTCTGGTTAACTGTATCTTTTGTTAGTTTAACGTTTATATTGTGAAATTTTGCAACAGACACATGTAAACTATGGATTGTGTCTTATCATTCAGCTCTAACAGGGATTTTTCTCGAGTAAAGCATGACAAAATTCATAAAGCAACATTTTAATCATCATGACGATCTGCTTATGCAGAGGTTAATATTAATTCCTGGCAATGTTTTCATATATATTGAACCCAAAAATGACAGCTAAATACATATGTTACCATATGTCGGGTAGAATTATCATTAGCCTATACATCCACAAAACATATCTCAGGAGCAAACTAGGTTCCTCATTTGCTTACAGATAGCTCAGTCACTCCTAGCTAACATAACTTTCTCCACCAATTTAGTTGAAATGATTACCATTTTTGACATGGCATCTATTCTATCAGTTAAGATGCACTGAAAAATAACTCAAGCAGTACTTCGTCCAATTAAAAATGTGTCTTTCATTTTAGTTTAATATTATTTGTTTTATTTTCCAAGTAATAGGCTGGTGCATGCATATTAAACAGAAAGAGAATATGCTTTGTACTTTCATGAACTTAAAAAACAACTTTTAAGACACTTTTTTTTTTGTTTTCATTTGTTCAAGTGATCAAATTTAAATGTGAAACCATTACCCTATTTTTTATTGGCTAAATAAACATTTTTATGGGAATTGTTGTTTTGATTAAAGCTATATCTTCTTGTTTAGAATAAAAAGAGAATATTAATTAATTGACTTTCTTCAACATAAGAAATACGCTGTGTACCAGGTTATATAAAAATGTTCTCATGGGGATAGAAAATAGAGTTTAAGGCAAATTAAAAGTTTTTTATTGGGTCAAGTGATAAAATGTAGATGTGAACCATTACCCTAATTTGTTTTTAATTGGATGAATGAAAGCTTTTTTTCCAGTGTGTCTTTTGATAGCATAAGCATTGTTATTTTGCATGCATGTATTTCAGAGTACATTTTGATGTTGGATCATCGTTGACTGACATTACTCGTGCTGAGCAAAGCTCATTAATATTCACAACCTTTCCAAATAAGGTCAAATCAGAGCATTTCATCCTACAGTGAGTCCAAATCCTAGGGTTGTAAATAGATATGCAAAACCATTTCTGCACTTCCCTAAGTCATATATCTTCTATGTACAGTGGTTATTAAAGAGCAACTTAAACATATTGTATCAATGCATTCTGTAACACCTTTGTGTATTCTTATATGTCTGACAAGATTATTTAGTGTTGGGGACAGACAGTTTTAACCCAAAAATAACCAGTGAGTCAGATGAAATCATGTCAGACCCAAAGTCAGAGATTGAATCAAAGAAAGTTTACTGAAGATAATTTGCAGTTGCATCAGCAGAAGCCAGCTTAATCACTTGCATGGAGTTGGGAGGCCACCCTGCTTACAATTTCAAATCAACTCTAACATACGTCATTAACTGTGTCATACATTTAGGTGTTTTAACCTGATTGGTTAAAACACAGATAGACAATTTTTAAATAGGTTTGCAGAGGTGGGGTCATATCTACTTCCAAGATAGGAAGGAGACAGGAGCCAAAGTTCAGACAGCCAGTAGGCTATTCAGAGCTGACTCCAGACCTATAGGAATGATCCACAAAAGACTAAATCATACATACAATGTACAAACTGTTTTATACTCAAGGCTGTTTCTTGTACTCTTAGCCATTTTATCAAAACTGGTGAAATAAACATAGCAGACTAATACAAAGAGAGCTCCTCTTATAACAGAATCATTTAAGAGAAGTAATTCTTTCACACAGCAATATTCACATCTAGTGGCAGCTGTTCAAATAGCATTAAATGTCCAGTTCCACATGAGAGGTCTCAGTGACCTCTTTAATGGGCCTGCAGATCCTCAGGACAAATGACACACATATATCATTCCAGTTTTACTCTAAAGAGGGATGACACTAAGGTCATCATATAATCTAAGCCCTTAAACACAAATTTAACAGTATTAATAACTATAAAGTCATAAGAAAGAATATGCATTACTCCAGACATCCATCTGAAAATCGCAACATAGGCTCATTCTGAAAATATAGCCCTACACTTAAAATTTTTTTTTTTTGCTTGATCAAATTTTAAATTTTATTAAGTTTATTACATTTGTTAAAAGTGTTAAGTTAGCCTAATCGATTTGTGTTGGGACAACATGAATGAATTGTGTGGAACCCTGCCGTTTTTACAGTGTATATACGTTTCTGGAGATCGCAAATTATATAGCCAGAAGTATGTATGGCTGCAATACATTTATTTATTTTTTTGCTTACCGGCTGACCGCTTACTTCTGTATGGATGGCTTTCCCGCTGTTACCAGTTTTTCTCGTTAGCTCGCCATGTACATCGGCGGACTTGAGATACAGAGAGAAGTTGACCACAATCACAGGGTTCGAGTCCGGTGAAGAACTGTTCCAGAAAGCAGGTAAGACAAAAACAGAATCCAAAAAACTAAATAAACAAAAAAATAACTGGGTGAGGATGTGGTAAAATCTGAAAATGTGGTAAAAATCAGATGAGGGCTTTTTTTATTCTGGATTGCTCTTGAAAATCGTTGGTTGGGTTTAGGGAAGTAGGTGGATGGGTCAATCAATACAATTGTGTGGGTTTAGATTGATCAGTCAGTCAGTCGACAGCAGCCTCAGGTGAATTTACGCAAGAACAGCAGGCGCGAATAGCACTCGTGAGAGAAATTTGAGATATAAAAATACGTACACAGTGGCCTCTGGTGGATTCGCGAAAACACAAATGGCCAAAAAAATGTAGCTCTTGGGACGCATTAGGTGCTCTCTAGAAATATATATAGAGGTACGTTTTCAGAATGAGCCTGGGTTGGAAAATCTACTCCTTCATTGGTACATAAAGTTATTATTATGTATTAGTTGTTGCTCAAAACAACATGCATTTTCAATAAAGCATTAGCTTTTTTAATGTTCTATCAGATAATAATAGTAATAATAATAATAATAATAATAATAATAATAATAATTTGTTGAAAAAAAACTGAAGTCAAACACTCTGTATAAATATACACTTTCTTTTTTAGCAGCATTAAATACTAAGGAGAAAAAGAGAGAAAATATGACAAAATGATGAAAAATTTCTCAGAAAAACTTGACTGTTTCCAGCAAGGTATTTTTGCTCCCCAAGAGAGACAACTTGTTTCATCTCGTGAATTCCAGGCACTTGACAGCGAACCTTAAATGTAATTAACTTGTTCTCCAGCTGAAAACTAATGGGAAAGATTTGCATCCACTAAATGTGACTGCCAGAACGCTCATTCAAAATGCTCTGACTACCCAAAGACTGCCCGGCTTTTGTCAAAAGATGGCTGGTACACAAATTATAAATGCATTGTGTTCTCCTACAAACAATCTGCATTCAAATGCAAAGTTGTTCATTGCCTATTATACTTTATCGAGAACCAAAATGAGTGCAATTCTGGGTCCTTCAGCACTAGTTGGTGTATTCACACATTGTATTGCTTGGAACAAAGCAATGCATGTGACCTCTGCGTATCTCTGTATTTATTGCATTTGTTTGCATAATTCTGTGCTTTTTGTCCTCTGAATGGGCAATGAGAGACCTGCTACAGATATTACTTTATCTGCATATTACATTGGGGAAGACATAAGAATAAGTCAACTAAACATGGTTCAAATATACTTATAGACCATTGAAGTTACTAATGGTTAGAATTTAGAGCATCTGTACTTAATTTGCAGCAGAATGTCTTATTGACGTCATTATTAAAAATGGTGCTGCATAGTTATATTCTTTTTAAAATCTTTTAGTTGGTGATATACTCTGCAGGGATCCATATAGCATGCTCTGAGTAGAAAGCTTTTTACTCTCTGTGTTCCTTTGGTTTGAACTTGCCCTGTCAAATGCAGTCAATATGACGACATTTACAAAAAAAATAAAGGCTCTTGCAGTCACACTGTATCATTTATCAAGTGTGACTATTATTTTTTTAATCAAGAATGAACAAATCCCATAAATTCAGAGAAAAGCTTCTAAAACCGGAATGACTGCAATGACTTTGATCACAAAATACCCACCCAGCATTCAACAGCCCTGTCTACTCCTTCAGGCATGTGTCCTGAATCTTGATGTTGCTCATATAAAAGAACGAAGCACTTGTGATCTGAATGCATTTAAACTGGACTGGCCAGGCATACAAGTTCTTAGTGACAAACAGTTCAAGCTACTGTGTGCTAGATAACCGAAAACTGGCTGTGTACTCATATCTCATTCACAACTTGGATAAAGGATGGAATGAGGGTCATTGGTTTGGGTTAGGTAGTATATATGACACAATTAAAAAAGAAAAAGATCATTAGACAGGCAGACAGACAGACAAACAGACAGATACAACACATGCTTATTGGGAATACGTGCTTTGGACTGCATCTCTGTGAAACTTCAAATATGTGCCTCAGTATATTTTACCTGCAGTTTCTGGGTAAAACGACTGCTATGGGCGGTCAGTTTGCTTGGTAACTCGCCTTGTACAGTGTTGTACAGTACTTGGGACATTGAGCTGACAGTGTTTGAGTTAGGTGAAAGATTTGAAATTATAGCAAACTATGCTGCCATGATGTGCTTTTCTCTTCTCATTTGTTTTTGAAAACATTAAAGGTTGGGTTTAGATAAGGATGTGATCAGTTAATTGCATGGTAATATATGCACAACAAGTCCCAGCTTCTCACAGACATGTACTAGAAAGACATGTCAATGGCATTTATGAGAAAACGTAGCCCAGTAACATATCTGAGATTCACATGTAGAATCAAAATTGTAATTGAATCAAACGTAGAGAGTGTCCTCTAGTTGATTTGTCAACACAAGCTGCAAGCAAATGTCGCCAGAGCAACATATTTCATGAATCACAAAAACTTAGGCCTGACAACTTAGGCCTGACCCCATATTTCCATCAAGTCTTGGTTGGTTGGTTGGATGGATGGAACTAGTTTTGTCAATATATGACCTACTGTAAATGCAGCTTAAAACACTCAGAATTTTATATAGTTTATATAGGGTACAGTTTCAAGTAAAATATGCATATATTTATTTAATATATTTAGCAAATCCTGTTGGGGGGGTTGTAGTCCATAACATGGCAGATTTGTAGTCCTATGTATTTTTGAATGTATTCCAGCGATCTCTGGTGATTAGATCGCTGGTGATCGTGACACACAGCTCTGGGAAGCCACACATCTCTGGCAGCTCAGGTGGCGACTCTGGCCTTTCGTGGGACTCGGGTGGTGGCTCGGGCCATTCGGTAATTCAAGAGGATCTGGCACCCCTGGCCATTCGGGGAATTCAACTGGATCTGGCGCCCCCAGCCATTCGGGGAATTCAGGTGGATCTGGTACCCTTGGCCATTCTGGAAATTCGAGAGGATTTGGCGCCTGCCATTCAGGGAATTCGGGAGGATCTCGCACCCCTGGTCATTCGGGGGATTCAAAAGGTTCTGGCACCCGCCATTTGGGGGATTCAAGAGGATCTGACGGCCGCCATTTAGGGGATTCAAAAGGATCTGGCGCCCGCCATTCGGGGGTTTCAGAAGGATCTGGCGCCCACCATTCGGGGAATTTGAGAGGATCTAGTGCTCCTGGCCATTCGGGGAATTTGAGAGGATCTGGCGCCCGCCATTCAGGAGGATCTGGCAACTCTGAAGAATCTGGCAATCTTACCATTGTGTGAGCTGGAGGGCTGGTTGTGGCCACTTTGTGAGCTGGAGGACTGGAGGTGGCCATCTTGTGAGCTGGAGGACTGAAGGCCGCCATCTTGTGAGCTGGAGGACTGGATGAGGCCATTCTGTGAACTGGAGGACTGGAGGCGGCCATCTTGTGAGCTGGAGGACTGGAGGCGGCCATCTTGTGAGCTGGAGGACTAAAGGCGGCCAATGGTGACTTGGAGCAGGTGAGTGTGTGTTTTGCATGACTGGGGGTTGTAGTCTATAACATGGCAGATTTGTAGTCCTATGTGTTTGTGAATGTATTCCAGCGATCTCTCAGAGATCGCTGGTAATCGTGACAGATTGGTATATTCTCAAAACACATCCATAACTCATTCAGAGAATAAACACAACCCCGTTAGACCATGTGCCGCGGCGGAGAGTGTAAGTACAACAAAATTTCCATTAATAGTGTAAACATTTAACTTAAGCATCTAATGTATTTACTGAAGTTTTTAACAATACATTTCTTAAAAAAGGACAGCAAATTTTTTAAATTTGTCTTACTTAATGAACTCCTTTCACAGCATATTCATTTCAGCATATTCTCATCCTCCAAAGTTGCCGTGCACCTGTTACTATTATTAACCTCAGCATATATTCTGCCATGCTATTTATTGCATGATCAATTTATCATATTAAGGCCACGCAATTTGAAAGGCTAAAGTGATTCATACACACAGAAATGTCAGTAAGCCGTTTATCTCTGAAAATCAACCATTACCAGACTATTGAAAACATGCTTTCTGAACCACATTCTACAACACCTTATTTATGTGAACACAGCATTAAATACATAACAGACTGTGTAAAAGTCATGCAGCTTCCAGAGGGAGGAAACCTTTCATTTAGATCTGCACTGGCACGCTATTGACATTTATCTTAATACTAAAGCCCACCTGACCACAAAAAAATCAAACATAACACCTTCCTATAAGCTTGAATTAATAAAATAAATGTGCTTTTCTCATGTAGCTGTAAGACTTATAAAGACAGGTCGCTGACAATATTACACAGATCATGCCTCTATTTAAGATCAGAAAGCGGATGGAAATGTTGACAACGAGACTGATTGTTCCTCTCCACAACATCATCATTAATTGCTTGCAGATCGATAACGGTATTATTAGTATGCGCACAGGTTATTTATTTCCAAGTAAACTGTAGAAAATGGAAAACGTAGAGCAGAAGAGCAAGGACACCAAAGCAAATTTAAAGCGATGAGTTTTTCGATAATTAAATCAAAGCTAGTGGCAGCATTGAAAGAGACCTCTCACATAAGAGTCACTGCCTATTTACTACGTATTAGTAACCATAGATCATGCAGAGCCTCCTGTTGACTTAAATGCATTAACACACACATCCCCACCATATTTATGGCCCAATAAATGATACTGCAGATTGGAAGAACGCCAGAGCAGATATTGTGTATTCTTCAAATGTTTAACACGTCTCAGCTGCCAGTGCTGTTTTCATCTGTCCATGAAATATGACCAGCTCCCTGATGGTGACGAGACTTTATTTCAAAACACCTTCCTGTGTTCTGTGGCACTGCGTGTTTCCGCTGTCTGTCAGATATATTCAGAGATTTAGTACTAAGAGAAGACGATTGTTCTTTGACTGAGTCTGCTTTCCTTTCTTTGTTTCTAAGAAGAAAAAAAAGAAGAAGAAAAAACAGACCCCCCTAAAGAGATATAAGGCTAGCTGTTGTGTTATTTCCCTTGACATTTATAGTGCCGGTTTTCTTTCATTTCTCTTCACAACACAAGTCTGAATCCTGCCGATCTGGTCTCTCCTCTCATGAGAACAACAGAGGAGCTTGAATTCTGTGTTATAGTCACATAACAGTTAACGCTTGTGTGGTCTGAGAATTCTGTATATTCTGTTTGTCCTGAGGGTCAAAAATGACCCGCCTTCACTAAACCTCTAAAATAAAGCAGCGGGATTTAATCACAATGCTCAAATCTGTTTTGCATGAAGAAACATCTCATTAAATCAAACTCGGTGCATGTCTCGGATTTCCTTCATCAGTGTGCAGTGTTTTATCAATGTTAAATGAATGGGCACCACTTGCTTTTTAACTAAAGTAAAGGTTTAGATGTAATATTGCTATAATGCAGTATTCATAAAAGTTAAAGAACCCCTATTATTCATTAAAAAGGTCATATTTTAGTTTTGGGGTCTCCAAAAACAGGCTGATATGCATGCAAGGTCAAAAAACACTTTCATTGTCTTATAATATACATTTATGTTTACCTAATTATCCCAACGACTCTCATTAGATTTGTTCAGCGATTCATTTGTTCCTAAAACCAAATGAATGAATTATGAGTAATGCTAATCTGCGCTGATTGGTCCGATGATCCAGTCTGTTGTGATTAGTCCACTGTGTTCAGTAGACAGATAGGAATGCCCACCATGGCCTATCAACAATTTTGAAGTAGTCAGAGTGCAGAGTATATGTGTGAGCCCAATGCAGGAGTGCATACAGCACTGCAGTTACATCAGCATATTGCTCTATTCTTAACCATAAGTATAATCAGTGACACACATTCGGTATTATTCCACACAGTGGAAACACATTTAAACCCGTAAACAAAACGGCACGCGTCGTGTTTTCATTGTGACTTTAGACGCGATATAAGAATATAAAGAGCTAACCAGATACAGTACAAGCCGCAAGGAGCGGTTACAAGTAACAAAACACAATTAAATACA
Source organism: Danio tinwini (assembly GCA_903798205.1). Lineage (NCBI taxonomy): Eukaryota > Metazoa > Chordata > Actinopteri > Cypriniformes > Danionidae > Danio > Danio tinwini. The sequence goes on from CAIGQZ010001313.1 coordinate 20,243,056, forward strand.
TATTTTGCATGCTACAGAAAACAAGTAGGCAACCATCTGTGTACACTTGTGAACTGGAGGAAGAAACTGATCCATGAATTGTGTACTGATAAAGTTCCTGTCAAACTCTGACAAAGTCCCATATATCAATAGTCTTTTTTGATCCTTCCTTTAACAAATGACAGATAAGCCCCCCGTGGCGTAGATTATTGCACTAATTACCAGAATGTTCACTTATTAATGCTCACCCATCTTCAGTTGTGATCAGTCCCACATACACCCGCACTCTGCTAGGGCTTGAAGGGAAAGGCATGCTCACATTTTACCGAATCTGGCACTTCATTTTTGGTTATTTCGTGTCGACATCAATACAAACAGGTAAAAGATCCGGACGAACGACAAATCACTTAATCAACTCTGAGTCAAAAAAAATTTTTCTTTATTTTTAAACAAGGTGCACTTTCAGATTTAAAAATCAGCTGGATGTTTTCATTCTCTTAGAGCTGTTACACACTGCATGGAAGGAATTTTTAAAAAATCATAATTAGGGCTCTTTATAACAGCAGATTCTTATAGTGTGTGTTTGTGTCTGTTTGTGGTTGTGTGTGTTGTGGGTAATGGGGGGTGGGTATTAGAGTGTGCATGTGTTCCAGTGTGTGCTTATTGCGGTGTAAACAATACAATTATTATTGTAAAATATACAATTTATTTATTTTATAGCTGGTGGGTCAAAATTGACACCTAACACAATGACCCCTAAAAAATGTAAAATTAGAAAATGGTTAATTTTTTCTGGTGTTGGGGTCATTTTAGAAAAAATAAATAATTTTTAAGAAAAAAACAAAACATGCACATTAAAAAGAAATCGGGAAAACATTTTTACAACGTTGATGACTCTAAAAAGGAAGAAGTCAGAAACATAAGTAACAATGCTAAGAATTTAACGTTTTGTCATTACAAACATAAATATTTTAAACTATATAAAATAGAAAACAGCTATTTTAAATGGTTATAATATTTCACATTTTTACTTAACATCTACAGTAAGTAAATATATGCAGATTTTTTTTAACTAATTATATTTTTACCTAGTTATATTTCTGAGCTAAACTATTACTTTAAATTGACAGCTATATAGACAAATACAAATAAAAACAGTTCAATTCTTCCATACAACAATATTATACAACAATATGATTTCATATGACAAAAAAAAATCTCCTATTTATCCTAAAACAACTCCTGCCAGGAAATTTACAATTGTGTCAATGCATCTCTTACAGAGATTTGTGGTTTGTTTCTTCATGTAAATGTGACATATAGCATGTGTTCATCTATTAGACTCCTGCATTTCTCCCACACCTATGCTTATATTTACAGCACATATACTCACACGCAATGTCTTACAGTAAAAAGCTCTTTATACCATCATCAAATAGCACACACAAAGCAACATACCTTACAATCAGCATATTGAATTATATAGTTATTGATCTAAAAAGTAAAGATAACGGTTGGGATTTTGCAGATACAATCAGTCAGATGTATCTGGAAGCACATTGATAATGGAGATCACACCAGGAGCATGTAATTTAATTATACTCATTCAGTATGAGGGCCAGACAGCTTCACTGCAGTCATAACCACAGACACAGAGGAGCCAAGAAGAATTTCAGAAAAAAAGCTAATACTAAAGCAGTAGAAAGAAAATCGCCTTTATAAAATACATGTAAATTCTGACTCTGCATATAAAAGCACAGTTAAATACTCAGTGCACAGCTTAACTAATTTATTATTAAATATTTAAGTTACAGTGTATATTTAGGCTATAATAAATCCTATTACAAAATAAAATTATGTTTTTATTATTATTATTATTATTATTATTATTATTATTATTAATAAGTCAGGGAATATTCCTGTCCCTTAATATATTGATGTTGCCACCAATTTGTAAAGGCAATAAATCGCCCAAGGCCATACAACACAGTGCTTTTAACTAAAAGTAAAAGTGTAAAATGTTAAAGGTTTTTGCTTTGAATCTTGTCTAACAACTCTGATTTCAGCTCTAGTAAGGTTATTTTACTGAATGGCCTCTGAAAGCACATGTATTGCTGCATTAATGAACACAAACTAATACAGGAAGTTAAAGAAAGAGTAAGGTGACAGGACCGAACAGGAAGCAACACCATATAAACAAGTCTAACAACTTTCACGCGACCGCCATTTTAAAAGCGAAAGTAAGGCTGCGGTGGGAAGAAACCCAGAAGTATTGCCTGGAGTCACATCGGAACGCAAAGGCTGACCCGAAGGTCTGTTCTGAATAGATAGTGAAAATAAAAAGGGATATTGGATCTCATTTTCAGTTAAGAGAAATAGCACTAGAGGTTTTCTTTCCTAAACACACGTTTTAGATGCCATTTATCAAACTTAATTTAATGAACTGATTGTTTCACTATGTTAGACTTGTCACGATATTGAACTTCGGTAGTGAATAATAATTAAAAAAAAAGTCTCTACAGTATTTAGCACATTCTTAAACAACGCTGATTTGCCATAGCATTCACCAGTGCTCAACAGAAATGACTGTGATTGGCCGTGAAGGTCATCAGTTCACTGCACTTTATCGATGTTTACAGAGTGCAAATACAGACGAGAGATCCGCTGAAGAATCGACTGATCTTTGTGGCTTTTAAACACTCCAGTTTTCATGTACCTGCATCTGTGTTTCCACTCGGTGAAGTGCAGTGAACTGATGACCTTTACGGCCAATTTCTGTTGAGAACTGACGAACACAAAACTGTCATAAGATGGTGAGGACACCTTTTTAATACGAATGAGATTTTGAGCATGCTTCTGAAAATTATCATCAAGTGTCATTAGCTCAGTTATGTAAATTAAATGCAAAGATGACATTGTTTAAGCTATCTTCATTATGACATCAACTTGACATAAACAGATACTTTATAAACTGTCAGTGTCTTTGTCTTGACAACTTGACATTACTAAGACAACACAACTTGTCAGTGTCTTTGTCATTATAACACATATTATCAAGACAGCATAACTTGTCATACATCTGTCATAAACAGCTTATATCTGTTAGGCATTCATTGGAAAACATAAAAATTTCAGCTGTATATTATGTCAACTCCAAAGTGTTTCTTGACCTTAAATACAGTTGCAATCAGAATTATTGAACCCCCTTTGATTTTTTTTTCTTTTTTAAATATTTCCCAAATGATGTTTAACAGAACAAGGAAATTTTCACAGTATGTCTGATAATATTTTTTTAAAACTTAAAACTTGTTTTATTTTGGCTAGAATAAAAGCAGTTTTTAATTTTTAAAACCCATTTTAAGGTCAAACTTATTAACCCCTTTAAGCTATTTATGTTTTCCATAGTCTACGGAACAAACCATCATTATACAATAACTTGCCTAATTACCCTAACCTGCCTAGTTAACCTAATTAACCTTATTAAGCCTTTAAATGTCACTTTAAGCTGTATAGAAGTGTCTTGAAAAATATCTAGTCAAATATTATTTACTGTCATCATGTCAAAGATAAAATAAATCTATTTATTTTATCTTTGACATGATGATTAGAGATTAGTTATTAAACCTATTATGTTTTAAAAAAGTGTTGAAAAAATCTTCTCTCCGTTAAACAGAAATTGGGGAAAAAACAAACAGGGGGGCTAATAAATCAGGGGGTTGAATAATTCTGATTGCAACTGTACATCTGAGAACTCCAAAAAAAAAAACCCAGAAGCCTTTAAAAATAGCATAATAGGGGCACTTTAACTCATTTTGCCAACATTTTGCATACACTTTCAGTTTTCAAAGAGTTGCTCATTGCTCAGCATGTTCTGCTACTCCCTGTCAAGAGCTCCTAAGATCAAGTCCATGTAAGTCTAGTTTAAGCCATTCTCCATCACAGCAGTTGCAAAACGAGAGAGATCTAAAATACTGATCAGAGAATGAGACGTAATGCTTATGATCAAAGGCAACATACAGGACTAATCCTCTTTGGGAAAGCACTCAAACTAGAAATAAAAACTAATCCAAACTAAAGATAGACAGCTATTAGGTCAAACGCAGGGGGCAAAGTGTCTCTTTATGGACATAAAACAGAATAAGTGTTTAGATTTAAGCCAGAAAAAAACACTGTAGTTTATAAAATCATGCAGATGTGAATGATGCATCAACAAACTGCTAGCACGATGTCCTACGCTGCGGTGTGTATGAAAATTGGAGAGACAGATTTGCAGACAAATGTACACTGTAGATAATGTTTGTGTACTTAAGTAAAATATGTCAGGCCTTATTTAGAGATTAAAGGATAAACTACATTTTCTGAGATATCAATAGAAGTGGCACAGCAGAAGTGGTGTCTATTTTATTTGTAAGAGAAAACTGATTAATCATAAGCTTTCTGCACAATTTTCATTTCCTGATTTAATTCCGCATCATTTTAACATCACACAACGTGACGTTTGCTTACTTTTGACTTCATTGATCATCTCATCGGTGTCTCATAATTATTCATGAGACAGTTTGTCCTATGAGAAGAAGCTTCACTTGATTATTTATGACTGCATGTGTTGATTCTCTACATACACTTCAAAATGTGATACTGTTAACAGCCAGAGAGAAACACATAGATTAGAAGCTATAGTGTGTTTTTGAAAGTTTAGGTTAGTGTTTGTTTGTATGTTATACGAGTTTCTGCATTGCACAAATTCTTGTCCATGTACAGTACTTGGCATCCTTAAAACAAATGCAATTCATTTGCTTTGTCTTAATAACTTTGTAGTAAAGTTCGTTTGTATGAGGGAAGAAGAAGACAGGGTCGGCGATATCAGGTAATACAATATTCTTTATTAATGTATGATCACACCCCACGTGTAGCTGTGCGAGTGTGTG
>CAIGQZ010001313.1:20276847-20295806 GCA_903798205.1 Danio tinwini
TTAAATACAAATTTATCACATCTTACAGTTAAAGTCAGAATTATTAACCCCCGTGAATTATTAGCTGCCCCTGTGTATTTTTCCCCAATTTCTGTTTAACGGAGAGAATATTTTTTTTAGCACATTTCTAAACATAATAGTTTTAATAACTCATTTCTAATAACTGATTTTTTCTTTGCCATGATGACAGTAAATAATATTTTATTAGATATTTTTTAAGACACTTCTATACAGCTTGAGGTGACATTTAAAGGCTTAACTAGATTAATTAGGTTAACTAGGCAGGTTAGGGTAATTAGGCAAGTTATTGTATAACGATGGTTTGTTCTGTAGACTATTGCAAAAAAAAAAAAAAGCTTAAAGGGGCTTATAATTTTGACCTTAAAATGTTTTTCAAAAAAAATTTAAACGTATTATTCTAGCCGAAATAAAACAAATAAAACTTTTTTCAGAAGAAAAAATATTCCCAGACATACTGTGAAAATGTCTTTGCTCTGTTAAACATAATTTGGGAAAACTTTAAAAAAGAAAACAAAAATTTAAAGGGGGGCTAATAATTCTGATTTCAACTGTATATCATTAGGGGGGGGGAATTAATCTGTTAAGACTTTAAAATTAATAACTGGCTAATAAGGCAAAGTAAATTGTCATTTATTAGGCAAATAACAAACTAACCAGCACATTGAACTTTCCTGTTAGAATTTGTCCACTTGAATAACAAAAAAATTTTATGTAATAATAATAATAATAATAATAATAATAATAATAATAATAATGTAGAGCTTCCTGATTTTTCTAGCTTCTCTTGTAAAAAGTACATTTGAAAATCCATGGATAACAACAATAGCCTAATTTGTCTTAACATTAAATTTCATTAAGCTTCAAAATTAACTTATGGTGCTTTACAGCTTTTTATTTGTCATTTTTTTGTTCCTTTCAAAAATAAGGTCCAGCATTTAGAATGACAGTTACTTGTAAAATGTTTTCGCTATTTAACAACAGCAAAGTAGGTCAGTAGTGAAAGATGACTTCACTTATGCCAGTTTCTTGTCAGTCTTAAAGCCTTCTTCGATGAGTTATTTTCACAATTTATGATAGAATAGCAGTCAAAATAGGACAAATGAGCTCATGTATGGGACAAACTGTAGACCATTGTCACTGAGGGGTGGGTCTTTCAAACCACCCAAACCCCCTCTGTCTATGAGACTGCTGGCGTTATGAAACCATACTTAGTTTATTATTAAAAAAAAGTATGTGGACAATAACATTGGCTCGACCAATAGAGTGCAACTGCTAGGTTTCCTAAGACCCACTTATTTTTCCAATATGTAAATTGATTTGCAACAATAATTTAGAAACCTCTCAAGAAAGACTTATTGTGAGCATCAAGGTTGTTAATCAATAGTGTATGCTATTTTGAAACCACCAGCCCACATTATTTATGTGTATTCTTCTTATTTATTTTGTTATATTAACTTGGTCAAAAGTCTTTGTGATAAACAAAAAAAAAAAAAACATCAGTTAATGTTTGGCATCCACCTACTCCCCTATCTATACAACCCTGAAAATAAAGCAACAGCTCCTATGCTCTCAAAATTTAATAAAATTCCATACATTTTCTTTTTAAACTGGCATTCATTCATTCATTCGGTGATACTAAAGTGGTGCATTGTTTTTCTAATTCTGTTAGGTGATAGTGGAGCAGAAGTTACAAACTTTACATTGTAATTTTAAAAAATTGTATTTAATAATGTCACATTGTATAAAAAAAATTACAACGTGACATTGTTAATTGGTCTCTTTGCTGGTCACACTTAATACCATTTTTAGATAGCATTTGATTGCATCCTACACCAGTACTCAGGAGAAAACACGTTCCAACTGCTTTGTGTTCTGATTGTTGGATCAAAATAGCAACTCTGTAAGACGTGTTCTGTAAATATTACCTGGCAACTAAATTAAGGTCTACAGAACTCCTCCTCCGATGCTCTTACTTCCCAGCACAATATATGTCTTAGGAAGTGTTGGGTTAAAAAAAAAAAAGACGGTTGTCAAGGAGCGACCTGTGAAAAATGACACGGCTGAAAATAAACACAAGAAGCGCGGGTGTTAACACGTGCTGAAAAGTGGAAAAATCTGTTGGCTCCTGTGAACAAGCGCTACAGCAATATACTATGAAAGACAAGCATACACTGCCTGTACAGATGCCAATAAATTAGTAAACTGTTCACGATTACTGTTACAATTATTTGCAGATAAATTAAATGGAATATCCAAAGCCTGACGACTGCAAAGATACTAAAATAAATATATTGTTATGGCAACATTTTTTTTTTGGTATATGTGGTAATTGTGGCAATAAGTTTATATATAAACTCCCCGGCCACTTTATTAGGTACACCTTACTAGTACCAGGTTGGACTTTCTTTTGCCTTCAGAACTGCCTTAATTCTTTGTGGCATAGATTCAACAAGGTAGTGGAAATATTACTCAGAGATTTTGGTTCATATTGACATGATAGCATGACGCAGTTGCTGCAGATTTGTTGGCTGCACAACCATGATGTAAATCTCTCGTTCCACCACATCCCAAAGATGCTTTATTGGATTGAGATATGGAGACTGTAAAGGCCATTTGAGTACAGTAAACTCATTGTCATATTCAAGAAACCAGTCTGAGATGATTTACGCTTTATGACATAGTGCGTTATCCTGCTTTAAGTAGCTATCAGAAGATGGGTACACTGTGGTCATAAAGAGATGATTATGGTCAGCAGCAAAACTCAGGTAGGCTATGGCGTTAACATGCTCAACTGGTGCTACTGGGTCCAAAGTGTGCCAAAAAAAATAAAAAATTCCCCACACCATTACACCACCACCACCAGCCTGAACCGTTGATACAGAGCAGGATGGATCCATGCTTTCATGTTGTTGACGCCAAATTCTGACCCTACCATCTGAATGTCGCAGTAGGAATCAAGACTCATTAGACCAGGCAACTTTTTTCCAATCTTCTATTGGAAGACAAACAATATTTTTGAAGTGTTTCAGTCAGGTTTCAGGCCTCATCACAGTACAGAAACCGCATTAGTGAAAATAACCAATGATTTACTCTTAGCTGCTGACCAAGGGTGCATCTCGCTATTAGTTTTACTCAATCTTAGCGCCGCAGTTGACACCATCAACCACAATATTCTCATAGACCGCTTAAATTCTACAGGTGTCCAAGGACAGGCTCTTCAATGGTTTAAGTCATACTTAGCTGACTGTTACCAGTTTGTGAATATTAATAGACAGCTTTCACAAGTCAGGCCAGTAAAGTATGGGGTGCCTCAAGGATCAGTTTTAGGCCCTTTGTTGTTTACAATATACATGCTATCCCTGGGAGACATTATTAGAAGTCATGGGATCAGCTTTCACTGTTATGCAGATGATACTCAATTATACATTTCAACTAAACCTGATGAGATGTCAGAACTGTCTAAGCTAACAGAGTGTATTAAAGATGTTAAAGACTGTATGACCAACAATTTTCTTCTTTTAAAGTCACAGACAAAACAGAATTATTACTTATTGGGCCTAAATCCTGTATACAGCAGATCTTACAACTCAACCTACAACCCCCGCACCAGCTGCTACTGCATCTCCAACAACAATTTCATCAACAACTTCAACAACATCAAAGCCTAAACTCTCAAGACGTCTGCGACCCAAGCCACAGCAATGAAACCGAACCCTCACCACTCTCCTAGCGGTGCAGCAGTTGTAACATACATAGCACGCTCCAAAGGGAAGCCTCGCCAAAAAATACCCTCCAACAAAAACTAAACAATTTATAAATCTTTAAAGGATGAGACTAGCGCAAATAGAATAAGTTATACAAAAGAACTCACCTCTCAAACATACCGCCTGTCCACAGATCCATATCATCTTAAGTAATTCGACTGCAAGGGTCCAGGCAATCCAATCCGCAAAACATTAGTCCACAGCATATTCATACGTCGATAAACATGCATTAAATGCACTGTTATCATCCAAACCACTCGCTGGAGTGCATTCAGTAGCGTCTCCAGTCATAACAACAGTGAATTTAGTCAAAATGGCTGCCGGCCTTTTGATTGACACTTCTTTGAGCCAATAGCTGAAAAGTGAAGCATCACCATCCAATGAGCTCTAAAACTCGAGATGGTCCCGCCCTCTCTCTTGACAGGTTAAGAATGGACTCTGAATTTGTGAATGAACTGGGCTAGATATGCTTGGGATTTTAATCACATTATGACTCCAAACCTAATGTTATTTATTAATGTATTTAAGTAAAGCCCATAACTAACATTCACACAAAGTGGTGACTTTGTTTAACCCTCTGGGGTCGAACACTGCGTATACGCATTTTGGTGTGTTTTTTCCTGATAACGCCGAAAAGAACGTAAATTACACTTTCAGTTTTGATCGTACAGAGAAGATCAATACATCAATCGAATCTGTTAGGCGTCTACTTTTTGTGTGTACACTCACAACAACAACAAACGTGTGTGCTTTTGCAAAATAAGAAAAACAAACAGTGTAGGCAATCTGTCTTTTCTCTCTCCGTGAACTGTTTTTAAAAACACGTGAGTAAAATCTACTGAAACTCCACGAAAACAAAGCACACAGACATGAGACATATCTATAGAAAGCTTAAAGTGTCTACTTTTAAATGCAGCGAGTGCATGTTGAAAACAAATATTGTTTGATAAGGTAATCAATATGAAACCAACGCTATGACTAGTTTCTCAGACTGAGCTCATTACAGTTAATGCGGCCACGCCCACAAGGCTTTGTTATTACAATAGCCTGCACGAGATGCATGCAGCATGTAGACTCTGTCAGGAAAAACACGTCATTAAAATGAACTGAAACTCAGCAAATACTCAACAAAGTGGCATAAGAGAGATATCTATAGAAACCTTGATATGTCTAGTTTTGCATTAACCAATTCAAGTCGAAAACAAATTACCTCTTTTCATGTAATCTGTATAAAAGTAAGGATTCTCCTGTCGCCTCATTACAGCGAACGTGATCTTGCCCTCAATGAGCGCGCAGTTCATATGGAAATGAACTGAGGTGCACCAGGTAAAAATGTACACAGACATGGCATCAAACAACAAGCTTTATTATAGTTTCGTTTCGCACGCTACACGAGTGAAGAAGCACGGTACTGAACAGCAACGAATAATTTACTTTCTCCTCACATTTTGAAGAACGTCTATACCCAGCGGAGGATCGAATTCCTGTCGAGTAAGTCTTTTATTCTTACCTTCATGATTTATATAAAATATGTCCTTGGAGACTACTTTATAGTTTGCTATACAAAGTGTATCCTATAATGTATAGTGTATAATGATAAACATAGGCCTATATAATAAAATGTAATGTTATATGAAATAAAGAATCATATATGTATTTATTATTATATGTATGATTATTATGTGTATATTTCCATAGGATAGTGGTTATATTACCACAGCAACTATTGAATTAATAAAACTAATTATTTCAAGCACTTTACTACACGTTTCAAAACAACTGCATTATTCACTATAAATGACTAATAATGTTTTTCATGTGAGTAGGGCAAACTTATTTGTGGTTAATAGTGTTAAAATATAGTTTCTTTGTTATTTGCATTCTGTTCTCCCATCAAGTATGCATATGCTAAGGTATTGTGAAAAATAAATAATGACCGTAGTTTACAAAACAGGTGCTATTCAGGTTATAATTCCTATGTGGTAACTGAGTTTATTAGGTAAATTAGTACTAGTATCAGTGAACATCACAAAAATGTTAATAATGTAGTCTATGTAATAAGCTTAATATTTTTTTTTTTCAGATGTGAAAACAACAGCGGTAAAGAGGGACTGATGCTAACATGGCTCCACAGGCTCTGAGATTCCTACCTGTACAGCTAAGACCATATGATGCTCACACTGGGCTTTTACAAACTTTACACCCTTGATTATCTTACACTCTTCATATTTACATTGTTGATTTTACCCTGAATGTGTCTTCTGTACACAATGTTTCATGTGTATATTCAAATGCATGCGTTAAGTTATATGTAAAGTGTATTTATAAGTAACTTTATCAGTAGATTTGCTATATGTAAGTTTACAGAGTTTTACACAGTGTACTGACTCTCACACGTGTATCTCGAGTTATTTTGTGTGATAGTTAAATATATTTTAAATAAACTGCAAACAAAAAATATATAAACTTATTTTTTCCTCACATTCTTTCTTTAAACTCTTCTTTCTTAGTCACATACCTGTCTGATGGCTCATTATGCAGCTCATTATGCAGGCCTTTGTCTTCTCAGGTGTGACTCACTGCATTAGTAATGATAGTTCACGCCTTCTCGCATAGACCATTTTCACTCTGAAAGTGACTTAGAAAATTTAATTCAATATATTGTTTTCTGTGAGCAGGTAAACAAGATGATTCTCACATAATTTTGAAGCAAAAACACTAGGCTACAAGATCCAGTTCTCAAAAGTCTTGTGAACAAATGTTCTCTATGTGTTTCATGGCCTTGTTTCAGTGACTTCAAAATTTTAGTTTTTCACTAACCACGCATAAACATTTCTTTCTCAAAAACACAAAAACATACATACATGCTGCTTAGGTATTATTGTAGCCCAGCTTGTGCTGTTTACAGTGTTATCACACTTTAGCCATTAGTATGTTTTTAAGATACTGAAAACAACACAAATGTCAAAGCATGTCAAAACTTCTCCACAGCCCCAAAACACCCTTAGACCCCTCAGGGTTAAGTTTAGGGCTTTATGTTGGCAGTTGATATATTTATAAAAAAAAAACTGCCACATCCGATAGCCACTTAACTTCTGAAAAGATTATTACCCAGCTATTGAAAAATATTAAACACATCGAGCACAGAAGTCATTGGCTAGTGACTCATATATTCATACATCGTGTCATATGTAAGTTTTTAATGGCTAGTCTGTCGGATGTAAAACAACAAAAAACAAAATTCCCGATTGACTGCTATGAATAGGAGGAGGACGACATTTCCGACAATGGAACAATGTTTCATCCATTGACTCAGCAATAGATACATTCACATCTTAAATAAATTTCTATATCACTAAGGGGTTTAAAACTCCATTTCACTGTAACTTCACCTACTCAGTCCTCAAGAGGTACTTTTAGGACCACCAGATAAGCCACACCCCATATCCTCAGCTCTCCATCCATCTGCCATCCTGCGGGGAGACGAATGCCCACCTCTACCATCCTTGCACTTTGCGTCAACAAAACTATCAGACCATGCAAGCTATCATACCATGCATTAACAAAAAGTGCTTCCATCCACAGTTGCCTATGTCCTTATTAAGACGCCTCACATGGATACCAGCTAAAACTATTTATGTCTGCTGTAAATGTACCATGTTGTTAAAGATTTCATTTCTGATTCTCTCTTTTCTCATTTTAGAAGACCATGACAGACGGCTACAGAGGCTGACCCTCATCCAACCTTTTACACTCCACATCCATTCCAAATACACACTCTTCACAAAGGATACATTTCCACTCACCCAGCCCACACCTCGATGCCATATTCACACTAGCCTTGTTTGTTTTTTGAGATTTTCCGAACTAACATCACATTTTAATTCCACAATCCACCTTACCATATCTGATCTAACTTTGCAGGATGAAGAAACGCTATCTTTCTTTATTAAGCAAAGCAAACAGATCAATTTCACCAAGGACATTCTATTTACATTTTGATATCTCCTCCTCTACACACCCATTCCTAACCCTCTTAGCATGCTTACACAACAGGAGAGCAATACCACCTCAGGGAAGCCCAGCTGATCCTCTCCAGCTGACCTCCACCCACATATATTCCCAGCTCCGACCCATTTAGGGGTTGCCCCAAGTTTAAATTGCTGCAGCAGCCATGCTCTAAACGAGCTCATATTCACTCACATTTCCAAATACCACTATGGTCACACTCCCCCGCACTCATACAGCAGTAAATGCTCTGCGGGAGCGCACATTGCCTCCATACTGACCCACTGCACCTCTGCAGCAGCAGGGATGCTCCGTTGAACTACACCCACCCATAGCACCACTGCAACTGCAGTGACGTTCTAGCTGAGCCTTTACTCACCTTCATCTCTACATATCACTACCGACAGTATCTAACATTTCTACAGGAGCACTCATAACACTCCAATATGACTTCCTCTGCAACAACAGAGAAGCTCAGCTGAGCTTCATGTCTTCTTTTGCACCACTGCTGCAGCAGTGATGCTCTGCTTGAGCTCACAAACACTTCCATTGAACATACCACTACTGAGACACTCCTTAGCAATGCTACAGTAGTTTAAACGTCCCCGCAGAAGTGTATTTACCCGTTATTGCTGAGCCCCCCTCCCCCCGATCCAGACATCCCATTACCCTCCTTATACTGTCCAAATGCATCCACACACCATGCAAAAGATACCTTTTCACACACATAGCTCACACCCTCGACACTATGTTCACACTAGCTTTCTTTGGCTTCCAAATTAACAATAACATCCAATTATATCCCCACCATCAACCCCACCATGTCTGATCTGACTTTGCAGAATAAAGAAACTCTTTCATTCTTTATTGAACAAGGAAAACAGACCAGATGCGGAAAAAAACATTACATCCATATATTTGACATCCCCTCCCCCACACACCCTTTCCAGACCCTCTTAGCTTTTACACTTAAGGAAAGCCCAAGAGCCCAACCACCCGCTTCCCCCTTTTACTGATGACGCTAACCGTCCAGTAACACGCTTTGGTTCCAAAAACACTTAAAAGAAGTCCTCCGATATCCGCCTCAGCCATTACCATTTCAAGGAAGCCCAGTGAATCCTCTCCAGCCGACATCCAACTACCAGAGTTCAAGGGCACGAGCACGACTCTGCCATGCAGCATCCAGAGTTCAAGGGCACAAGCATGACTCTGCCATTCAAGGGCACGAGCACAACTCTGCCATTCAGCTGAGCTTCGACTCTCCACCGCCCAAAAAAATCTTCCCTGACTCCTGCGGAAGCCCTGCCCACTCCGGCTCTGACTCCCATAGGAGTCCCCCCAGAGTCTTGACTCCCGCAGGAGTCACTCCCAGCCCCTCCCACGCCACTCCCACAGAGTCTGTTTCCAACTTCGCTTTAGCAAGAGCTTTTCTACTCTAACTTCTTCCACAAAGTTATATCCAGCAGCCGGATAAAGCATAGACCTATGCCTCTATGGGGGTTCCTTCAATACGCGGCTGCTGTCCCGAGCGTAAAAGGCTTCTTTGGAGAGTTTATCGAGATCTACCTGAGCTCAAACTCCCCTCTCGCCCAGCAAACGGGAGGGAGCCCAGGTCTCGAGGATCTTACAAGCTCAGGGCTCTCTCCCGGGACAGCATGCCAAGCAAGCTTTATTATCAATCATAAGCTAAGTGTAAACTCTTGAAGTGTAGTTTATGTATAAACAAATTTCGAGAGGATCACGTGCTTATGATTGTTCTCAGCTGTTCCTGCATTAGCCTATGATCGATTATCCAATCAGACGACTCCTAACTCACTATAAATAACCAGAGTTTTCTTTTCTCAATATATTCGTCTTGAAGAACCCCCTCACCCACCTCTACTTTCCCTCCTTTTAGATGGGCGACACGGTGGCCCAGTGATTAGCACTGTTGCCTCACAGCAAGAATGCCGCTGGTTTAAGTCCCTACTAAATCAGACGACATTTCTGTGTGGAGTTTTGCTTGTTCTGCCCGTGCTCGCGTGGGTTTTCCTCGGGTTTGCCGGTTCCCTCCCACAGTCCAAATAACAGGCACCCTAAGTAAATAGAACACACAAAATTTATACTATAGTCAAGCTCTAAGCAAGCACTCCTCTCCTCAGTCATCCATTTCCACCATTCAGCTAGAATAAGCCGGTGGAGTTTATCGAGATCTACCTGAGCTCAAACTCCCCTCTCGCCCTGCAAACGGGAGGGAGCCCAAGGCTCGAGGATCTTACAAGCTCAGGGCTCTCTCCTGGGACAGCATGCCAAACAAGCTTTATTATCAATCATCAGCTAAGTGTGAACTCTTGAAAACATACAAAAAGCAAAAAGAACAGTTTATATCAATATCCTTTTTTTAATTTACTGAAAAAATGTTTAACTGGCTGTAATTTAAAAAAAATGTTTAACTGGCTTGTAAATATATATATATATATTTTTTTTTTTTTTATCTTGTTTGCAAAAAATAAATAAATAAATTGAGAGGTAATAACAAAATACTTTCTCACTTGTGATTACTTTTTTCCCAACTCTTTTCCCAATAGATCAAGGCTTGGTAACAACTTGCTTTAAAATAGAAAGTGAATAAATTTTAGTTTGGGAAAAACAAATTTTATCACACGTTGTATTAGTTAGACCAGGGGTGTTCATCCTGTTCCTGGAGATTTCTTTCTTTCTTCAGTTCTTAGCTCTAACCTTGAAGAAATACAACTTAACCAACTCTAGCTGTGGTCACACTAGAGTTTGTACGTGCAAAACTCTGTCATACGGCGCTGTGAAGAGGGGCGGGATTAAACAAGACGATTAGACATTAAATAAGCGAGCGATTGCTCCATGTTTTCAAATTTCTGTCCAGAGAGGTCATGCTTTGATCCTCGATTGGTCTCACGCAGTCAAGTGATGTGAATTTGCAGGTCAGAGTTCACCAAGCTTAAACATGACTATGAATGGAAGTCTAAGGGGAGAAAAGTCCAGTGTGACCACAGCTTTAGTAGGATCTGTAGGAGGAATTGGTAATTTAAGACAGGTGTGTTGGATCAATGTTGAAGCCGAACTCTGCAGGAAGGCAAGATCTTCAGGAACAGGGTTGGGCACCCCTGAATAAAGCTGCGGTCACGCTGGACTTTTTGAACTCTGACCTGCGATACTGCATCACGTGACTACATGAGACTAATCAAAGAATAAAACATGACCTCTCTGGACAGAAATTGAAAATATGGACCTATTGCTCGCTTTTTTATGTCTAATCATCTTGTTTAATCCCACCTCTTTTCACAGCGCCATACAACAGAATTTTGCAGTCACAAACTCTAGTGTGACCGCTGCATTAGACTGATTATGGGTACTCAAGTCACACCTCTAAATAAAGAAACTATACTAGTTAATTGCAGAAAGAAACTAGAGAGAATTCCTTAGGAGTCACAGGATAGTTCAAATGCACAAGAAACTCATCATATGGTAAAGTATAAGATTATTATGTTATAAGATATGACGAAGAAATTTTAACCAATTAATTTTAATACAATAATTTAGAGAAGAGAATCCAAAACAAATCAAGTCTACCATTTTATGGGAATTTAAATCAACAAATTTACAAATGTAGTGTATACGATTCTTCCTTAAAAATTAGTAAAACCTTATCAATAGACTAAACAGTTTTTTTATTTTATTTTGATAGATGGTTGAAGCAAAATAGGTTAATCTAGAAATTCCTTCTGCTTTTACCAGAAGAACTGCCTCTAAGTGACAAATCCCATAATAACCATAAATTAGATTTATTTTTTATCTTTTCAAAAACAGGGTTAAAGTTTAATTATATTCTATCTTGTTCATATTTTTGAAATGACAATGCCTAAGTAATGCACAGATACTTTTACTGGTATACCTTCTAGAGATAATAGGGGGGAATTTATTAAGGCTAATATTTCACATTATTTTATATAAAAGTTCAAAGCCAAGGCATTAGAAAACAACTGAATAGCTTTAATAGCCTAATAAATCTGTTTTGAGTTTTTTTTAAAGGCAGTATCGAGGCTGTAGAAATGACAACTTGTTTCATACTAACAGAGAGCTTAGAACAGCTTAAACCTTATAAACACTTGTAGAAGGAACAGAGATACAAACTCAGAATATAAACTATAAAATTCAGCTGTTATCCCATCACTACCAGATGACTTGATACTTTTTACCTCATCAACAGTACTTGGCAAGTCACAATTATTATTATTTTTTTCATCAGGACTAATACAGTGAACATTATCAATACATTTTGTGAAAGTATCCAGATCAGTTTCAACTTTAATTTCAATAAAATAAATTTGAATAAAATTTGTAACAAAAGTTAAAATTTTCCAGGGAAATTTTTTAAGACAAACCCTCCAATTTTAATATTATATTTAGGCCAATTTTTCTTGATCTTAAAAAAAAAAAAAAAAAAAAGAGTAAGACTTCAGTTCACCATTTTCAAGCCACCTTTGCCTTGACCTAATGGAAGCACATTCTGCTTTTAATTTATACAAGTCATCTAACTTAAACTGTAAATCAACTAAGTAGGCTTACTGACTATCAGACAAATTTTCAAGTAAGATCTTAGTAATAGATGAAATTTTGCTAACACTATTAGTTTCTTCAAGAATTAGTTAGTTTTATTTTAGCCAAACTAGCACTTAACTTTTTTTGAAGTATTTCCAGATTTCATACTTTAACAGTTCCCAATTTATACCAAATTAGTTTTCTTGTTTAGCGTTGTTGCAATAAAAACCTATATTTGTTCCAGCCCTTATAACTTCAATTAATGATCTGTTCATTTTCCAATAGGAAGAGCCTTTGTTAAATCTAGATTCAGAAGAAAACTAAATTTTGATAGAAACAGTCGTAAGATCTGTTAATGACATTGCCAAGACATAAATATGCTCTTCATCAAAGATTTCAGAGAGATATTTTTTTATTGCTTTATGTATGCTTTATGAGTGGCATCTTTAATCCTTTAATATCTACAAGTTCTAACCTATGCATACATGTATGCAGAGCTGTATTTGAATTTGATGAGTGACCAGGTGGCCACCTACAGTATTAAGAGATTAATTCAGGACAGTGTTAAAATACCACCACATTGTATCTTCTCAAGATGATGGACCACATTGATAAAATCTGAGAGCTTATTCTTCACACTGAAAAGAACATTTTGGCAGATTTTGACCACCTCAAGCTGAATGTCTTCATGCGCCGACTCAGGAATCCCGGCTACTCTTAAAAGACCTAGTCTTAGATAAGTTTCCATATCATTCATCCTCTGTTCAATGTTATCCATAAGCCGCTCAAGGCTTGTAACTTGCAACAATGGTCTTCAGTTCAGTGGACATATCCAACATCTTTTTTCTCTATTTCATACGATCGGCTGTTGATTAAACTGCATTATCCTTGACAGCTGTGACAAAATATCAGATCGAGTGTCATCACTTGCTCTTTTCTTTATGACATGTGATTTACATCGGTTGACAGGTAGTGCAGAAAACTCCTTTTCAGATAAACAGAATGCATCATCCTTGCTCATGCCAGAAACAACATAATCATGGCCCAGAGTGACCAGTGAGCATGGCCACGTTAACATCAGCCGAAGAGTTGCTTGAATGACGTTTATGCCCCATGGCAATGCACTAAGCAACATATCATACACCAAGTACAATTAATTAAAAGTTTAAGCACAAAAAAAAAAAAAAAAACCTAGACGCATATGGTGCACTGACAAACTGGCAGCCATCTTGGCATTCCCCTCTGTAACTGGGGTAACAGGTAAAGTAGGTAATAGGTAAAGGTACTATAACACCACTGTCTCACACAATTTAGCTTCATTTAAAACACCTGAATGACATAACCACATTTTTCTAAATCACTTTCAGACAGGACAGATGTGTCTGATCAGGCATAGACAATACAGACATTCTACCTGGCTTCCACCATCCACCTCACTGTCCCTCTTGAAGCTAAAATGGAAGTAACTGAAACTGCAATTCATCGACTGACCACTAAAATCTGGCTCCAAAAGGAAGTTAATTCCCATTGAATTTCATGTTAGAAACCCTGAATTTATAGCAGAAAAAAATGTTTTACAGCCTGGTACAAACACTGGAGATTGAAGTGGCTAAAAAGAACTACTCTAAAAACTACTCCATGTCAGTCTGGAAAGACCTGAAGAACATCACCATGTACAAATCCCCAGTCCCACAGCCTGTGTAGAATCAACAACTGGCTGATGATCTGAATGTGTTTTACTGCCAATTTGAAAAGACCAATTCTACATCCCCTTTAGCATGCCCTTCACACGTTAAACTTCCACCCCTGCATCCCCCCTTCTCCCTCTCTCACCGATTACCCTGCACTTAAGGTCTGCATAGAGTATGTGTCTCAAGGTTTTTATTCTTCACTTACACCAATTGGTGAAGTTTTTTCCTCGCCACTGTCGCCACTGGCTTGCATGGTTTGGGACTTGTAGAGCTGAGCATCAATGGATTACTCTTCAGTGTTTGGACTCTCAGCAGTGAATATTAAACCACACTGACCTGAACTGAACTGAACTAAACTGAACTTAAACTCTGAAAACTGAACTGACACTTTCAATTCATTATAATCTTCTATGTGAAGCTGCTTTTAGACAATCCACATTGTAAAAGCGCTATACAAAATTGAATT
This sequence comes from Danio tinwini, assembly GCA_903798205.1. Classification (NCBI taxonomy): domain Eukaryota; kingdom Metazoa; phylum Chordata; class Actinopteri; order Cypriniformes; family Danionidae; genus Danio; species Danio tinwini. The sequence goes on from CAIGQZ010001313.1 coordinate 20,291,352, forward strand.
GAATGGAATTGAATTGTCTTCAAGTCCCTCATCTTCACACTGGAGATGTGCAAAGTAAAGTACTTTGCTGTTTCAAAATTTCCACTATCATTCTGGTTTACAAAAAGCCCAAGATCATTAGACAAGGATTACAGATCTGTTGCTCTCATGTCTGTTGTCATGAAGTCACTTGAGAGACTGTTCTTAGCCTACCTGAATGAACTTTGCTTGATACTTTGTTTACCTACAGAGCAAACAGGTCTGTGGATGATGTCAACATGGGACTGCATTGAATACTTCATCATTTTAATAGAACTGGAAATTATGTAAGGTTCTTGTTTGTGGCCTTGAATGTCATCATGCCTGACCTTCCATCTGACGCACTGACTCAGCTCTCTGTGCTCACCTCCACCTGTCAGAGGATCACCAGCTTTCTAACAGACAGGCAACAGCAAATGGGGCTGGGTAAACTCACATGAAAAACATAACTATTAGCACCGGTGGCCCTCAGTATTCTCTTCCCACTGCTCTTCTCCTTCTAAATAATTAATTTCACCTCTACAGCCTCCTCTGTCAAGCTCTTGGAGTTCACAGATCACACTACAGTCATCGGCATCAGCAAGGATGGAAGTGAGTCTGCTTGCAGATAGTAGCTGAGCAGCATTCCCCCACTCTCCAGCACAGACAGAACTGTGGCTGCAGTAGTCAATTTGATTCCTTGCCACTACCATCTCTCCGGACTTGGAGTGGGACAATCACAATGACACTATTGTCAAAAAGGCACATCAGCGGCTTTATTTCCTTCTCCAGATGAGGAAGTTCAACCAGCCACAGGAGCTGCTAAAACAGTTAAAGGGTCCATTTATGCAGCTTAAAAACCAAAAATAAACTTTTGTATGTTTTGCATATTCGTTTGTCGTCTTTAAAAATGATAAATGTCATGTTATGCGCATGCATAGTAGATGTTTAGGAGTCTGTGGATTAATGGCAAGCACAAACAAAGGCAGTGTGTGGTAGTGTTGTTGCTCAGTTTTCTGTTGTTGCTCAAGTGTTTCAAGTGTGGATTTACTTCACATTACAACCAAACGTGAAGACGCATCTTACTACAACCATAGCAAATGCTACCGAGACATAAGCACCAAGCTGCCGACAGTAGATCACTTCTCAAAAGGTACTGATTGCTTGCATGGTGAGGGTGCCAAATACTGGTTTGGATTACATTATTTATTATCTGGAATATATTAAACTGTTGGCCATTTTTTGAATATGTGTAAATGTGAATCATATTAAAAACATTGTTGTGTAATTTGAAACTTTTCAAAATCATTTTTTTAGTTAATTTCTAGTTCATTGTCCTTTATTCTTTTATAACTGCATGGTTTGGTTCAGCCACCAAACTAGATATCAGTAGACAGTCAGGACTGCAGAGAAAATCATTGGTGCCCCCCTGCCCAACCTCCAAGACCTTTATATCTCCAAGATTTTTTATATAAAAAAATCCCTCTGGACCCCTCCTACTCATCCCACTCTCTTATTGAACTGTGTACCTTTAGCCAGCACTGCAGAGTACTGTGCACCAAAAGAGCCAGACAAAACAACAGTTTGCACCCAGGGTCATTTCCCACCTGAGCAACATTTAAATAACACATATGCACATTGCACTCCGTCAATAGGAAGGTTTCTTTTTTCTTTTCTTTACTTTTTAAAAACAATTGCAATTGGTGTTTGTAATGATTTTAAATGGCCTCCTGGCCATCGGGAAGAAGGAGGCGAAGAACCGACAAAATGTAAATAATTTATAAAAAAAAACAGATGGCAGCTTCTCATGGAGGCTGCCATTGAACTTAAAAACAAACATAACGTAAACGTGTCCAGGTCTGGACCTCTCTCGTTCTCCTCTGTTTTAATTCCTCCTCTTATAATCCAGAGCTCCTCCGTAGGACTCAAGGCTGGTGTGCACTACAGGTGCTTCTCGTTCTCACTTAAGCGCTGGCCTTGTTTTGTTTCCATGGCCCTCGGCCCCACCCCCTTACCACATACCCCCATTAACCCTCACAGGCCGGGGGCACCCTGTGGCTGTGCATACTTCGGGGGGGATTGGCACCACAGCAATCGCGAGACCTATAACAGACGGGTCGAGAGTAAAGGAGATGGAAAAAAGAAAGAGAAGAGATGGAAGAGACTGAGAGAGGCAAAAAAAAAGCTCCACCAGCTTAGCGGTGCCTGACCACGGCACTAGACACCCCTCGATGGATGTCCTCCCACTCTGCCCTGCCACTGGCTGGCAGGCGATGGCTCCTCTGAAATTCGGGTACTTGGTTGTGAGCCCCCTGTCACATTTCACTCTCAGCTCCTCCCATTTGTGGTGGTCGGCAGCAGGCTATGGCCCTTCTCGGTAGATTGCAGTGACTTCCCGGGACTCTGTCTACGGTGGCAAGTCCTGCGTCTCCTGGCCTCCCCATCTTGGTGGACGGTAGCAGGTCTTTGCGTTCAGTAAATGGGGCGACTCCTCTGTCCCCTCACCAACAGCAGCCACCCCTTCAGATTGTGGTGGACAGCGGCAAGATTCTGCTTATCCAACCTGATGGCACCTCGCCCTCGCTCAGTGGTGAGGGCTTCCAGGCAGCATGTTCCTCCTTCCTTCACGGCACCAATATAATAATTTTAAATGGCCTCCTGGCTGTCGGAAAGAAGGAGACAGAGAACAGCCAAAATTTTAAGAATTTATTAAAGAAAAAACAAACGAACAGACAGACAGACAGCAGCTTCTCACGGACAAACACAACATAAACATGTCCAGGTCTGGACTTCTCTCATCATCACTCCTCTTATAATCCAGAGCTCCTCCGCAGGACTCATTCCGTTCCTACAGCTCTCGGTCCCGAAAATTTTTTATTTATGTCTGCACCAAGTTTGTATTATTGTGCTCTGTACTGGAAGCTCCTATCACCAAAACAAATTCATATGGTGTTCAGGCAAACTTGGCAATAACGCTTTTTCTGATTCTTTATCACACAATTGTTTGTGTTCAGAACTCCAGGAGGCAGCTACCTGGAGGGGCTACAATTAACATCACAGAACAATGTGATTTTCTTCCATGGTCTTTTGATATAGTTTAGCTTTTCTGTGTATGCCTTCTTTATTGCTGTGCTTTTCTGTTTATGTGTATTTACACCATTTTTAGTTAATCTTGGTCTTGTCTCATCATTATGTTGAGTCTCTTGCTGTTATCCTCCTCTCTGCTTCATTGCAGTCAACTTCTCGCCTCTACTCATGACAATCATTTTCATAGTGAAACTTGAGCTTTGTTATAACTCATTCATAACTGCATTTATACAAAATAAACCTCAAGTTAATTATCAATTTTCCTGTAAGGTACTACACTACCCATAAATGTGAAGTGACATCCACCTATCAAATAACTCCTGTTTCCATGGAAACAAAGGCAATCTCTATAAAAGTGAGATTTAGCAGGCTAGCAGAGAACAGCGAGAGTTTCTCTGATAAGAAAGCACTCTTAAAATAGAGCTGATTTGAGTAATTGTAACTTCACAGATAATTGACAAACCCTTTTCCCCTTTGAATCAATTTTGCATTCACTGTGAACTAGATGGGAAATAGACTAGTGAAAGCTAGGGCAGTGAAAACATGAGGTCACTGTTGTGTGAAAGTGTATTTGTCGTTTGTGAGGACAGACACTGTTGTTCATCCCAAGATGCCTCTCTAGAGAAAAAAAATGACTCTTATCGGGAAAGATCCTACAGGCAGGATGATGTAGGGAAAGGCAGATCACTCTTGATATGAGGTTGCATCTGTACAGCACTGAGATTATATTTAACGTGCTACAATGACTGTGCCTGCAGCAAGTTCAACACGGCAAATTAAATAGACATAAAAAGACAAAAATAAAAAGACAGTTTCTGTTACCATGGAGGTGTAATGTCAGAAGAAGAAATGTATTTATGTAATACGTGACCACAAAGAACATAAAGAAGAAAGAGACAGTAAGCCAGAGAGAGAAACAAACAATGAAGAAAGGCAGACAGGAAAAGTGAGATAGAGAGCTTGGGTTGTCTTAGACATTAAGATGTCTGAGCTGTGCTTAACTTTCTCAGTTTCTCCTCTCAGACTGAAATACACCAAAAGCAGGATTACAGAGCGATTGCAAGAAAAGCACTTGGCGCTCAGACTCGTTGAATGTGTACATTTGGAGAAAAGAGCGTGGTTGTGTATTTAAATGCTTGACTCAGAGCTCTCCAGTGTAAACAGAACCATAAGACATGCATGTCTATTTCCTGTCTGAACCCCTCCCCTATTTTACACATCCCCCGGACCTTAAGACCACAGCAAACACACCATTAATTGGTGTCTGTAAGGTGAAAAAAGCTCAAAGCACCAAAGGGGCTACAAACATTGATTCACTTGAAAAGAGCAAACACAAGTAAAAGTCCACTCAAGTGACTGTCTTCAATATAT
>CAIGQZ010001313.1:20310495-20332823 GCA_903798205.1 Danio tinwini
CACTAATTAAGCCCAAATGCCTTAACAATAGGCTTACATCCACATGGCCCGTGGGTAACTGGTGCACTCTCCCTGTCTCACTCACTTCCTCCATCTCTTTTGTCTCCCTTCATCCAACTCTCCATGGCACTTTGATTTATGTAGGAAGCACTCTCAAGGTCACTGCCTTCCCAAGGGAGCACCGAGAGGTTCATAGTTACATCATGCCGAAAGGATCGTTCTGCGCCATCACTCATTTCCTGCCTGAGGACTATTTTTGTTGTGGGAATTGATTAACTGGGCAAATTTGATAAGAAATACAGACAAAGCAGCAGCAAAAAGAGCTCATGTTGTGAAGCCACTGATCCATAGAATGTCATGCCAGCATGCATCTGAAGACATTAACTCTTTCTGAGCCTGCTTGGGGATTAGAATATGCCATGTCATGAATGTGAGGAGGATGTGTATACCAAACTGAGTGAAAAGTTCTCCATTTTTATTTGCTCAAGAACTATGTAGGTTTGTAATAAATATGCATAGTGGTCTTCATTGGATGCTTACAACTAAAGTCTAGTTCTTTGACCTTAAAACACTGTATATGTACTGTAGCTAAGGCCTGAAAGAACTTGGTATGCACTGTTGACATGCTGAGATAATTTCTGCACTGAAAAAAGATTGGTAAAACTGACTACTAATCACCTTTTGTTTTGTCTAGAAATACTGAAGAAGCTTCCAGAGCTGAAATTCACATGCAGTAGTTGCCGTTTGGTTTCTGACAAATTCTGTAATTAGTAGACCAGTCACAATATACATTATGTATATATTTGAATTAATGTTAATCTATTGCAGGTGACCTTCAAAATACAATTATGAACCTTTAAATAGCATAAAAGGGAGACTAGAGATAAATATAAAGATGAGAGAGAGAGAGAGAGAGAGAGAGAGAGAGAGAGAGAGAGAGAGAGAGAGAGAGAGAGATATTGCATGGCAGTGTTAATAGTTACACTGCTCCCACATACAAGATCCAATGTTATTAAGATTACAGATGATTTAATAAGCCCATCCATGGGGTAATCAATGCTATTAAAGTTAAATGTATTGATGTATTCAAGGGTCTTGCAAATGAAATTATCAATTATAGCATGTCAATGACAACTGAATAATAATTACAATTTTTTTTATTGGCTGTCTTTGAGAGCTAAGGACATATCTGAGGTTAAAAACAAAGCATATGTTAGCATATATTAGCCTAAACATCAGCAGAATGAGCACAACATAAAGGTGTTTTTTCTTCCTCTAGGAATCCAACCAAACAACCAACCAACCTTGTGACCAAGGGTCCCATAACAATTTTTCATCTCAATGATATTATCAGTAATAAAATGTTACCAAGCTGGACCTGAGGACTTTATTGATCACTGCTGTTATCTGTGCCATCTTCGCACAGCAGGAGCCAATTCTTTATTGCAAGACAATGTCTATAAATAGAACAAAGTATAAGCAGTTACTGTAGCTCAGGAAACCGCAGATGCCATCCATGCTTCAGTGGTAAAGCATCGGTACTCACTATCAGAAATATGCAAGCAGTTTGTGGGAGTGTATGTTAAAGTGTCCCTATTGTACTATTATACATGTTCCTATTTTTGTTTTGAATTCATTCAATAGTAGGTTTAAATGCATCCAAGACCAGAATTTCCACATTTTACATCTGATTTCTCAAAGATTCTCAAACTATTTAGTTAAAGTTTTATCTACACTTCTCGGATTGATTTCATCTGAACCAAAATACTGCCCATGAACACACCAAATGGATGAAAACAGACTGAAACGAGAGAGCATGTTATGCACCTTCTGCACACATGGAGGGCAGTAGCTGTTTTCTCATTCACAATGGGAAACTGGAACATCTGACGAGTACGTGCAAATCATAAACAAGACAGTATTCATTACCATTATCACAGAAAGTTTTATTCACCATGGAGGGATTTGGTCCTGCAAATATGTCTGTTATCTAATAATCCATTCATTCATTCATTTTCTTGTAGGCTTAGTCCCTTTATTAATCTGGGGTCGCCACAGCGGAATGAACCGCCAACTTATCCAGCACGACCTTCCAGCCAGACCTTCCCATCTCTGGGAAACATCCACACACTCATTCATTCACTACGGACAATTTAGCCTAACCAATTCACCTGTATCGCATGTCTTTGGACTGTGGGGGAAACCGGAGCACCCGGAGGAAACCCACGCGAACACAGGGAGAACATGCAAACTCCACACAGAAACGGCAACTGACCCAGCCCAGCCAAGGTTCGAACCTGCGACCCAGCGACGTTCTTGCTGTGAGACGACAGCACTACCTACTGCGCCACTGCATCCTAATAATCCATATCGTTTGCAAATATTTGAGAAATAAAGCAGAAATACAGTCAGCCTTTTTTGTGTTCTTTCTTGACTTGAATTGTTTACTTGCTACCTCACTTCACTACATTACACTCATGCTCAGATTCAATGCTAAATAACCAGTCGGAGCACTGTCTTCAAAATCTTTTTAACTTTCTTTTTCTCAGAGAATTCAGAAAATAATGAATTGCACAAAATACTGAGCAGCATTGCTGTTTTTATAATACATCACAAGAATAAATACAAAGATTAAAAATGTAATATATGTAACGGAGGCCAACTAGCAAAGTGCTATGCAGGTAAACCTTACTCCTCTGACCTCAAAAGGTGCTCTAGCGACACAGTCTTTGTTAGTGCAACCAACTCCCATGCAAAGAATTGCTGGTTCAATCCCAGGTCAGAGTGGGTTGGGTGAAGTAGAACTGGTGGGTTACACGTGGGGGCTCGTCCGGGATGGGAATGAGGTTTAGGAAGCTGAGTGTAATAGAGGCCAGCTAGTGAAGTGCTATGCAGGTAAACCTCACTCTCTGACCTCAAAAGGTGCTCTAGTGATAGAGCTAGTGGCCATGGTCTTTAGACTCCTTGTTAGAGCAACTGTAATGTAATGTAATGTAATGTAATGTGTATTTATATAGCACATTTATTGTGTATGGCCATACACTCAAAGCCCTTCACAATCATGAGGGGGGGTCTCTCCACACCACCACCAGTGTGTAGCATCCATTTGGATGATGCGACGGCAGCCACAGGACAACGGCGCCAGTGCGCTCACCACACACCAGCTGTAGGTGGAGAGGAGAGACAGTGATAGAGCCAATTTGGTGGATGGGGATGATTGGGAGGCCATGATTGTAAGGGCAGAGAGGGAATTAAGCAAGGACACCGGGGTTACACCCCTACTTATTACGAGAAGTGCCATGGGATTTTTTATGACCACAGAGAGTCAGGACCTCGATTTAACGTTTCATCTGAAAGACGGCGCACACTGACAGTGTACTGTCCCCTTCACTTTCACTGGGGCATTAGGACTCACACAGACCACAGGTTGAGCCACCCCTGCTGGCCTCTCTAACACCACTTCCGTCAGCAACCTAGTTTTCCCATGCGGTCTCCCATCCAGGTACTGACCAGGCTCAGCCCTGCTTAGCTTCAGTGAGTAACCGGTCCTGGGCTGCAGGGTGACTCCCATGCAAAAAATTGCCAATTCAATCAGCAGGTTGGGTGCAGTAGGACTGGTGGGATATATATATATATATATATATATATATATATATATAAAACTTTAAACTACTAGCAAACATTGCACAACGGTCTTTAAGGAATACATCACCCAGACTGTTTATAAAAGCTAAATACTGCAGAATGAATGTAAAAAGTGACATATCAATCAAGTACGCAGTTCCACAAACACGGAGCAACAAACTAGTAGATCATTTCTTTCTCTCTGAGCAGGTGTGGTGTGTGCCGCGGTGTTGAGCAGATGAAAGTGTGAAGCCAGGTGAAACATTGCGAAGACAGACACAGACAGACTGTCTCCCTCAGGTCAGAGAGGAGAAAAAAAGGCTTTCAAAAAAAGAGTGTGAACAAATGCAATAATAGCAGATGGATAGATCCACAGCCACAAGTCATAAAGGGCTCCACACATTGGCAGTCAGGTACGAGGTCACAACCCGAGTGGGAACAGGGATAAAATCGACTTCATTCCAATAACGAGAAAACCCTTATCTGCCATTACACTCATCTCTGTCAGAAACCTCTGAAGAGCAGATCACATGGAGATATGCACGTGGGAGGCAGCGTGTGTGTCTTCTGCATGTGAGAATACATATGCAGTTTTGGATAAAAAGCTTTCTATCTTGTTGGTAAGTAGCCAATGTCCTAATGCGGAGCCAAGAAGAGACTTTTTTCTTCACTTGGCACTTGCTGCAGGTGACAGAGGTCTGGGTAATGCGAAGACATGCTCTTCCCTCACTGATCACAGCATGGAACACAGAGCTCCTTCTCCACAATCTCTTTCACACATTTCTCTGACGGAGGAAATATGTAACTGGGGCACATTTTTCACTGGCAGACGTTTTGCACAGCTGAGAGCAAGGTCACAACTATCTAAAATCAGACGAAATATTGATAGAATTTCCATGCACACTTGCTAAAGGCGATAACAGATACCCATTTTACACAAGCTGATTCTTTACGGTCTTGATGAAAAGTCTATAACTTATTGTGGTTCAATTTATCGATGGTAGTGTAAATAAACACCCTTTTACACTCATTTATGTCAGAAACTCCATAGTCCACAGTGAGTCATTTCACTTCATATCTCTTTAATTGCTAATGCGCAGCTGTTCTCCAACCATGTCTGACGCCTATGTTTTACAGGGTTTCTGCAGATATCATAATGTTAAATTTAAGACTTTTAAGACCTTTTTAAGACCATTAAGTATTAAATTTAAGAGCTATATCACAATATCAAAAACACGCATACACAAAGAGAAAATACTAAATCACAAAATTAGTGGTAAAATAAATGTATTCAAATTAAACAGTACTGAAGACAGGTTAGATGCACCATTAAACTACAGAAAAAACAAACAAACATCTTAAGTCTGATTTATATTTTCACCTGGTGCCACATTGCACACCTCACGAAACGAACGAGGCTTTTATACTTAATGCGTTCGCCATTGAGATATTTTTTTTAAATGACAGGGGGCGGTCAAAAGAAACAGACAGTAAAATCAGATGGATAAACAGTAAAAAGTTTCCGGAACTAGGTCATATCATTAATATCATTCAAGATAATAGTTTTTTTTTTTTTTTATAATCTATTATAAAGATTTTTTTATAACCATTTTATAACCATTCAAAATTTTTTTAAATCTAAATGATGCATCACTTGCTTTTGTTCATATCTCGGACAGTTCTACCTATTAAAGTTAAATATTAATTGCAACAGAACATGGGTTGCTCTACAATTATATTTTTTATAATGGCAAGAATAAAAACAAAAAAGAAGTACACTTACTAAAATATACTAAAGTTTTATTTTTTTTTATTATTTTGCCCATTCAACAATTCACACATTACTGTCTGGCTAGTTTCTGTCCTCTACTTTTAAGCTAAAAAGGCAATAATGATCCAACATTTGTGACCATTATCACCAATAAAGCCTAGAAATTGGGCATCAATATATTGTAAACTGATTTTCATATATTCCTTTCCAGTTACAGTCAAATTTATTAGCCCCCCTTTTTCCCCAATTTTTGTTTAACGGAGAGAAGATTTTTTTTCAGCACATTTCTAATCATAATAGTTTTAATAATTCATTTCTAATCACTAATTTATTTTATCTTTGCCATTAAGACAGTAAATAATATTTGACTAGATATTTTTCAAGACACTTCTGTACAGCTGTGACATTTAAAGGGTTAACTAGGATAATTAGGTTAACTAGGCAGGTTAGGGTAATTAGGCAGGTTATTGTATAACAATGGTTTGTTCTGTAGACTATCAAAAACTTATATTTCTTAAGGGGGCTAATGATATTGACCATAAAATGGTGTTTAAAAATTTTTAAACTGCCTTTATTCTAGCCAAAATAAAACAAATAAGACTTTTTCCAGAAGGATAAAATATTATCAGACATACTGTGAAAATTTCCTTGCTCTGTTAAACATAATTTGGGAAATATTTAAAAAAGAAAGAAAATTTAAAAGGGGCACTAATAATTCTGACTTGAACTGTATCAAAGACATAATTTGTTACTTAATTTTAGTTTGTAACTTGTAAATTGTTTTAAATTCAAAATTGTAACCTATACATCAGTGTAAAACCTATGACTGGTAGAATAACATATTCTGTAATATTAAAACCACCTGGGTCTCCACTTTTGCCATGGCCTCTTTTTTTGTTTTAACAAACTTATCGATCAGGTTTTTCCAAACTTTTACAAAAACTTTCCTCCTTTCCCACTGCTGTTGCAATTTCTAGCCAAGAATTATTGGTCATCTGGTTATCTCTATGATCACGCATGGACGGATCATAAAGAACATGTGTGTACAGTCATACCTGTTTCATATAAAATCTCTTCAAAGTGTTTCATATTCAAGTCAATTCAAAACTGTCAATTCAAAAAGCCCCACAAACTGTTCACTGTTCGCCTATCCAACTTTTAGTAATAACAAATAATAACTTAACTTCTAAAGGATCAATTGGTATCAGAAGTGGCTTATATGAAAGGCAAAGGCCTCTAGATGACACTTATTTTAACAAAATAAAATATGATCTTGATTTTTAATTCTTTAAATAGGACAGTTAGGTCAGACTTTGCTTAGACAAAAGTCTTGTCACTTAACAGAAATAATGTATAAAATATAAAGTCATGGTGCAGTGGAAAAATAATTAATATTGTGAACGACTCTCATGAGTTTGGACGACTGCATCCATACATCTCTGCAATGACTCAAATCACTTAATTATTAAAGTCATCTGGAATGGCAAAGAAAGCGTTCTTGCAGGACTCCCAAAGTTCAGTGCCTCTTCAGTGCCTCCTCCATCATACCCCAAACATGCTCAATATTGTTCATGTCTGGTGACTGAGCTTGCCAATCCTTGAGCACCTTGACCTTATTTCAGGAACTTTAATGTTGAGGTTGAAGCATGACAAGGAGTGCTATGTTGAAGAATTTGCCCTCTCCTGTGGTTTGTAATGTAATAGGCAGCACCAAATGTCTTGATACCTCAGGCTGTTGATGTTGCCATCCACTCTGCAGATCTCTTGTATCCCCCCATACTGAATGTAACCCCAAACCAGGATTTTGCCTTTACCAAACTTGACTGATTTCTGTGAGAATCTCAGGTCCATGCAGGTTCCATTAGGTCTTCTGCAGTATTTGTGATGATTGGGATGCAGTTCAACAGATGATTCATCTGAAAAATCTACCTTCTGCCACTTTTTCTTATAATCAACTAGAAGTCAAGTTATTTTGTGTTGCTCTTACAACTGGGATCAACGAAAAGACTTTTGTCAGGTAGTGTATATGACATGCATAGCTCTGGGATCCTGAAGTTCTTAGAAGATAACGTTATCCTACATTATTATTTTTTGATGTCTCTTTTAAAAGGTAAATGCAGACTATAGAGTGTGTTGTTAATTGCAGAACTCCTCTATATAAAAAAGAAGAAAATAAAACCCTGATACTTCTAAAAAAAGTGACCCCTGCATTCACAGGAAGTCAACATGATGTCATATTGACGTTGTATCCCAACATCAGGGGACGTTGGATTTTGTTTAGCAAGCAAACAACGTAACGCATTACTAATCATAAAAAGTAACTAGGTAATGCAAGGTTTGGCAAGTAACTCAACATAAATCATAAAAAAAAACTATACTTTTCTCAATACCGATAATGAACTATAATGAACTAATTTATATATAATAACTATTATAGATCAGTGTTCCCATGCCTTTTCCTTGGTGTTCACATCTTTGTATGTTGTACAATCTGTGGGTTATATGGAATTCTGTGTTTTCCACCAGTCGAGTATCATCCATGCCATGTGGTTTTTGAGCAAGTTAGGGTAACAAGTAAGAAATAGAGTGTGATTTATTTAAGAGCTGCACCCTCCCATGTTGGCATATTTGACACTCAAGCCCTGCACGCGTGCGGATAATGCTCTGTTTGCTACATTTTTTTTTATTAAGTAACACTGTGGACAACATTTGTTGATTGAGAAGGACAGTTGCAGTTCTGATCCGCCCTATAAGCAAGGTGTGTAGGGCCCTACAAGTTACAAAAGGCCCCCTCATTCCACCCCTGGTCTTCATTTGCCAATACACCCCCCACCCTCCTTTTTGTGTGTTGAAGAAAACATTTGAATATAAAATGCAGCAGTGCGCAATACATTGAATGAAATGATTATCAATATATTATTCAAACCTACTCAGCAAACATTTCCTATTTCACACATTGTTTAATGGATTTATAAGGGCAGATACAAATCATATAAAACCTGTAAGTCCTTCAACAAATCCAAATGAAAATAAATAATTGAATGTCCTAGCACATCACTGTCAATGAAAGCGACTGTAAAAAAATAGAAATAGTATTTCCTTGTAATATTAAATGTTTATAATTTTCAAGAGATTTATCATATGTATTTATTTACTACAGTTTAGGGGGCATTAACAAGTAAGTGTTTAGGGGCCTAAATACAGACATTTTGACGTGAGTCTGGCTGTTGTCTTTGTGTAAATGACAAAAACGAGATTTTGTGAATATTGTGTTAACATTGTGTGCTGGCATATTGCATATTTAGTCTATAGGTATGATAGAGTATTCGACAAGCAAATCAATAATGCATGCATGATACAATGTTTTAGCCATTTTTGTGGAGCCTTTAGATGTGTTTTTTAGAATTATTAATATTATTTTTAAATCATAAAGAAAAACATGTTTCTCCATTTTTAGTTCATCGCTGTTTTGTATATTTGCCCTTAAAAAGGATGTTAGTGCATTGTGGGAAACAATCATCTAAGCGTCCTGGATTTGGTTTCAGCTCTATTGCTTTAAGCAGTGTTGTTCTCTTTTGTCAGTCCAGGTTAGGTTTTAATGCGAGTCCCTTTTGTCTGTAGCACCTTTCCACTCATCCTCATACCCGGCTAATGAGTTGCATTACATAAGAGTACAACTTTCTGCACGCAAATGGCAAGCTAAATAAATGTAAACAGTAATGAACACACATACTGGGACGCAGACAGTCTCATTATCATGTTTTCTGCCTCAGGGATTATAGACGACAAGGCCTACTTCTGTGTAAATGCATGTGCATTTGTTTTCTGCACTACAAAAACAATGATTAAGGAAATTATTGTCTAGTTTTCCCAGATAAAAATATCTAAATTTTCTTAAAACAAGGTCAAAAATATTGTATAATATGAGATTAGTTTTTTCTTCTTCTTACTATTCCATCGTCAAACAGCTTTTTTAAAAGTGCTATTATATCATTTAATTTACTGGTTTTCCTATATTTAAGATTTTCAAGTTAATAGTTGGAGGCACAGTGGCTCAGTGGTTAGCATGGTCACCTCACAGCAACAAGGTCATTGGTTCGAGTCCTGGCCGGGCCAGTTGGCCTTTGTGTCGAGTTTGCATGTTCTCCTCAAGTTTCCTCCGGGTGCTCTGTTTTCCCCCACAGTCCAAAGATATGCGCCATAAGTGATTTGGGTAAACAAAATTGCCCGTAGTGTGTGCGTGTGTGTGTGTGCGTGTGTGAGTGTGTATACATGTTTCACCAGTGCTGGGTTGCAGCTGTAAAGGTATCCGCTGGTAAAACATATGCTGGAATAGTTGGCAGTTCATTCCGCTGTGGGTACCCCTGATAAATAAGGGACTAAGCAAAAAGAAAATTACTGAAAGTTAATAGCTCAAGCATCAGGCAAACCCTATTTGATTTTTTTTTACAAGAACACAAAATCATATTAAATGGAGGTGTAATGTTTTTCTTCTGCCTTTTAAATGCCATTAGTTCTTAAAGAGCCCCTATTATGGGTTCTTAAAAATGACCTTCCATGTAGTGTATAACACAGCTCTTAGTGAAGTGAAATATCCAGCTAAAGCTTAAATCTGAAAGTGGACAGTTTTTAAAACTATTGATTCATCTATAAAAGAGTCGACTCATAGTGGTTTAAATGAATCGTCTTTATAACGAATCTTCAGCTGTTTCGTCGTTACGTCGTCGCGAAACATAATGTTTGCGCGCACAGACCCGGCAAAATTCAAACCTGCGGCCCCGCCCACTAACACAGCAGCAAGACGCTCATGAAGACGTTGTGTTTACCTGGATATTATTGGAAGTGTGAGGGAAAGGAGTCATTCAGAAATCTGCACGCTTAGTTTCTGCCTCCATCTTGTAATGGACAGACGACACCAGGGGTGCAGGCCAAATAAGGACAAATTATTAGGTACAGAGGCTGGCTGCTGAACGCTGGAAAAGGCTTGCGAATGGAGAGCGGGAGCCCGCTGAGATAGCTTGTCAGAGGACAGAGGATGCTACAACCTCCCGGCTGGGGATGTGATCGTTTAGAAAAGCAGAGTACAGGTAAGCACTTAGAACTTATAGCAGTTCACGGGCGAGGTGCCACAGCAATGATTGCAAAGAGAAATGATCTACATGTTTTGTTACTAGTAACCGCGTGTACTGTATCAGGTTAACTCTTTATATTCTCATATTGCATGTAATGCAACGTTGTAAACGCGACGCGTGCTGCTTTGTTTACAGATTTAAATGCTTTCGTGAGCTTGTTCCACTGCCATTTGTCGTTGCTATGGCCACCGTTAGCTGATCCTGCACACGTGCAGCGGTCAAGGTTCAGAATAGTTCAGCTTTTGCTGCTGTGTGGATTAAACTGAATGTGTGTCATACTTAACATAAACAATAAGCTTTGTGTTTAACTACACTGCTTTCGGCGCTGAGGTGTCTGAATAACACTGTTGAGAACCGGGTACTGTTTACTGTGGTGTTAGTAAGTTTACTTTGAAGCGTGTTTCGGGCGTCCGCTGCGATCGGATCCTATACCAATGTTGGCAACCCGCGGGCTTGATAAACCGGGCTGGGCATTTTACTGTCTCGCGCTGAACGCTGTCGACCAATGGCAACAGGTTGTCATCGGTCCAATCAGCGCAGATTAGCTTCACGCTAAGCAGGGGTTTGGAAACAAATGAATCGCTGAACGATTCATATGGGAGTCGCTGGGATAATTAGGTAAAAATAAATGCATATTATAAGACCATGAACGCGTTTTTTGACCTTGCATACATATCAGTATGTTATTGGAGACCCATAAAACCGAAATATGACCCTTTTCAATGTGTAATAGGGGCTCTTTAATATAATTTATGGCAGATTTTGCCAGTTATTAACAGACAGTTACAGTTGCAATAAGTAAGTTTGACACCCAGTGGTTGCACTAGGTATTGCACTCCTGACACAAGACCTAGATTGGTAGACATCAACAGGAGCAAACCTGACTATCGAGCCTAAATGCTGATTTAAGGATTTGATAGAAGAAATATTTCCATGTTAAAAGGAGTTTTTGTCCTAACCAGCACCTGAAATTTATATTTTAGAAATGACTTCAATTTCTTGCAGCTGAACAACAGGATAAACTAACAATGATTATGTCAGATACACCTCATATACTTTATTCAGTCTAAAATGCTAATAAAGTGAGTTTGAATGTCATTTCACGTAACATTTATTGCCATACTATACTGCAGATAGCAGCAGATCTTGAAATCAAAATAAAGCGTATGTGAAATTGAACTTTAGAACTGTGACTCAGTGCAAACCAACACATATCAGTGCTTCAGCAAATACATTTAATAATGTTAAAGAGGTTTAATATGTTAATATTAATATGATGTAAGTGCACATAGGCCTATATTCTGTGCATCTGAATGGCTGTATTTAAATTTCTGTCCTGTTTCGCCTGGTGCAAACAGCCCAATTCCATATCACTGCAAATTTCATTACATAGCGTGTTGTTAGGACACCTAATGTTTATTTTCATAATGTTTATTGTGGCAAGGGGGCGTGGCTGAGAGCCGTGGGAGCGAAACGAGGCCTGCCACAGATGAGATACACCTGTGGCGCGCACCTGCCTTCAATCCCACGGAAGGAGGATGAACGATGGCAGAGGACAGGGAGAGAGGCCCGGGCCCGGACATATTACTTTTGCTTTCAGTTTGACGGGGGTCTCCGTGAGGAGCTGCCGTCCGTTTGTTTTGTTAATTTTATTAATGAATATTTATATAAAGTTCGTCGGTTCTCCGCCTCCTTCTTCCCGGCGGTCAGGTGGCCGTGAACTTTATTACATTTATATTATTTGCTCATTAATAAACATGTGGAACTCTGAATCTGAGGGTGCTTTCACACCTAAACTTTTGTTCCGGAACCTGGCGTGTTTGCCCAGTTAGCGCGGTTTGTTTGGCATATGTGAACAGGCCAATCGCGCTCGGATCCGCGCCAAAGCAATCGATCCGAAACCGCCTGAATGAGGTGGTCTCGGCTCGATTGAAACAAACTCTAGAGCGGATCGATTGTAGTGAGAAAGCGATACGATCCGAGCCCGGCTATATTATAGAGTTTTATAAATATGTAATAGGCATACAGCTATATGAAGAGAGAATTATGAGTAGGGCGGGAGGTCATTGCAGACATCCCAAGTCTCCCGGAAGTTCCGGGAGTCTCCCGCAAATGCACAGAGTCTCCCGGATGCCCGCAAACGAGTGATAATCTCCCGGAAATCGCGCGTCTCCCTCCCGGTCCTCAAAATACGTTGCGCACCCTTCTCATCACCCCTCCCTACCGCATCCCTCCTCGCTCTTCAGACATGTCTCGCGCACCCTGTCAAACACCACCAAACCACCCCCGACAGCTGAGCGGGACTCTTCAAAATAAACCGTGAAACTCTGACCAATGTGAGGACAGTTTACTCACACGTGACTTGTTTTAGCTATTTTGGTCCGTTTAGAAACGTTGCCGTGTGAAAGCGAACCACACCAAGAACAAAGAGCAACAATGTAACAATTTTAATCCCTGTTTCGGAACAAATGAATCGATTCACTAGTGTGAAAGCACCCTGAGTCTTTCTGAGTTTTCTACTGTCCACTAGAGGTCGCATTATGGTCACGGACGCATGCTTTCAGAGCTTTCCTGACTGAATAAATGAAATATGTGGTTTTACACCAGGGCAACCTGGGTGACAGACGTCTTGCCATGTAAATCACATTTTCAAAGCAGAATATCTGACTTCAGCATTGTTTTTCAGATAAACAAGAATGTTCACTTGCCATGTTTCTTAAATATCTGCAAACATATTACGGTATTTTTATGCTTTAAAAGAGTTACACACATACATCACCTTTATTACTCTACTAACTGCAAGTTAAAATGGAGTTATAAAGTAACTTGTTGTCAACAGTATGTTTAATGGGGACCATCAACTGTATATAATTAGTGACGTACTGTAATGTAACAAAGTAATAATACTTTGGTAGTTTTTTTATGATATCTGTACTCTTCTTGGGTTTTTCTTTTTTGCAACTTTCAATTCTACTTTACTTCTTCAATAAATCTTATACTTTCTGATTTTCCTAAAGAATTACTTGCTACAAAATGAAACCAAAGAAACAATGACTCTAAGTCAGTTTGAAAAATTAGTGGTCAGCTCATGCAAGCAAGTGTTTGATAATAATCGTCAAAAGACTAACAGCAGACTGATTTCTAATACTCTAATGACTACTAGTTAATGTGTTGCAAAATGACATACTAGTCAACAGTATATCTAAACTGGAGCTGCACAATAAAATGTTAGCAGATTTTAGCATTCAGTTTACTGATATCAACAAACTTGACATGTAGCTACCTGTACAAAGCACTTGCAGTCAACAGTATGCCTAGCGTAGCATCAAAATACAGTGTTACCTTGCAAATTACATGCAAATAGAAGATGAAAGCACAGGTTTATGTAATAGAAATGGAACTATTCTGATGAAAAATCTGACTGTCTGAAAAACTTACACCTACACTATCCCAAGCTCATTATCCTCAGCTGAAGCACAGCTAAAGCTCTCAAAACCTACTCAAAGATAACCTTGACAGACAGAAACACGTATCTGCGCCTTACAGAACTATCAACAGTACTGATAAAAGACCAGCATGACCGAGATGTTGACCCACGCAGCAAGACAGACAGAGCGTGGCAGAAGAACAAGAGACAGTCCCACTGTTCATAAGGGAACTTTCTGCACAGAACCTTCAGTTCTCACTGGCTGCCGATGGCGATTTTCTGTAACTGTTACAACATTTTGATCCCCAGCGAAACCACAATATGCACTGGTTGACTGATCTGGATGTTACATCACACAAAAAGGGGACTCGTCTTTAGGGATGGCTATGCATTTTTTAAGCTAAATTTCCAGAGTCACCAGAATATAAATGAGGTTTTAACTCGTGATCATGCTACAGTATTAATAATACAAATACATGCATTTAAATTATTGTATATTATCCTGTAGCACTTGTGGGACATTTGTAAGGACTACAAGACTGAAACACAGATTTAAAAAAAAAAAACTATACATTTCATGTGCCAGATATGTACTCAGTGTACAAAAATACATCTAGATACTGTATGTACATACACGTCTATATCATGCGCTCCTTCATATCGCTTTGACACTATCTGCTTCCTAAGGCTGTGCGCGCCATTGTGTTATCTGCATAGATCAGTGTCAGAAAGACAGGCTCTCCTTCTTGCGACCAAGGAGAAGCAATTTTCTTGCATGTTACGTCGCAAATCAAAGATCTTCATAGTAATTGAATATGCGCTGATCCCGATGGTGCGGCTCACTGTAGGGGTCTGGGAAGTGGGGGTCTCCTGCTCTCGTGTCTGTATGAGATAGCATATGAACAGTAATGAGAGCAGACTCTGAGCTGGCTCACGCTCAAACCATCATGCTGCTCTCCATTTGGGCTGAGAGATGGAGGAGATTTAACCTCCAAACAATGAGATTTAAACAAAAGCTTTTCAACTCATCCAGGGAGAGGCCTCAAGAATTTCTTTCACTTTTTTTTTTCCAAAAAAATAAGAGGAATGTTGTTGCATTATTCATATGAAAACTACATCTCAGCTGTATCAAGAATATAAAAGACAGTTCTAGGCTATCTAAGTGCGGCAACCTGCTGTTTGAAAAGTGGCTATTCTTCAGTAAACATGCCTCAATGAGACAATGTAAAAAGTAAAAACTTGTCTTTGTAACCAACTGCATTATGATATTATGATCAGTCGTGGAAGGAATACAAAAAAAAAAAATCATACTCAAGTAAAAGTACCATTACATGAGTACAAATATCTGTTGTAAATATTACTTAAAATATGAGTAAAAAGTAGCCTTTTTAAAAGTTTTCAAGAATTGTGCACATTACGCTGTGAATATGACGTGAAATGTTGATGCTTTTAGCTACAAAGTGAAATCTTTGCAGCCTATGGGGCAAAATTCTAGCTGTGATAAAATGTTAGGTCTTAGGTTATGGTCAAAATTGAGTTATTCTCATGTTCTTATTAAATCACAACCTATTTACATTATGTGATGTTTTTTTATAAGTTGTTTACATTTGAAGACATTTTATTAAAAAAACAAAAAAAGGTTTTATCTACAAAGTCAAACTCTAGCTTGGCTCAATAAGGTTCTTTCTGTGAGCCAATCAGCATTTCGAATGCACGCACGAGAGCCAATCAGCTTTTTTTGTCATTTCGCCGCATTGCTCTGTTGACAGCAGGAAAGACCAGAAAGAAACACAAAATTTGAGTTGACCAATTAATACCGCACCACATACAATTGAGAAAAAACCTGAAACTGAAAAAATGTAAATGTCATGATTTAGAAGCGTTTTTTTTTTTATTTTACATTTTACATTGGTGAAAAAGAAACACATTAAAAATGTAATAAAGTCTTTAAATTTGATATTAAGTAGAGGTGTGAACCTACACTGGTCTCACGGTTCGGTTCGGTTACGGTTATTATGCCATCGATTCGGTTCAGTTCGATATCTCGGTGCATCACGGTGCATTGTCGATGCTTTCCATACATATTTAGATTTTTTTCTTCACAACACAAGAATAAAATTGTATTAAAATCTATAAATATATTTATGTCCAAAGTGTGTGTGTGGGGGAGAGAGAGAGGCAGAGGCAAAGATGGAGTTTAACAGCATTTCTCCCTAGTAGTGAAATAGTGACTTGTGCTTTACCATTCCTCTCAGTGTCAGTGAAAGACTGTCCAGCACACACACAAGCAGTTGAATTGTGCACAATTATCTGCTTTTTAAGTAGTAGAAGCGTTTTATTTACTCGCCTTTGCCATAGTATTCTATCGCTATATCACGCATATGGGATAAATGACGTCAGTACGTATTACTGAACCGGTATTGAAGTGTCCCCATCAGCATTGACACCCTTAATATTAAGCCTTGAAGGGCAAATACTTAATTTAACTCATGGGTCATATAATTCAATAAATATAATTCAATAATTCATATAAAGTATATAATTCATGTAAATCAAATTATTTTATCTTGTGTGCAATTAATGTGTCTTTACATTGTAATTACATTGTAGTTACATCCAAGACAATATTTATAAATGTACATGTTTCTTTGTAAAATGCATGCACAAGTATTTGGTTATTTATAGTTGTATATGTACATAGTACACATGTAAATACAAACTTAATTACTATGTCATTACATTGCTATTGCATTGTAATTACATCTAAGATAATATTAATAACTTAAATGATTCATTATATTTTTCATGTACAGTATTTGTGTATTTATATGTAAATATAGACAGAACATATGTAATTGCAAACTTACTTTGGACGTAATTACAATGTAATAACATCATAATTAATGTGTAATAACATTGTAATTGTCAAGTAAAAAACATTGTAATTACTATGTAATAACATATTATTTGCTGTGTAAACCACATTGTAATAGCATTGTTATTTGAAAAAAATTTTATTTACTATCTAATAACATTGTAATCACTGTGTACAACACTGTAATAACATTGCAGTTACATTGTAATTACTATGTAATAAGGTTATACTTACTATGTAATAACATTTGTAATTACAATGTTATTACTATGTATTAACGTTGCAAGTACTATGCAATAACACATAATAACAGTGTAATAATACAATAACATTGTAATTGCACGGTCATAACATTTCAATTTAAATAGCAATTCAAATTACTATTTAACGACATTATAATTACTATGAAATAACATTGTAATTGCTATGTATTAACAATGTAATAACATTGCAATTACTCTGTAAAAAAACATTATAGATGTACCATAGATTGCAATGTTATAACATTGCAATTACAATGTTGATGGTACGATTACTATTAACAATGTAATAACATTTTAATTACTCTGTAAAAAAAACAATATAATAACATTGCAATTACATTGTTATTATTGTGTAGTGACATTGTAACTACTATGTATTAATAATGTAACAACCTTGTAATTGTGCAATTACTGTATCATTACATTACTGTCATTACTTTGTAATTACATTGCTATTACATTGTAATTACATCCAAGATAATATTTATAAACATACGTAAATATAGGCAGTACATATGTAACTACAAACTTTTATTTTGGCTGTAATTGCTATGCAATAATATTGTATTTACTATGTAATAACATTGCAAATACATTGTTATTTTTATGTAAAAAAAACATTATTACCATGAAATAACACTGTAATTACTATGTAGTAACAATCTAATAACCTTGTAATTACATAAACTATTATTTTAATTGCATTGTTATAACAATGTATTTACATATATGATGGTATTGTAAATGTGTTTTTGCATATTTCATGTACAGTACAGTTGTCACTGCAAACCAAACGTATGTATCTAAACGTAAAAATCTATAGTGCATTCAGCTTCCTTCAAGCATCCTTTCTATTTTCACCAGTGCAATTTTGCATTGTCTTGGCTGTTTGCAGCATTTATAAATTGTCTGTTGACATGTCTTGACGTTTATTTGACTTACATTATTTGACTCAGATTATCTGACTAAGCCAATCACCACAGGCAAAACAATAAAAATATTAAGTTCAGTCTGTTGCATCTGAACTACACTGTTACAGTAACTTGAGTTTGAAGTTCATTACTTTACACCACTAATAAGTAGTTGTAGATGTATTAAAACTTTTAGAATCTCAAGATAAATTGTGGTTAATTATTAGTCCCCCGTTGTTAAAAACATACTGATTTTGCAATATTTATGCTGCCTGTTGTGTCGCATTGATTATAAAATATTGCTTCTTCCGAACGAATTAATTAGTAACAATTTTTTTTATTTACTTTATTAATGTATTTATTTACGTTATTTATTTTTCCAAATTTGATTGTAATGCATTTATGTAATGTGTATTTATATAGCACATTTATTGTGTATGGCCATACACCCAAAGCGCTTCACAATCATCAGAGGGGTCTCTTCACACCACCACCACCACCACCACCACCACCAGTGTGCAGCATCCACTTGGATGTGCACCTTTTGTAAAGCTGCTTTGGAACAATAATTATTGTGAATAAATAAACCTGAATTGAATATACAGTTACAATTCTGTTAATATTAAAATATGAAGGTGGTCTTTAAATATACACAAAACAGAGCCACTCTTAATTACAGTACATTTCACACTTGATAAGTGCCAGTTTGAGTTCATATTGGAACTTGTCATTAGGGCAAAACCAAAAGCATAACCTATGGTTCTCCAAATGAGGGATATATTAGTTATACATAACATTATATTATTATTTTGTTGCTATTTTATTCTCTCTGTTGTATCTTTTCCACTGCATGGCATTTTTCCAGTTTATACTGGATTGGCTCCTCCACTACCTGTTTATGATAATATGATGAAGTAAAATTTTGGGGGGCTCCAAAAGTTAGTAGAGTAAAAGTTAAGTCAACAACAACTGGCCATTGGGAAAAATAAAATATTAAGTATAAATACATATAATATGTGACCCTGCACTACAAAACCATTCATAAATAATTTATTTTTGGACGTTTCTGATAAAAAAAAAGTTTTTCATTGATGTATGGTTTGTAAGGATAGGCTATTGGTTTAAAAAAAATTAAAACCTGTGCAACACAACAGGTTTTGTGGTCCAGGGTCACATATTATAATAATGATATATCTATTTTTAACATGACTCATGAAAAATATAATAAACATTTTACAATTGTGCAAATGATGTGCAAACTCACAAGTACAACCATACCAATATGTGTAACATGTAGTGCTTGTACATCTGAGATTTCATTCTAATCCACTAAAATGTTCACCTCAGATGTGGGCCCTCACTGTGATTGAGCGGTCCCTGCAGGCGGCCCTCTTACAGCCAGTCTAGAGATGAAAGCTTGTCAGTCAACAATGACAGGTCACAATTAGTGTGAAACCTCCAGCCAAAACCACAGAGGCAACACACATGCACATATCCACACTCCAAAATGTCAGAAGTCCAAGTCGCATGATCAAAACAAACACGCATGTCCATGTCGCCTATAATGTAACCCTCCTTCCCTCATTTTTCTCTCTCTCTTTCTCTCATGGAGAGCTGAGGAAGAAGCTGGTTAATCCCGGCATGATTTATATGAATATGGATCTTCTGTACCACACCACAGCGGCCTGAGAGCAATTACTCCTGAACAAAAACCTTCCCTGAGCTGTCACACATCATCCCGCAAGCGCAACACCGAATGGCCAGAGCAATTTATCTGCCTTCTGCATCAGAAATACTGACGCTGCAGTCATCTCTCTGTATGAAAAGTCTGTTCTTCACATATCACTTCATTTCAACACCACACACTTTATTGTTTGACACTCTGATACAGATTGCGTTACAGATATTGTGAAAACAATGAAGCCTTTTCATTTGATCACCTGGTTTATGAAACCAATAGCTATTTTGGAGAGCCGGGAGTCTGGGGTTTGACAGGCACAGCCACATATGTCATAGAGACAAAACCAATTTGATAGCGTAAAATCTGAGCCGCCAGTCATGAGGTTAATTTGATGTAACCGATTTAAAGTGCCAGTGCAGAGATGATGGATGCCGAGCCTCTGACAGAGACGTAGAAGGCTGAATTAAGCATGTCATCCATCTTGCACAGGATGACAGTGTCGTCATGACCCTCGGGAGAGATCCTTGACACAAAAGTGCCCTTCAGTGCAAAAGGGGACACTCTGCTGAGTGATTCTGGGGTAAATACAAGTTAGTGTAGGGTGGAGGCTTTAGATAAAATAGGTAGGGTAATCAGACTTGGGACAGTTTAAGTGTCCCAAGATATTTCAGAACAATTATGTTTGTCCCTGTAGCAATTCACACAAATGTATGCAGTGGGTATTGGGGAAGTGGCTTTTCAACATCTGTTTTCACAACAATAGTTGCAAGTAACTTTCAATTTTTGCAAAATAAATAAATAAATAAAAAAAGTTGGCCCATGATAACGTTTGATTTAGCCCGCTATCCCATCTGAAAAGAGCGGGAGAATGTTGGTGGTTGGGGCGGATGCCTTAGACAGAAATCATCACTTTGAATTTTTTTTATTTAATGTAATCTTTTGTTTCTTAGTTTTATTGCTGAGCTACAAAAAAAAGGGCGATTGAAATTAAATGACTGCAAAACACAGACACACACACACTTGTATGTGGCTTACAAGGACTCTCTCCATAGGCATAACGTATGGTACTCTGTAAAAACATTTATTATATGGCCTTAGCCCTAAACCCAACACTCACAAGAAACACGTGGCAAAATCTGAAGGCTAAAAGACCCCGTTAAGTATGATTTTTAAACATTTTGAATTATGAGAGTACAAGACATGTCCTCATAAACCAGATTAATAGAGTACAACTAGGTCATATGCATGTCATTATACATTTCTCTGTCCTCATAAATCACATAAACAAGTACACACCTGTTAGATCTCATTAACCAAATGTGCTCCTTAACATACTTAGACCAATTAGTCTTTGTGGAAAGACTGTTATAGTCTTTATCAATTCATCAATTATAAGTACAAATTAATAACAATGTGTCTCAAATAATGTTATTATTGGTTATTGCAATTAGATACCTAATTTGCATATCATGCAAGTATGACTAGGCATCCCTTATTTATTAGAAAACTTTTGCAATTTATATGTTAATTCTTTTTTTTGTCTTTTAAAATATTTTATATTTGTTTCTGTTTTAAAAAGCTGTGATTAGTGTGAAAAATTGCTAAATGTTACATATAGAACAATTTAATATCCACAACTCATTAGTTAGTAAGAAAAAAATCAAGAATCAAGAGATTCTGCTGGAGATATGAACTATTACATTATATTTTTACGTAACCTTTAAGTGATGTCTCACTGTACCGAACAGTGATATAAAGAAAACCCCAGTTTATAATGTTTAACACAATATAACGGTTGTGATTGCCAGTGGAGCCCTCTGCATCTCCACGCTCTAGGTCCTCTGCAACTCCAGGCTACAGGTCATTTGCAACTCCACGCTTCAGGCTCTCCGCAGCTCCACACTCCAGACCTTCCACATCTCCATGCTCCATTCCCTCTGCAGCTCCACACTCCAGGCCCTTCGCAGCTCCACACGCCAGGCTCTCCTCTGTTGCATGGACCTGGTCCGCCGTCCCTCTCCTTGTTTCCCCTCTGCTCCATCTTCTTTCTGCACTGTATTGAGAGCGTCTGGAAGCTGCTCGTAGGAGGGGGGCTCTGTTGTGATTGCCAGTGGAGTTGTCTCCGCTCGCAATCACTTCCTGTAGTTTGTGACAATCACCAGCAGGGTTTCCTACTGTATATGGGAGATTACCTCTAAATGAACTCCAACTCCCAGAAACCCCTGCGCTCATCAACTCTTGTAACAGCTGACAATAATCTGGACACTCGCACACAGACACAGGTGCTGCTCATCTACACTGATTACAAGGGCTATAAATACACCCCACATTCACTCATGGCCGAGTCTTGTTTATCCCACAAACATTACCAAGCATTTCTCCTGGTCTGTTTTCCTGTGTTTTGATCCTAGCCTTGTTCCTTGATCTGATTCTTTGTAACCTAGTCTGATCTCTCGCCTGTTTATTGACCTTGATTATTGGATTACCATTTTGATACTGTTTTGCTCCTGCTCATTATCCTTGCCTGTACGACCACTATTAATAAACTGCATTGGATCCGCAAGTCTGCTCTCAGCGTCTGCTTCACAACAATAACAATTATTTTTATATTCAATGATGGATTCAATGATAATTGATGGTTATA
>CAIGQZ010001313.1:20332923-20347174 GCA_903798205.1 Danio tinwini
ATAATATATAGGTTTGTTAAAATAAACTACCAATTAAACTCTTATACGTCATTTACAAAATTAAAATTTAATTAGTGAGTGACGATTTCTGCATTTATTAATACATTACAATATGGTCTAAAACTATGAAATTAAAATAAGTAAAATTCAAGCATTGAACTACTGCATCTCTATAACTAACATTAATAATAACTACCACATTGTGTAAAATATGTGGTTCTCTGTTAGTTCATGTTAACTAAAACATAATAACTAGTGTTGACAAATGAGATGACATGAGACAGTGTTACCATTTTGTAATATATTAATAATCGAATAATAATAATAATAATAATAATAATAATAATAATAGCTTAATTGTTTGTTCCTAACAACACAACATCTACTGTTGAATTAAGATGTTCAATAGCATTTAATGTGATGCTGTTCTTACTAAAGTCAATGTACGGTATGAGGCTGTTAAACAATGTACTTGAAATCAACAAAAACTGATCAATCTAAATTAAGATTTTATTTATACCTGCCATCAGTTATGATGGCAAGAAAATAAGACAAACACCATTAAAATAAGTCCTACAGTGGTGATTCCTACAATAATTTATTGGTTGATTCAAATATCAGTAGTTGAATTTATTACTTTTTAATTAATTTGATTCTAATTGTCCCAAAATTGGACATTTTTTGTCAAACAAATAAACTAGAATTTAAAGTAATTAAATACAATATGAAATCAATATCAGTGAACAATATCAGTTTTAGAAGAAATGTTACAATTTCTTAAAAAAATGTAATTATCAATTTGTAAGTGAAAATACAACTTTCAAGTGTTTCTACAAGCAAATCAAGGTAGAAAAAGATTTAAGTGTAAAAGCGTGGATAGCACAATCGCCTCACAGCAAGAGGAGTTTGCATGTTCTCCCTGTGTTGGCGTGGGTTTCCTCCGGGTGCTCCAGTTTCCCCCACAAGTCAAAAAACAATGTGGTACATGTGAATTGGGAAAGATAAATAGTCCATAGTGTATGTGTGTGAATGAGTATGTATGGATGTTTCTTAGCGATGGGTTGCAGCTGGAAGGGCATCCGCTGCATAAAACATATGCTGGAAAAGTTGGCGGTTCATTCCGCTGTGGCGACCTCAGATTAATAAAGGGACTAAGCCAAAAAGAAAATGAATGAATGACATAAAACAAAGTGTTATCATTTTATAATATAATCTAATAATAATATTATAAAAAAGTTTTGATACCGCTGCCTAAAAACACAACATCTACTGTTGAATTAAGTTCTCCAATAGCATTTATTGTCTGTTGTGCTGTTTTATTGAAGTCAATGTAAGAGTTTGCTAAACAATGCACTTGAAATTCACAAAAAACGGATCAATCTAAATTAAGATTTTCTTTATACCTGTCATCCATCTAGCCCAGCCCTCACTTCTCAGCTGTAGCATCCAAATTGTAATATTTATTCTACCTAGCACAAGCCGCTGGAAATCAAGAGGCAGGTCTAATAATGTCAGAATCTATCTTGGGTCCAAAATGAATATCCGCCAAAGCAAACTGCCTTTGAGGACTCATAGATGCATTCAGTTGGCCTCCAAATTGCTTCAGCAGTGTTGTCAGTCAATTTGGCACACTCGCCTGTGACTCTAATTGATGCTGAATTTCCATATTGGTCACATCTGTGTAACAAATGCTATTTCACTCAAAGTGAATTGCAGACGAAAGAGAAGTGAAAGGAGGGGGAAGAGGGGGAAAAAAAAAGAGAAGGGGTAATTTTTTTCCTAGCAGAAATACCTGTGAGAGGAGACCATACTGGCATTGGTGACTGTAAATTAAGTCTAAATGTCTGGACAGTGTTTTGTTTTAATATCCTAAACTGCAAATGATTACTTTGCACCTGGTACACATTCACAGGCCAACAAAAGACAAATGGAATTTGCAAATAAATGTATCATTTGTAAACACTAATAGCACAGTGTGAGTGCTTACGCTATAAATAAGTCAAATGTTTGGGGCCCTGTTTATATTAAGTGTGTTTTTATGTACAGACACTTGACTAAATTAGTGGATACCAGGGATGTTTTTAATACATGTATTTCAAATATTTGTATTCAAAAATATGCATTTCATTTTATTTTTATAGGAATGATGCAAATAACTTAATATTTTGTATTAACATACATTAGTGTATTTTTGTAGTTTCAAAATACTGAAAAATACTTCTAAGAAGTCTACAGTATGTAGGAATGATGCAGATACCAATAAATGAGTAAACGTATAAAAGTCACAAAGTTTATAAAGAATATGGATCACCTTTGTTGCTGTTTAGAGAATCAATTCATGCACACATAGTAACTTTATCAGAACACGGACCAGTCAACATCAAAGTTAACAAATGATTAAAACAAACTTTTCTTCCAGACTCAATTAAATCATGAAACGTACATATTTAAAACCAACAGATCATCGTAAAAATGATGATAGCGGACTATCACGATCCCTGTCATACACTTTAAACTATATATATGTTTAACAGTGCATTAATAATACATAAGCATGAAATTATGGCTTGGTTTGTCATATGTGAGATAAATGAATGTTGAAAATCTTTCTCTTCCTTTCATTTCCATATCTATGATTTGAATTAAACATGTGTAAAATGTATTGTATTAACAGTATAATTTTATACTTTAAAATACTGTTATAACGTACAGTATCACAAGTCACTGCCCCACATTGCAAGAACACATCTCATTGGTTCAGCACCATTAAGACCACTAAAACCACTCGGTGGCCCAAGTCTGCTTCAGTCTGCCAGGATCTTTCCCAAATTCGATTCCAGCTCAGGACAGCTTCAGTCCAGCATGCCGATGCAGACCTTCACTAAGATGAGATAACAGCACTGCCAAAAGTGCCCATCTCTGTTTCTTTCCATCGAGAATCTAGTTAAGTTTAGTGTGCCGTGAAACCAGAAATTACCATGACTACAGTCTTTTGCCGGCTCAAGCTTGAACCTTCAGACTTCAGTCCTTCAGTCCACTTCAAGCCTCACAGGACAAAGAACCTACCACCAGCAAACCACATGGGAACCCAGCTCAGCAGAGGGAGTTCTCCACATCACACAAGGAACGCAAGTAACGCCTCTAGATTACTGAAGTGGTGTAAATTATATGTAAATTTGAAGAAACCATAGAAGGGTAAAATTAATTATTTTTGGTTCGCTTGGTTAGGTCTTACAAAATCTGAGGTTTTTACATCATTGCACTGTCTCAAACTCTTCTTTTCTTTCTTTACACCTCTCTACAACCTGTATGAATGTGTTTGTATGGTTGTGTTAGGTGTATTTTTACTTTCTTTTAGAAGTCAATAAAGTTTTGTGTTGTATAGTGCCTGTGCATACTTATGAATCTACTGCCTTGAACTTAGATCTTGGTACCCTGCTTAACATAAAGGGTTTTTACTATATTTTGGATATTAACATCCGTAGTCGGAGTCAAATGTTCGTACGAACGATCACTGGACGATTTGTTTGTTTGGATCTAAAGAGTAGATTCCCCTTTAAATTAATTTTTTTATTCCCTAAGACCTCAATTTAAACATTGACGTCCTACAAGAAAATGGCATCATAAAAATGAGGCCTCAGAGTTGCTTGCTTACTTATTTGCCTAAGCTTGAGATGATAACAGAAAAATGGGTAACACTTTAGAATAATGATCCATTAGTTAATGTTAGTTAATGTATTTACTAACATTAGCTAAGTATTAATAATCTTATAAAATAATGTATCAATCATATTTCAACAACTACTAATGCATTATTAAAAATGAAAGTTGTGCTTGCTAACATTAGTTAATGAACACTGAGTTAACATGAACTATCAGGAACTTTAAGATTTATTTTAAATAGCATTAACTAGCATTAACGAAGATAAATAATAAAGATGTAATAAATAAATAAAGATGTAATAAATACAGCAATGTGTTATTAATTGTTTGTTCATATTAGTAAATTATTAATTAGTGTACCATTATTTTAAAGTGTTTCCAAATATTCATTCATTTTCTTTTCGGCTTAGTCCCTTTATTTATCAGGGGTCACCACAGAGGAATGAACCGCCAATATATCCAGCATATGTTTTACGTAGCTGATGCCCTTCCAATCGCAACCCAACACTGGGAAACACCCATACACTCTCATTCACACACATACACTATGGCCAATTTAGCTTATTCAATTTACCTTTATTGCATGTCTTTGGACTGTGGGGGCAAACCGGAGCACCTGGAGGAAACCCATGCCAACTTGGGAGGAACAAGCAAACTCCACACAGAAATGCCAACTGAATCAGCTCGGGGATCGAACCAGCAAACTTCTTGCTGTGAGGCAATTGTGCTACCCACTGTGCCACAGTGACACTGTTACCGAAAATGTATTTATTTTAATAAGATGGTCAGTTCTTGGAATAAGAATTAGAAATTATGCTTAAAAAGTACCAGCCAAACGGCAGGGGTAGATTCGGGAGCAAGTCAGCAATCAATGTCAATAATATACTCTGCAGTGCTAAGACCAGTAATATATAATGCAGTATAGTGTACAATTTGGCATCAGCATATTTGCATTTAAAAAATTAGATGGAATGAAATATCAGTCCTTAAGAACAGGATGTAGAGCCTTCAAAACATTATCAGCCTCAGTCTCAGTGCTGCAGGCGGAAATGCAGAGAAACTTTAGAAAAAAAAACCAAAAAAAAAAAACACCATGCGCCACACAAGTGTAATGGTGTGCATTAAGTGGGTAAACTGAGACACTTCCAGTTAAAGAAGAAAATGAAAACATATTGGGAAAATGCATATACTGTAAAATTAATAGTAGTTTTAGGTGGATTGCTGATGTAGATACCAAGAAAATAAGACAAACCAAATGAAAATAAGTCCTACAGTGGAGATTCTTACAATAATTCATTGCCTGTTTCAAGTACCAGTTGAATTTCTTACTTTGATTTCAATTGTATAGACCAATAAGCTTGGTATAGACCAAGATGGCGGCGCGTACACATCGCGAGGCTCTGCGTCTCTCCAGTTTCTGCAATTTTGCAGTATTTTTCCTGCTCATTTCGGGTCTCTTCGTGCAGAACAGTAATGCCTTTACATCGTACACCCGACAGGAGATCTTGGATATTGGTTTGTGCATTTCGGACAGTTTTATCAGCAATCTACGACTCATCCCAGAGATCGCCAGGACACCCGAGGCTGAGCGCTCTGTCCGGCCGGGCAGGAGTGCTCGGAGACGGCGATGCGAACGTAAACAAAGGCGGGGGAAGCGCGGCGGGCTAAGAGCTAAGCTAAAGCTAACACCACACCGGCTCTCTTTACCCAGCATCTTCCTTGCCAATGTACGGTCCCTGGTGAACAAAATGGATGAGATTAGACTGCGCATCAACCACAGCAAAAGATTATGGAACTGTAATGTCATGATTTTCACAGAAACATGGCTAAACAGCGGGATACCAGACGACGCTGTATCTTTAACTGAGCATCAGACATTCCGAGCAGACAGAGCGGCGGATGACTCCGGTAAGACCAGAGGCGGAGGATTATGCATTTATATTAACAAAGCGTGGTGCACAAACTCTGTCATCGTTGGGAGACATTGCTCTGTTAACCTGGAATTTCTGATGGTCAAATGCAGACCATTTTATCTGCCACGGGAGTTCACCTCCACCTTTATAATCGCTGCTTATATTCCACCCGATGCTGATGCAAAGCTTGCTATGAATGAACTTCATGCAGCCATCAGCAAACAACAGACTGCTCACCTGGAGGCTGCTTTTATTGTTGCGGGGGATTTTAATCACTCAAACTTAAAGACAGTGCTCCCCAAATTCCATCAAAACATTTTCTGTCACACACGGGGAAACAAGACTTTGGACCAGGTATACACAAACATGGCTGAAGCCTATGCTGTTACCCCCCTCCCCCACCTGGGTCAATCAGATCACCTTTCTTTGTTCCTCACCCCCCGATACTCACCCCTCATCAACCGTGTGAAGCCATCAGTGAGGACCATCAAAGTGTGGCCAGCGGGGGTAGACTCCACACTCCAGGACAGGTTTCAACACACAGACTGGAGTATGTTTGCTTCCCAGGCCACATGTGGCTCTCACACAGACATTAACAGCTACACTTCCTCTGTTCTGGAATACATCAACACCACCATTGACAGTGTTACAACCCAGAAACAGATCACCACATACCCAAATCAAAAGCCATGGATGAACAAGGAGGTGCGCCTCCTGCTGAAGGCACGCAACACTGCCTTCAGATCAAGGGATGCACAGGCCTACAGCACTTCCAGGGCTAATCTGAAGAGGGGCATCAAAAAGGCCAAGCACTGCTACAAGCTAAAGCTAGAGGAGCACTTTTCCAACTCTGATCCTCGGCGCATGTGGCAGGGCATACAGGCCATCAGCAACTACAAACCCAGCCATTCCACACCCACAGCCACAAATGTCTCCTTCCTGAACGAGCTTAATGACTTTTATGCCCGCTTTGAAAGAGACAATAATGAACCCTACATCAGGATCACTTCCTCAACCGACCACTCACCCATTACACTCACCTCCTCAGAAGTCTACACCGCACTGAGTCGGATCAATGTGCGTAAGGCTGCTGGACCAGACGGTATTCCTGGGCGTGTCCTCAAGGCATGTGCAGAACAGCTCGCTGGGGTATTCACAGACATTTTCAACCTGTCCCTTAACCTAGCAGCTGTGCCAACATGCTTTAAAACCACCTCTATTGTGCCAGTGCCGAAACACTCCAGCCCAACATGCCTGAATGACTACCGCCGGTAGCACTCACACCCATCATCATGAAGTGCTTCGAGCGGTTGGTCCTGGCACATCTGAAAGACTCTCTGCCATCCACACTGGACCCACATCAGTTTGCCTACCGTGGCAACAGGAGCACAGAAGATGCAGTCTCCATAGCGCTGCACTCTGTACTCACACACCTGGACAATAAAAACACATACGCACGAATGCTGTTTGTTGACTTCAGCTCAGCATTCAACACTGTCATACCCTCTAAGTTAATGATCAAACTTAGAGACCTGGATATAGACACGTCTCTCTGTAACTGGGTTATGGACTTTCTGACTAACAGACCTCAGAATGTTAGATCAGACCACATTTGCTCCACCACCGTCACACTCAACACTGGTGTACCACAGGGCTGTGTGCTGAGCCCCTTCCTCTACTCCCTTTTCACCATCGACTGTAGGCCTGTGAACAGATCCAACGCCATCATCAAATTTGCAGATGACACCACAGTGATTGGTCTAATCAGCAACAATGGGGAGGAGATACAGCATCTGGCCACGTGGTGCACCAACAATAATCTGCTCCTTAACACAGACAAGACAAAGGAGCTCATTGTGGACTTCAGGAAGGGACGAACAGGCTCACATGATCCCATCTACATCAATGGGATGGCTGTCGAGCCTGTATCATCCTTCAAGTTCCTGGGGACTCACATCTCCAAGGACCTTTCCTGGACCACCAACACCTCCAGCCTGATCAAGAAGGCTCACCAGCGCCTATTTTTCTTAAGGCAACTTAAGAAGAACCAGCTGTCATCAGCCGTCTTGGTGAACTTCTACCGCTGCACAATAGAAAGCATCCTGACGAACTGTGTGACAGTCTGGTATGGAAACTGCTCTGTTGCGGAGCGTAAGGCACTGCAGCGGGTGGTGAAAACTGCCCAACGCATCACAGGGACCACACTGCCAGCCATAGAGGACATCCAGAGGAAACACTGTCTGCGCCGAGCACGCAGTATTCTTAAAGATTTCTCTCACCCTGCTCACAGACTGTTTTCTCTCCTGCCTTCTGGCAGGCGCTTCAGGCTCCCCCGGACAAAAACCAGCAGACTAAAGAACAGCTTCTTCCCCAGACCTGTCTCCCTCTTGAACTCTGCTCCCCACTGACTTTTTGCTCCCTAATACACACCCCACTCTCCTCTCCTCATAACTCAGACTCATCATAATCACTGCACTACTTAACATTTGCACGTTTAAAAATTGCACATATTCATTGCACTGATTCATTTATTTGAACTGTACACACCTACTGCACATGTACATTTATAAATTATGTACACACCCACTGTACATATACATTTGTAATTATGTTTATCTATCTGCACACTTCTGATTATTAATAGCAACCTGTACATTTATCCATCTATTGTAAATCTGTTCATAGCTAACACAACCTGTATATAATGTTCATAGTACATCCATTTGTAAATATCAGCATAGTTTTTCTATAACTGCACTTTATAACTTATACCTGTATCCTGCACTTGCTGCTATTGCACTCCTGGTTAGACCTAAACTGCATTTCGTTTCCTTGTACTTGTACATGTGTGATGACAATAAAGTTGAATCTAATCTAATCTAATCTAAAATTGTCCAAAATGAGACCAATGTTTTTGCCAAAAAATTAAATAATTAAATACAATTTAAAATCAAAATCATTGAACAATGTTTTACAAGAAATAAAATATTACAATTTATTCTAAATTATTAATTACATTTCCCATTTCTGAGTGAAAATGTTTTTAAGTGCTTCTACAAGCAACTCAGAGTAGAAAGAGATTTCAGTGCATCTCCAACAATTTCACACTGCTACTAAAAGTTGATTCATTCTTCTGATCTGCTCATGTGCATTTAAATATGTATGAAATCTCAATGCAGGTTTGACGTCCTCAGCATCTGTTAGCGATGCACAAATCAGCTTTCCATGTGTAACCTAAGTGGCACCAAAATGGCAGCAATGCATTTTTAATGGCAGCCAGTCACCAGGGGGGCCCTTTCCCGCAGCACGCCACCGGGCCTCCGGCAGCAACATGTACAGTAGAAAGCGATATGATTTCTGCAATCTACATAACCCAGCAGCCATAATGACTCCAGCTTCGGCTTAATAAGAGAGCTTGTGTCCGAGCGCGTGTGTTTACCCTACAAGCCAATGGGCCTATTGCAAAGAAACTCATCAAAGGCTAGAGTCTGATAAAGCACTTCATTTAAGCAATTAAGTCAATGATGGATTCAATTAAGCCTTTTATGAGTTCAGGTGGAGTGGACGACCAGGGGGTCTCGGCGGATTGGATTTGGGTACGAATTAAAGGTGGATGAGCTGAGGGGTCGTACTGTGCATGCACAGACTACTCCACTCAATATTTAAAAAGAAGGAGCAAATTAACTGCTCATACCTTCATCTGAAGGTTTATCCTGCAGCAGCTCAGCACACTGACAGATAAGAACATAATGTGTCCCTGCTGTCTAATAGCAAAATAGCTGCAATGCTCTCATCTCAGGCTCTCATTTTGTTTAATTAATGGGTTTGCACTGTTGTGTTAAGTCATACACTAGTGTTCATAATTTGGGGTTAGTCAGATTAAAGGTCTTTGCACACTGAAGTCTGAAATTTTCATCAGCATTTTTTTTGTATTCGTATCTGTAAAATTCATCACGCTCAGAAACTTTGCACAACGAGTTCGATAAGTATTAATTAATCTGTACCCAAAAATAAAATAAAAATCAAGCATCAATGTTCTCTCTCTTATTCAAAAAAAAGGATTCATCCAATTCATTGCAAGGAGAGGAAGGACAGTTCACCTCCTTATCAAAGAGCTGTGTGGGATTGCTACAAAATTCAAAGATTATTTTGGGAAATCAGTGGTATTTTGATATTTTGCTTGCAATACTCAAGCCACATCCACAAATTCCTATGACTGGCATGACTGGATACACTTGCCAAACAGTGGCATTGTAAATGTTATTGTCAGGCATTAAAACTAGCATATTGTAGGTAAGCATGGGAAGATAACCGTTTTCAAGGTATAGCACGGTTTGGA
Organism: Danio tinwini; assembly: GCA_903798205.1. Lineage (NCBI taxonomy): Eukaryota > Metazoa > Chordata > Actinopteri > Cypriniformes > Danionidae > Danio > Danio tinwini. The sequence continues at coordinate 20,342,839 of CAIGQZ010001313.1, forward strand.
AAGGTCAAGGTTTTGAAACTGCCAAAATGTTCTGCTATACCCTTCCTAAAGTATGTGTAAGATTTTTTATTTACATTTATTTTAGGACAACAGTATCTCCAGCAGAAAATAAATCCAAAGATGCCGTTTTAAATTGTAAAGAAATCTGTGTTTTTAAAACTAATGGAGATGGCAAAATTCAATGATTCATTTAAATTATATAGCCTGACATGTTTACTGCTCCAAAATATTATAAATGTGTCCTAAAATAAAATATATTGTGTTCAAAGGGCAAAAAATGTTTTTTTACACAGACATTTAAAAATATATATATTTTTGAGCAGTAATCACAATACCATGAAACTGTTATATTTTCATCCAAGGTTATCATACCATCAGTACCGTATACTGGCCCATGCCAAACAGTAGGCCACAGAAGTGGTTCACATTCTGTCACTACATTCCACAGTTTCTTTGTCACAAAGTGCTTATTGCTCCGTGTGACAGCATTCTGGATTTTGTCTTTCGCTTGTACAGTGTCTCTAAATTGTCAAAACACCTCTCCAAACGCATTTTACAGATGTGAAAAAAATAAAATAAAATCTAACCCAATCCAAATTGTTGTGTGATGGATGAAGGTTTCAGAGGCAGTGTGTAAATGTGACTGGCACCACATGTGGTCGTATTTATTTTTAATGTGCAAAAATTCTGATGAAACAAGTTTCTTATGTTGAGTTTAGAATACAAGATTCCAGCCCAAATTCAAACAGTGATTGTTAAATGACAATGAGACATAAAAATGGATTGTTTTATCACCCTCATGACACATCTGAGAGTTTTCAAATGTAGTAAATAATGCAGTTTCTTTTTTTTGAGGGGGACTTGTGTCATGACAAGGAAGCAATACAAAAGTTTCCATTTCAATAGCCATTTGTTTGTACTTTTGCTTCAAGAGGTCTGTTGCTAATTAGCCCCTCACACATAATGTGATTTATGTAATTACAGAATTTAACATAAAATAATAATCATCATCATCAAATCAAATCAAATCATCATTAGACAAATTCAGCGGTGCTTGCAATTTTTGTGACTTGCCACAGATTTCCCACTGATTTTGAGCAGCATTGAATGTGTTATGTGATGTTTTTGCAACACACACATCCACATTCAAGTCCCCTTAAAGTACATGTAGGCTGTATGATCTGAATTCATCACTAAACTTCTAGTTGCTCATATTATCTATGTATGCTCCTGCTATAAGCACACATGCTCTCTCCTCACAAACACACTTGAGGGTTGCACAGACTAATTGACTGGTCGACTTTATTGCTCTGTCATAATGCTTTTAACTGATGGCGACTAGTCACTCTGCGCAGATCATGTGTTTTTTTTTTTTTTTTTACCTGAACGACACAGCAACCTTACTAATGAATGTAGGTTCACCGAATGTAAGTAATTAGGTTCATTGCGCTCTGATTATTGAAATTAATTTAAATGTTATATGTCAGTGTCAATGATTCACATGAACTTTGAGTGAACTAAATCGTCAAACAGTTGTCAGCCAGTTAGATCATGCCATGCAAATACCCTGGAGCAAATGATAACCACACTGTAAAAAATACTGGGTTGCACACAGTCGATTTGTATTGCAACAACACAAAGGAATTAGGTTCTGTATTAGTTTTTACAAATTCAAGTGGATTGAACATAAAACAATTAAGTTGTCCCAAAAAAAATTCAACGATTGTGTTCAATTCTTTCAGCTCATTTTAAATAAGTAGTTTGAACAAACAACAAAAGTCAGTTTTTTGAGTGCAATCGCGTTTAGGCAAAACTGGAAAAGTAATGTGATTGGGTGTTGTGCTTTGTGACACGTTGATGCTCACAAGCACGCAAAAAAAAAATCTAAAGTCGTCCAACTTCTAACACACACACACACACACACACACAGACACACACACACAAAACTGTAAACTTTCCATCAGCCCATTATATCCATCAAGCCTGTTTGTGTGCTGCATAAAAGAGACACACATGCTAATGGAGTGCATTCAAGACTGTTGATTGTACTGAAGTAATTTCTTTACAAATCTGAGAAATGTGTGCCGCTAAATCTTAGAGCGACTGGAATTTCTACATTCACAATAACATCAAAACTTGTTGAAAGTTCCTACTTACTTCAGTAGTATATGATGGGTGTCTAGTTAAAATTAAGTACTAAATAGAGGGCAGGGTTTAATTGTAGTGTTTCTCCTTCTCATTTCTCACTTCTCAAACCAACGAATGGATGAAGGCAAGAGGTAAAGTATAATCGGCACAATCATCAAACCGACATTTAGGGGTTTTTTTTATTAACCTGTTTGGAAAAGCATTCTTGCTGCTTCATGAAATTGAGAACAACTGGACTCACATAGACTGATTTTAATAATGTGTTCATTACCTTTCAGGACCTTTGGAGAGATTGTGACATAAGCTTTCAATAGGGGGCAAAAACCTCAAAGATCTGAATTTACACTGGCTGCCTTTTAAGTTCTGTACTGATTATAACATTTTGCTTCTCACCTATAAGGCTCTAACCAACGTTCTGTCTCACTACAATCTCACCTATTCTTTAAGATCTCAAAACTCAGGGCTTCTGGTAGTACCCAGAATAACAAAGTCCACTAAAGAAGGTTGTGCAATTTCATATCATATATATTTTGCTCCTAAAATCTGGAATAGCCTTCCTGATCATGTAAGAGGCTCAGACAAACTTTCTCAGTTTAAAACTAGATTAAAAGCATATATTTTTAGTAAACCATATACATAATGCATGACATTAGGATACAAATAAATTCAACTTTCTTTAAATTTGTCTTTAAGACTATAGTCTATAGAGATCTGGTAAGACTGTAGAATGAAACATTTTCCTTTGCATGACAAACTGCAGGAATTTCCATGTTGAAGAATGTCTGTGAAGAAAGTTGTGGTAATTGTCAAAAGCAGGCTATTACATAAAGAACCATTTTATAATGCAAAGAATCATCTGGGGCTACAAAGAACACTTTTTGTGCGTAGAAAATCTTCCATGGATGTTAAAGGTTCTTAAAGGTTCTCCATCTACACCAGAAATGCCTAAACTAGGACCCACAGGCCAAAGGTGGCCTACGGTAACCTTTGATTTGACCCTCCATCCCATCTGAAAAGAGAGGAAAAATGATAGGGAATTTTGGGGGGAATGCCTTTAACAGAGATTGTGATTTCTAATTTAGCATAACTTTTGTTTTTTAACTGTTAAGCTACAAAAAAGCAAACTGGTATTAAATGTTTCAATTAAATGTTGTGAATGAATCCGATAAAAAAAAAAAAAAAATAGTAATTTGATGGATAACAGATATTGCAGAAGATAACAGTAAGCGAATCAAGGCAAAATGTATTTTTTTAGTGTTATAAATGGGATTGTTCATGTTTTTTATTGTAAGAAGTTCATTATTTATTGTACAAAAATGTATAAGCATTAATACAATTAAATTGTTTTAAATGTAATAAAATATAGTTAATTAAATTATACTGACAACTTAACAGTTTGGTATATTTAGCTCTGGCCCACCACCCTCAATGAAGTTCAGTATCTGGCCCTCTATAAGAAAAAGTTTGGGCACCCCTGATGTACACCAACAAACAACCTTTTAAGAACCTTTATTTTTAAGAGTGTATGGGACACCGGCACAGCCCCCATAGTGGTGATTGAAGGGCTGTGTTGCAAGACAATTTAAAAAGGCATTCACAAACCACATAGAATGGATTTTTGCTATACCGGTAAATTAAAAAAAGCTCTGTTCACACAGAAATTTTTCCAGAAAAGATCATTCACACATCCATTCCAAAATACTGGTAAATTCTGACATCGTTAACCAGAAATGAGCTCTAAACCTCTGTGCTTGTATTTGTAAACACAAAAGAGGTCAGGCTTTTGTTGATGGTTTCACATTTATTTAACCCCCAGGGGTCTAAGGGTGTTTTGGGGCTCTGGACAAGTTTTGACATGCACTGACATCTGTGTTTTTTTTTCAGTATCTTAAAAACATATTAATGGCTAAAGTGTTATAACACTTTAAACAGCACAAGCTGGGCTACAATAATACCTAAGCAGCATGTTCGTAAGTGTTTGTGTTTTTGAGAAAGAAATGTTTATGCGTGGTTAGTGAAAAACGAAATCTTTGAAGTCACTGAAACAAGGCTGTGAAACACATAAAGAACATTTGTTCACAAGACTTTTGAGAACTGGATCTTGTAGCCTAGTGTTTTTGCTTCAGAATGATGTGAGAATAATCTTGTTTACTTGCTCACAGAAAACAATATATTGAATTAAAATTTC
>CAIGQZ010001313.1:20347184-20369736 GCA_903798205.1 Danio tinwini
TAATTAGTAAATTCATAATTGTTTGGAAAGCTATAATCATCCGCAGTAATAAACCCGCTAATCTTTTTTCAAAACATGCTGTGAGTACGAGGTATGAATTTTTGTTTCTCGGCCCTGTAAATAACGTGCAACCTACTTTAAACAAGCAACACAGAACTAAAAGGGGCCTCTATTTATCCACCTAAAATGTGCATCTGTGTGGGCCTCTTAATGGATAACCCTGGCAAGACATGTTTGTTTGGATTTCTATGTGAAAGTTGCCGTGTCTTTGTGTTGGTGTCATTAATTGCTGGCATGTTTCCACCAATTCACCGGTCAGAAAAAAAACGGGATTGGAGAGGGAACTACTGAGAAAGAGTAACATAAAATGTATCACTGGAAGAGTGTTCTTTTGTTTGTTTGTTTTTTCTTTCTTTCTTCCTGGCATATTCATCAGGTGTTGATGAATAGACAGCGTAATGTCTTAACATACCCGCCCATATGCATCCTGCTGGGTCGGCCATACGCCACTGCAGGGACAGTTGGCAGAATTATTAGTGCTTTCTCTGAATCGACAGGGAAACAGTACAAATGATAATACTGCTGCAAATGTTTCCTTTGCCAGGCTTTCTTAGAAATAGCTTCCTGGTGTGGAGTCTGTGCATAGGAATGCTACACACAGACAAAAAACAACCTCATGTGGACACTGAGATAGGACGATGATGTGGGAGGAAAGAGAACTAAGACTTAAAAAGCAAGTAAGGTATTTTTTATACTATATATTAAGATATTTTTTTGTCAATCCAAGCACAAATGGGCAACACTAAATACAGAGTGTAAACATTTTGAGGTCATTCACTTTTGACCACTTCTGGAGGTAGTCAAAATCACATTTGATTCAATTGCTTTTAACGTGCAAACACTCGGTCAAATGGGTTGGAACAGCCACTAAGGACCACAGACTCTTCACCTACTAACTGAAGATCATTATAGGACATATACAATATTATATTCAATCAATATTAAAATCTTACTTCCACATCCTTTTAAAACTGTGGGTTTATTTATTACGTATTTGTGTGATGAAATGTCATGGGAACTCAGTTTAACCTCTAAGAGTTTTTCTCAGTTTTTTTTTTTTTTTACATTGTAAAAGATAAAGTAAATTAAATAAACACGCACGCACGCACGCACGCACGCACGCACGCACGCACGCACACACACACACACACACACACACTTTTTCATATTTGAATGAGAAACAAGACAAAGCAAGGGAGGAAAACTGTTTTGTATTAAGATTATTAAATTTTTTGATCCTGAATACTGTAAGACTCACCAGAAAACTGCTAAATAGAGCTATTCAAACCATCTAGTAAAACTGCATTCATATAGCAATATTTATTACTGAAAAAATAAGATATCGCAATATCAGATTTTTCCAATATCAGACCTACATCATAATTTAACACCCTCATCATACGCATAAACAGAAAACTAGTCTTTAAAATCTATACTCATACTTCTCCCACCAAGCGCAATCCCTCCCACCCCAACAATACTAGACCTGCATGATACTGGGGAAATATGAGATATTGCTGGTAAGTATTGCGACAGTGCTATTTACTGCAATGTTTTATTAGCTTTTTTAAAAATGTATGTAATTATAAAATAAAATGGTAAAAATGTTTATTTTTCTGATCTAATTTCCTTTTCTGATATAAAAAAACAACAACTGTCAAGCTGACATAAAACTAGGGCTGTGGGATTAATTGAAATCGAATCGCAATTTGAAACATTGCGGATGGCTAATCGCAAGAGGCTGCAATATGAAACGTGTATTATTTAATTTCCCTCGCCCAGAGCAAATGCGTGCATGGCATCTGTGTGTGAATCTTACTAGCCAATTAAGTGCACAAACTTTCGTTCTGCCAAATCAGAATTGCCCAACCGAACTATATGGAACACCCACAAAAAAAAAAAAGAAAAAAAAATGCACGGATAAGTGGGATGATGGCATCTGCCACTTCAGAAGCATTAATATACGAATAAATATTAAAGAAACACGGTGCCTTTTAATGCAGTGACCAAAGAGGGATTAAAAAAAACTCATCTAAAAGCAGAATAGGATATATACACTTCCGTCTCGCACCTATTTTAGTAATTTTGGAGTACCACAGCTGTACGTTTAACATCATAATATTTTGTGTAGCATTCGAGATTTTGTTTTATGGGTAACAATATAAGCTACAGAAAGGCTCTTATCAGCCATATTAGTTTGCTGAGTGTTCTGTATTTTTAGAATTATTATGTTTTGTTTGTATAAATTTTTATAACATTTGAATAAATGTTTAAGTTAATATTTTTTCAGTTCCTTTTTTAACTAACACTCACTGCATTTTAGCCGTATGAAGCTACAATACAGATTATTGAGCTAAAGCTTGACTACAAAATTAAATCGCAAATCAAATCGAAATTGCAATATGTCCAAAAATATATATATAAAAATAAAAGAATATTGCAATTAGATATGTTCCCCAAATCGCACAGCCATACTTAAGACTTAAGAAAAATAAAAGTAATTCATTACACCTCTGTGTGAAATGAATATTTCATATACCATGATTGTGATTTTTCGATATATTGTGCAGCTCTAAAAAAACACATGCAAATAAAATAAAACTCAATTCAATACAATTAAGTTACAAATCTGTTTTGCTGCTTGGTGCGTCTGTTATTCTTAGAAACTACGGAATAGATAATGTGTCTTGGATGACCATATGTAATTAAATCAGAGAAAGTGAATATTAATACCAGGTGAAAATGTCTTTGTACTGTACAGAAGAAATACATGTATGAGTGAGAGAAAGAAATGGATAGCGGCAATGTTAGACAGAATGTAAACCACAGATTTATAATAACCCTTATGTTCATATTTCATTGCCAAATGAATTGGCAAGCGTTAACACGTGATGGCCATTGGGTTTTCTTAACCAGTTTTATTTCACCTCGAGGACTGTTTGACAATGGTGATACGGCCCACGCATATATGACAAAGCATGCACTCATTAAGACAAAGCCATGTGGGAAATAAAAAAATAATAATAAAAAAACCACCTACAAATGGTAGAAAAACAAACAGACATGCAATCAATTATGGAGATTTCAACAGACAGAAAGGTCAAAGCAGGAGTAAAACAAGACGTGAGAGGGATGATGAATCAGTCACTGGTCATATGTTGTGTTTTCTCATGATTGAAGTGAAATGATTGACTGCCCAGTTTTTGATGCTAGTTCTAGTGCTCAGTTTTACTGCTTATTAGGGGTTACTCCTGCATATTAGAGGTTGACTCCATATGATTTATTACTTGTGCCATCATTTCTAGGTCACCCTGAAAAACTTCTGATAAATGAATAAAAGTAAACATTAAAAACATTCTGAACTGATTATATCACTAAGTAAGATTCAATCTCATTATTATCCACATAAAAAATGCTGTATTTTACACAGATTGTACAATCTATATAAATTATGCCATTATACAGTAAATGACAAACAACAGATATTGTGTAAAAAGTAATAGATTTTTTTCCGTATGTGCATCAAGAGTGAATGTATTTAATTTAAAATACAGAAAAAAAAAACTGACAATATTTTTACAATTCATAAATGTCTTTTTGGTCAGTTTTGATTAATTTAATGCATCCCTGCTGTAAAAAAAAAATAAAAATCTAAAGAGTGTATTTGCATATGAAGTGAATTTGCACCACAGTTTCCATAAAAACACAATATTTCATTGGTCACACTTTACAATAAGGTTCCGTTAATCTGAATTCATGTAATTACTATAATCCTAGAAGGTTGTGGTCAATGTTATGTAAGGTAATAAGAACTAATGATAAACAACTACATGGTGGTGCAGTGGGTAGTGCTGTCGCCTCACAGCAAAAAGATTACTGGTTCGAACTTCACCTGGGTCAGTTGCCATTTCTGTGTGGAGTTTGCATGTTCTCCCCATGTTTGAGTGGGTTCCCTTCGGGTGCTCCGGTTTCCCCCACAAGTCCAAAGACACCTATACATGTGGTATAGCTGAATTGGATAAGGTAATTTGTCCGTAGTGTATGTGTGTGAATCAGAGTGTATGGATGTTCCCCAGTGATGGGTTGCAGCTGGAAGGGCATCCGCTGCATAAACATATGCTGGATAAGTTAACCGATGGATAAGTTCATTCCGATGTGGTGATCCATGATTAATAAAGGGACTAAGTCAAAAAAAAAAGATGAATAAATGAACAACTTCATTTTCATTAACAAAGATGAATAAATGTTGTAATAAATGTGTTATTACTTTGGTCATGTAATTTAATACATTAACTAACATTAGTGGTACCTTATTGTAAAGTGTGACATTCATTTTATTTAATCTTCATACTATTTGCCCTTATACCCCCCACCTCTCCAAACATAAATATACTATAGGCCTATACATTTTCTAAGGTCATCCTTTACTAGTTATTATCAAATATTAACAATAATAAATGCACCGTGAGTTAAACAACTTCCTTTTCATTAATCAACATTCACAAATATGAATAAATGGTGTAATAGATGTATTATTCATTGTTTGCTCATGTTACTATATACATTAATTTAAAGGCATCCACTATGCTAACACTTTAAGGTGCACTCCTTAAAAAAAATGTGTTGGCCCATTCTTGCATTGAATAATATACTGACACAACTGTGATATAGTAGTAAGCAATTAAAATAATAATGATAGCCAATGGATAAAAGACCGACCAGGTGGTTACGATGCCTAAAGAGTATGCCAGATTAGTTGGCAATTCATTCTGCTGTGGTGACCCTTGACAAATCAGGGACTAAACCGAAGAAAAATGCATGAATGACTGAACATTAATTGTACTTTATTGTAAAGTGTGACAATTCATTTTACTACAGAAACTTTAATTATTGCAAGACATCTAAACGGTCCAAAATAATCTGCATAGTATTTTCACCAATATTACGTTAACCCCCCCAACCCCCCTCCAAACATCAATATACTATAGGCCTATACATTTTCATGACAGCGAAGTTGTGCCAACAAACAAATTATGTCATGTCACTATTATGCAGCTCAACTGAATCATTTTTCAGTACCATAAGTGATTCATCGCTGATCGCATCTTTTATTCTTTCACAGCACGGTAAAATAGAATGCCACATGACTTGGTCTCGCCTACAGCAACATGTGAACGAATCTTTTCAAAATCAAGGACAAGCGTTCCACTTTATCAACTGTAATCATCTTTACTGTATGAAAAGGCAAACATCAGAACAGCTGGAAATCTGTAGATGTGCTTGGAAAATGCTTGACAATATCTTTTTAGCAAGATGAGGCATCATTGTGAGCATGCAAAAGCCTAAATATTATTGTACAATTGCCAGATCTACATCTAGACATAACCAGGCTTCTAGCATCCAGCATTGTTGTATTTCTTGACTCCACAGACTCTGATGCTGATGGTTAGCCAGTGTTGTGTTCGTCACCTCTTTAGGTCTTTGACACTAAAGCCAACAGCACCATCTGTGACCCAGTCAGCTCTCCAGCCGCCACTGGACACAGATCTGTACTGACAGGTTGTGAGTTGGAGTGCCAGAGCCTTTTTCATCTCTGGGGAAAAACATCAGTGGACAGAAACACCTGTTCACACCTCTCTTCTCCCCAGGGAAGTGTCTCTGGTTCTTGGGTGAAGAACTATTCTGTCTGTCAAGTGGACCTTTTGGGAAGCACCAGCTGCAAATGATGAACCTACAAAGCTTCTCCCTAAAACAGAGGATGAACATTTGTCTGTTGGAGTTTTAATATGGAACAAGAGGGCTCATGTCAAAAACTTGGCTTTTTTTGAGTCCTTGGTACCCAAGGGAACTTTTAGGGGGGTTTAGAAAATGGTTTTCAATTTTTCAACTTATCTTAAATACATATCACATATTTATACTATGGGGCTGTTGAATGCTTGATTCAGATTGGTTGATGAATGTTCAAAGGTGTGCAAAAAACACACTGGTGCATATTGTCTATGGGTCATGTTGAATTTGTAAGGCAGCGCATTGCCATCGCTCACAAATATATAAACTTCCCAGGTGATCTTGAATGCAGAATTATTCAAATTGGTATTGCTGCAGCCCGGAGCCCTCCAAGTGGGAGGGATTGCACTGCAAGTAGGTTGGGTGACCTCCTAGTGGGAGGAACTTAAACCACAAGTAGGTTGGGTTTAGCTGGTGTAAGTGGAGCAGATATTAATAAAGCACATCAGGTTACTGTGAGGTTGGGTTTAGGGCTGGGGTAGGTGTAGACATTAATACAACACAACAGGTTACTGTGAGGTTGGGTTTAGTAAATAAAAACTCTAGGTTTGTACAGCCCACTTGGATATAAATCTAAATATCACAAACTGCAATGTGGGATTAAAAATGTGTTTAAAACCATTTGTTTCCTATTAATATTAATTATTTGTTACATTTTGAGAATGTTTTGTTATATTTTTTTGAGCAAACCATGTTTCTGATGATAAATCTGACAAAAAAATGGAAGAAAAATGTTCTCCAGTAACCATTTTTACAAATTTCATTTCATTTGGGGGGTGCAGGTTTTGGGGTGTGTGTGATGAGGGGGATTGGTAAAATGAGCTGGTGGATCAGCAAATTAAGCCCTGCAGGTCACAGGCAAATACATCAGTCCGGGTGGCTAATAGAACACACAATTAAAGCAAGGGTCAAGAACCAGACGAGGTAAACGCTTCATAATGCTGACAGGTTAGCATAACTCAATCAGTTGTGTCTTTATAGTCCAGGTAATGAATCAATGATGAGCTTCAGCTGTGTGTCTGTGTTATCAGGAAAACTGGAACAGGTGTGTGTAAGGTGAATGACAGGATTTGTGGTCAATTTGGTGGCAGATTTGTAGTTCTCCAGATTTGTAGTTTTATATCTATATGTGTGTATATATACACACATATAGATATAAAACATGCACAAAAACCTTACAAAAATACTTAAACAGTACAAATAAAACACATTTTAATAGGAATTTTAGCAAATAAACACCCTAACCCCAACCTAACAAGTCTATAAGTCTCCTTATAATCTAATGAGAATTAGTTGGCATGTAGATGCAATGTAACTTAAATTCAACAAATGGACCATCAAAAAAAGTGTGACCATTACATTTTTATGTTAATGTTTACTTACACCATCTCATTTAGAAAAACTCCTGAGATAAATAAGTTATATCTCTGAACTTTAATAATAAAACAGGTATAAAACGCCACACTTCCCACCTCCTTTATTCAGCTGCAATGACTTCTGGGATTTCTCAAGCAAGTTTTGAGCTCAAGTCTGTATTGTTGCATCCTCGGTATCAAGAACACATCAGGGAACTTTCACACATCCTCTGTTCTTGAGTATTGGAACTGAACTTTGGCGGTTGATGATGACAGTTCACGAGAACACAAGGACGAAAAAAAAAATTGCTGAAGAACGCATATTGAGAAACAGCCAAAATATTGGGTTTTAACATACTCAAGACTTATAAGCACAAATCACTAAATCAAATACCCCTATTGCTGCTGACTCTATTCAGACATAGACTAAATTACAAATTAATCTCTTTCTGGAGTGTGTACAGCACCGTTTCCTTATCTACAAAAGTAAGAGTAAAGTAAAGAGTAAAAGTAAAGTCAAGAGAAAGTAAAGAGGCTGAATGGAGGAGGCTCATTCATTATAACTTATAAAGTCGGCCATGTAAAGAGCAAATGTGCCATGGCGTGATGCAACTGACTCTTAAAGGGAATGTGAGATGAGACTCTGATTGGTTTAATGCACGTTATACTCAAAAAACACCCATAACTCATTAAGAGAAAGAGCACAACCATGTTAGACCAAGCGCCAGGGCACAAGGTGTATTTTTCCATCCTTAAAATAGCAAAAGTGGATTCGGACTTAATGATTTTGCATCATACGCTTTAGACTTTGCGTCTAGCTCGTTAAAATAGATCCCCCAATGTGTCATTGCCAACACATATTTGTTTCTGAATAGCACTGACATAGCCTGACACCTTAAAATAAAAAATAAACATTGCCCACTCTTTACTCTCCCTCAAGTGGAGCCAAACATTTTTGAAATTCTGTTGTTGAACAATAAAATATTTTGAAAAAAGCTGAAAACCTGCACCTATTGAATTGTGTAGGAAAAACAAAGACTATGGAAATCAAAGGTTACAGAAATCTAGCTTTCTTCAAAATGTTTATTTTGTGTGTTCAACAGAAGAGAACAAGGGTTTGGAACAAGCAAAAAGTGAGTAAATGATGACAGGACTTTTAGTTGTGGATGAACTAACTCTTTAATTCTATCTTAGTTTAAATAATAATGTTGAATAAGTTGCACTCCTCTGTGGAGGTAAAAAAAAAGAAAAAAGAAGAAGTTATGAATGAATAAAGCCATGCTGGTTTGCAAGAGAAATATTAAAGAAATAGATCACCTAAAAATGAAATTTCTGTCATCACTTACACTTCCTCATGTCATTCCAATACTGTATTTTTTCATCCGTGGAACACAGGAGATGGAAGAGGGATGAGAGGATTGTGATTGCAACTGTCAAGCTCCAAAAAGCACATAAAAGTAGTCCATGAGGCTTGTGTGCCATATTCCAAGTCTTCTGAAGCTGAACAATAGCTTTGTGTGACAAATAGGCCATTATTCACAGGCAACCTTCCCTTATAGGCATTCACATCTGCCACATTAATGATACACAAGAGAATGTCTTTGTTGATACAAGCACAATGTGTACAACAGCAACCACATAAGGAGAATGATGGGAGGAAAGAAATGCATAAACTTAATGGGATCTCAGAACAAGACAGCGATGTGAAAAAGTGTTTGCCCTCTTACTGATTTCTTATTTCTTTTGGATGTTTGTCACACTTTAATGTTTCAAATCATCAAACTAATTTAAATATTAGTCAGAAGATAACACTTGTGTAAATGAAGGCATTTTACCTGTGTAAAAAAGTGTTATCACACCTGAATTCAATTTCTCTAGCCACATCCAGGCCTGATTACTGCCACACCAGTTCACAATCAATAAATCACCTAAATAGAACCTGCCTGACAAAGTGAAGTAGACCAAAAGATCCTTAAAACCTCATCATGCCAAGATCCAAAGAAAGTCAGAAACAAATTTGTTAGACAATAATTGAGATCTACCAGTCTGGAAAAAAGTTATAAAGCCATTTCTAAAGCTATGGAACAGCAGTGAACCACATAGAGTGAAATTATCCTCAAAAGGAAAAAAAAAACATGGAACATTGGAGAACCTTCTTAGGAGTGGCCAGTCAACTTAAATTACCCCAAGAGTGCAGCAACAACTCATAAGAAAGAGACTTGGCAAAAATGGTTTGCATGTTCCAATGTTAAAAAACTGCTGAGCAAAAAGAACATAAAGACTCGTCTCAGTTTTGCCAGAAAAAATCTTGATGATCTCCAAGACTTTTGGGAAAATAGCCTAGGGCCAGCGTGCGAGATGCTCGGGCCAGTGTACAGAATGGTAACTGGCCCAAACGGGCCAGTGCTGCCTTGTCACAAAAGTTTATTTTGGCTGCAACTGTCTGTCAATTGCGTGCAAATACAATCTTAGGGTGCTTTCACACATAGACATTTGTTTCGGAATCTGTCTCGTTTGCCCAGTTAGCGCGGTTTGTCTGGCATATGTGAATCCAGCAATCGCGCTCGGATTCGAGCCAAATCAATCGGTCCGAGATCGCCTGAATGATATGGTCTCTGCTTGATTCAGTGGATCAATTGTAGTGAGAAAACAAAACAATACAACGAACTAACAACCCAGGCTACATCACAGTGTATTATGATTGTGTAATAGCCACATATACGGCTATATAAAGAGAGGATGATGAGCAGGGCTAGATGTCATTCCTACCGGCAAATGCATGTTTCATGTCTAATAGGAAAGTTGCATGCTGCAATATTACCGAGAGCTGTTTATCTGTTACCATCTGATAAGTATTCCATACTTTAACCTTATAATATGTTGTATTAGGCCAATTGCTTTGTTTATTTCTGTACTGACAGCTCAAAAAAATGATCAACATTGATCTGCTTCATGATCTGATGCAGTCTCGGTTCATCTGTTATTTCTCTCTATAATTTCAACATTCATTCATTCATTTTCTTTTCGGCTTAGTCCCTTTATTAATCCGGGGTCACCAAAGAGGAATGAACCGCCAACTTATCCAGCACCATTTTTACGCAGTGGATGCCCTTCAAGCCGCTACCCATCTCTGGAAAGCATCCACACACACACTTATTCACACTCGTACACTACGGACAATTTAGCCTACCCAATTCACCTATACCGCATGTCTTTGGACTGTGGGGGAAAACCGGAGCACCCGGAGGAAACCCACGCGAACGCAGGGAGAACATGCAAACTCCACACAGAAACACCAACTGACCCAGTCGAGGCTCAAACCAGCGACCTTCTTGCTGTGAGGCGACAGCACTACCAACTGTGCCACTGCGTCGCCCCTAATTTCAACATATAATGCAGAATTCTAGCCAATGTTTCTTTAATAGATTGATTCATTCAACAGATAGCTTTTTACAAAACTTGACTACTGAAATGAGGCTCTGTATTAGAAAGTCTGACCTCTCTGATTTATATTTGGTGTCAAAATTAAAGTGCACATTTTCACTTATAAAATATTACTGTAAATACACAACTGGTCAAAAGTTAGGGGTCAGTATGATTGTTGAATGTTTTAAAATAAGCTTCTCCTGCTCACCAAGGCTGCATTCATTTTATCATAAATATAACACACATTGTAAAATTGTGAAATGTTATTGCACTATAAAATAACTGTTCAAAAGTTTATAATTTAATTAAATAATTTATTTCAGTGATTTTAAAGATAAATTTTCAGCTTCATTACTTCAGTCTTCAGAGTCACATGATCCTTCAGAAATCACTCTAATATTAATTATTATTGTTGCTATAATTATTATTGGAGAAATCATTTTATTTGATACTACATACAATAAGAAAGCAGTTATTAAACATTTTAATAAATATTTAACAATTATTTTTTTTACATTTAAAAAATGTTGCCTTGATGAACTGAATAATTGTTCTTAAAAAAAAAAAAAACATAAAGCTGAGCCCAAACCTTTGACCAGTAGCAGTACCGATCGGGCCAGTAGAAAAAATCCTTTAGCGTTGAACCCTCAAACACTTTTTTTCACACTTTTATATATTGTTTTCAAAAAACAGGTAACTGACAGTTTCCTTTTGAGATTAAGGGCTCTATTTTAAAAATCTAAATGCAAAGTCTAAAGTGCATGGTACAAAAGCATGAAGGGCATGTCCGAATCCACTTTTGCTATTTTAAGGCGCATGGTCTAACAGGGTTGTGCCTATTCTCTTAATGAGTTATGGATGTGTTTTGAGCATAACATGCATTAAATCAATAAGAGTCTCCTCTCCCATTCTATTTCAGATGCCGTTGTGTCATGCCATGGCACATTTTCTACTGTATTTAAATGCAGGACTTTGTAAGTGGAAAAACTGAATGCTTCACTACGAGAAAACATCTGGAGAGAGGATAAAGAACAAGCCTCCTCCATTAGACCTCTTTACATTCGCTTTACTTTTGTTTTTTATCTCACTCCTTTACTGTTGTGGATAAGGATACAGTGTTGTACACTGAAGACATCCATTAGTCTACATATTTAATTTTGTTTGTTAAGTGCAAAAATTTGTTTCAAAACTATTTCTAATTTCCAGCAAACAAATAAATGAACAATAATAATGAATTGTGATCAAGTGTGGTGAACAAGTGTGGTGTTTGGAGTTATATCCAAGCACACGTTCTATTCTTATGCCCCACATAGTGACGCATACGTCTCCAAAACCCGACAGGTGGACAAATCTAAACTTGTTTCTATTAAAATGTAATTTTACATTACTCTTATATTACTTTTTAGTTACTTTCACTAAAATAACTACAAAATTAGAACTTAACATTCTAAAACTACCAAATGTACTGCAGAGCATTTTACATCCAGTAGAAAGCGATATGATGTAGCAAACTGTGACCTATCCAGGCTACTAACAATATAGTATATAATTGGCAACGTGAAGACTCAAAACAAGGCAAGAAAGGATGACAGTCAGATTCACAAATTATCTGTTAGAAGTATGGTAGAGGTAAAGTGGTTATCTGGCAATATCTGTGAATAGCTTGACTATATTCATATTAGACACAACAGGCCTACTGTATATGTAAACTCCAATGCCATGACAAAATGCAGATTTCTTTTCTCTTCCTATTGTTGCCATTATAGTGTTCACTTTTTAATTCAAGTGGCTCACAACACAAAACTGTCATGCACAAAGTGAGCATGATGAACATAGCTTTCTCAATATAATGCTTGTGCACCGATTTCCACTGTTTGTGGACAAAACTGCTTGCAAGCTCTCAAATATACACTGCTCGCGTGCAAATTCTCATGTTCTCTCAAATATGCACAGCTCACACACAAATTTTCTTGCGCACTTTCAGTACACTGCTCGCTCAGTGAGATTATATGCAGACTTGTGTTCCCTCTTCCTTTCGTGCTTTTTGATATGATTTATATTGGTGCACTATTTATTAACGATAACCAAAATGCTAAAATAGACTTATAATTTTTTATCTAATAAACCATAACATTTTTGGCTGTATGTTATATGATGAAATATTTTCAGTTTAAAACACTTAAAGACACAGAGAATAGATGTTGTATGTAAAGAATATGTTTTATTTTAAAAACCTTTATTAAACATCTAAAAGGTGCACCATACTAATCAAATAAAATACAGTACATTTAAACTAAAATATAACTAACGCAAGCAGAAATGTAACTGTTAGGGAAAAACTTGATAAGGTATTATAGCCTACTGTACTATTTACTCTTCAAATACATCTCACTATCAATCCCATTTTATCATGGCAACTAAAATAAAGTGCACTAGTCTCTGTTGTCTTCCACATTGTTGATGAGATTGTGGAGGACATTTTCCCTGTCATCCTCTTCATTTTGAGGAGAAGCTGTTCCACATGGCCCCTGAACACATATATTAGCATGTAGTGTTTTAACATAGAAAAGTACTTCAATTAATCTGTTGTGGTAATACTATAGTTGCTATGGTAACACAACAAGTGTAATATAAACAAATGACCCAATGCTGTAGTTTTTTTTACAACATAGAGTATATTATACTACAATTCATCACACTTTACGTAGTAAAACTACACTTTGTATTTCATTTTAAGAGTTTATTATTCTTAATACTACTGTATGCTGAAGCATTCATTAACAAGTTGTAAATAATACTAGCCTAAAACATAGGCAGTATACCTAACACTAAAAAAAAACTAGTATTTATTATATAATGTACCTTAACCTGTAGGTAAAGTGTAGCAGTATATAAACCATATCAACATTCTTAAGATAACAATTTAACAGGAGGATCTCTGAAGAGCAAAAGCATGAAAAGAGGAGGAAACACAAGGCATATCTGACGGAGCGAGAGCAGATCATTCGCACGTGAGCAGCCGTGTTTTGAGTGCATGCGAGGAGTTTTGTCCACGGACAGAGGTAACACTGGCGCGTTCGCTCGCTCGTCTTACATGAATGCGCTCTCGACCTGTCAGTGAAATAACGTCATATGCACGTACGTCCATCTCGCAAATGTACTGTCATCTGCCATTTTCATCTATTTGCATTTTTCCGCTGCACGATAGGGCTTAACGTTACTGCGAACATATGCAAGATATTGAACAATCAATCTGCAAAGACATAAACATTTCAGAATTACCTTTTCACAGTCAAACAATCAAAAATCATCACTGTTTTAAAATGCCAACAATAGAAGCAACTCTGACAGCCTGGTGAAAATTCTATCAGATCACAAACTCTCCACTCACACCATCTGAATACACCCCAATCTGGAATAACCCTGATTTCCTAGCTAACAAGAAGCCACTCAACTTTCGTACATGGGCAGATAAGGGAATCACACAACTTCAGCATATCTTTAATAATAATAACCTGGCACCATTTTCCCATATAGCCCAGACATACAGCATTGAGAGTAATTGCTTTTTGGAATATTTACAAATCAAATCATCAATTAAATCAAAATTACTAAATCAATCAATCAATCTAGACCTTTCCCCTCAAATCTCAGAGTTTATCAGTATATCTTTCTCCAAAAAATTGCTCTCCCAAATTTACAAAATGATATCAAAATCAGACAACACATTAGTTCTACCATCCGCTAAATGGGAATCAGACTTATCCATTACTCCCAATGCTGCATTCTGGACTCAAATTTGCAAAAACACATTCTCCATGACTAAAAATGCTAACTTACAACTTATACAGTATAAAGTACTTCACAGATCTCATTTAACTGGGCAGAAATTATTTAAAATGGGTTTCACATCAGAAATATGTTCATATTGCACACAAAACACCCCGGACACTTATCTTCAAGCCTTATGGCATTGCACTTCAATTAAATCATTTTGGGAAAAGGTTACTGACTCACTCTCCAACTTAATGGGATGTCACATCCCACTGTCTCCCTCCCTCTGCATATTAGGTGATACATCCACAATAGATATAAATAATACAGATGGTCCGTTATTGCTGGTGGCGCTGACTGTCGCCAAGAAAACTATCCTCATGAACTGAAAATCAAGAAATACCATTCACATTTCATCCTGTAAAACTTATTATCAGAATACATCTCCATTGAAGATCCTCTTTGCCTGAAGCCACTCCCCAACAACACCTTCATCAGTACACAGACAGGAGGGGAGGGGGGACAGGGGGTCAGGTAGAGGTAAAAAAAAAAAAAAACTTCTCTCTGGTATTAAATTTAATTAAAAATAAAATGAATCAAAGAGGGAAAAATAAAATAAAAAAAGGAGAGGGGGAAAAAGAGGGAAAAGGGAGGGAAGGAAAAGGGGAAAAAAAAAATTCTATTATAAATTTCATAAATACTTGCCACATTATAATTCAGTCTTTCCATACTTCTACCCCTTAATATTTGTTTTCCTTTTCTGTCTCTCTCAAATTTATTTATTCATTTTATTATTATTATTATTATTATTATTTATTACCATTATTATTATTATTATTATTATTATTATTATTATTATTTTTCTCTCTCCCTCAAGAGGTGGGAGAGAAAGGGATCGTGAGGTTGGCGGGGGGTCGTGGTGGCTGTGGTGTACTCGCGCTGATAATAATAATTACCTGGCTGGTCTAACAACAGATAAAGGAAAAAGGGAAAAAAATAATAATAATAAAAAATACCAAGTATTAAAAAAATAAAATGTAAAATTTAAAATACTTGCACATACTTACAAATAGTACATTCACAGGGTAAGTGTGACGTGGGCATGGCAGCCTGGGCATTTGCACCGGACTGATCCATGCTGCACGTCATACTTTTTTAATGCATCACAAAGCAACTGACAAACACTGTACACTTCAAGGCAGATTAGATAACTTTCACCTCCTTATAATAATAATAAAACAGCTTTAACAATAATTGTATTTATTTATTTATTAATTTTTTTATTTTTTTTAATTTATTTATTTTTTTTTTTTGTTGTTGTTGTTGTCAGCATGAGTGTATTGTAGTCATCACGTGTCCCGGCCCACCTCTTGATCTATTATTATTATTATTATTATTATTATTATTATTATTAATTCATCAAATTGTTAGATAAATTCTTCTTTTTAATATTATTCTTTACTTTTAGTTTTTATTATTTGTATATTATCATTACTATAGTAAAGTTTTTTTTATTATTATTCTCATTGTTATGTTTGCAGCGCTTTATTATTAAAAATTTTTTTCCCACTCTTCCTCTTCAGTTTTTTTTTTCTCTCCCTTGTCCTATTTCCTTTCTTCTACTTACTATTATTATTATTATTACTATTATTCATTATTATCATTTTTGGTCCTCTTCCTGATTTCCCAACCTCCCCTCACCTCCTCACTATTATCATTAATAGTATGACTTTTGCTCTTGTTGCCATTGTTGTCGTTGCTATTCTGACTTGTCCTCCCGTTGTCTCCTCATTGTTATTATTACACATATTTCTACCATTGTCATTATTCAGGTTGCT
This sequence comes from Danio tinwini, assembly GCA_903798205.1. Classification (NCBI taxonomy): domain Eukaryota; kingdom Metazoa; phylum Chordata; class Actinopteri; order Cypriniformes; family Danionidae; genus Danio; species Danio tinwini. Next base: position 20,363,425 of record CAIGQZ010001313.1, read on the forward strand.
GTAGTTGTTGTTGTAGTAGTGGTAGTAGTAGTAGTAGTAGTAGTAGTAGTAGTAGTAGTAGTAGTAGTCATTGTAGTAGTAACGATTGTATTTGTAGTTGGGGATGTTGAAGTAGTAGTTGTAGTAGTTTCTGTAGTAGTAGATGTCGTTGGTGTGGTACCAGAAGTAGTAAAGGTGTTGGTGTAGTAGTAGTAGTAGTCTGTGTAGTAGTATCAGAGGTAGTAGATGTTGTTGATGTAGATGTTGTAGTACTAGTGATTACTGTAGTAGTAGTAGTAGTAGGAAACGTTGTTGCAGTAGTATCAGTTGTAGTAGATGTTGTAGTAGTATCAGTTGTAGTAGATGTTGTAGTAGTATCAGTTGTAGTAGATGTTGTAGTAGTATCAGTAGTTGTAGACGTAGTAGTAATAGTTGTAGCAGTAGCAGCTGCAATAGTAGTTGTAATATTTGTAACTTTCTGTAGTAGCAGTTGGTGTAGTACTTGTGATTTATTGTTATTGTTATTGTCAGTTATTACTGTTGTCCTTTCTCTTTACTGTCATCATTACTATCATACATTACTAGCATTGCCACTCTCTACCACTGACTGGTTTATTTCTATTTGTTTATTTATATCTATGACACTTGCTTCATTTATTGACTGTTATTGACCCTTATGTATGTACTCTGACCTGTCCACCATGTAACCTTTACATGCACACGCACACACACACACACACACACACGCACGCACGCACGCACGCACCTGCCAGTACCTGACTGTATTGTTGTTGTTTTGTTTTTCATTGTTGTTTTTTATGTTTTATTTTGTATGATCCCAATTTGTGTACCTTTTTGCATATTCTAATAAAAAAAAAAAAAAACGTTACTGCGAACTGGGCTAAGCCAATAGCCCCGGACCTCGAGCTCAGAGGCTGAAATCATTTGGCGTTCAAGCTATTATGTGTTCAAACCACAAACAGCAAATAGAACTGCTGTATTTTTTTATTTCTTAATGTCTTGCGGGCGAAAAGTTTGTTGTAACGCATGCGTTACTGAACATGTACCGAGTAAAATATTACTGAAAATGTATCAGTAATGCCTTACACTACTGCATTACAGGAAAATGTAATACCTTACTGTAATATATTACTTTTGTAACGCATTACTCCCAACACTGCGCATAACTAACTTGCTCTGCACTAGACTTTAGACCAGCTTTTAGATGTATGGTTTATTTCATATGTAGGCGCGGTCTATTTCAGTTTCTCAAAATATCCACGCGCCAACATTGCACATTAACACACCACCTTTTTTAGACCAGCACACCCGTGAGTCCACAAAGTGGTGCAGATGGATTTGCTATTTAAACAGCGTGGTACAAAACCTGAAAATTACTGTTGCTCTGCTCTGAAAATAGCAACAAATTGAGTCATACATGTCTTGGGCCTTATTACAGCAGGTGTATGATAGGGCACTGAGTCTTTGAATTTTTGAATGTATGCGAATTAGATATAGCGTGAGACATAGTGCTTTCTCTATGGTTAATCACAGTTTCCATAGCAGTATCAGTGATACTAAGGTGGTTTTATCATCAATAGTTTAATTGGATTTTAAAAAAATAATAATTTTTATTTTATAAAAAAAAGTTAGTTATTTTTTTCTGTAAAAATATTTCACAGCATTTTTGCAATATTCTAAATGAGTCTTGGTTCAGATTTAAGGTTAAGATTTAAGAACATGAAAACATTTTACAGTTTGAAACAAGAAAAATAATTGTTAAAGGTGCAGTAGGTGATTGTCTTCAGAAACATTTTTTGGTGTGTTGGTTGAACGTCTCTTCACATTCCGATAGTACTGATTAAAGTAAATGATCTCAATGTATTTACATGTATTTTTATATTCTGGATAAGGCATAAAACAAAAAAAAATTCATCAATTAAATATTGTCGGACCAACAAATAACTCAAGTACGACAGGTAACTCAAACTGTCTGTCAACAAATTTAAATTTGAATTTCTGCGTAGACTCTTTAAGCAGACAGATACATCACTCGTGCGCACACGCAAAGCATGGATCTTCCCCTGACAGAGAGACGTCAGGCAAACTCTGCATCAACCTGAACTTCTTTCTGAATGACCAAAGTGGCCTTGTATCCATAAAAGAAGGATTGTTTCTGAAAGGGCTTCTACCAAAAATGCAGAATCAAAACTTTTCTAAACCCTGAATGAATATCGGAATTACTCTTGCACGCTGGAGGGAAATGGCGTTATGCAGTTTAAAACAACGATATGTTAGGTATGTTTTAAAACTATTTTAGCCACGCCAAGCTTATGTAGATTGTGTAGCTTGTTTATGAATGGGTTTATATGCACGGAAGTGTTGTTCAGCCACTGAAAACGTCCGGCAAAACATTGTCTATTTTCAAGTTCATGGATTACCTTTTACAGCATCCATAATAAAGTCAGTTAAATAGACCCTAAGCATTCGTTTAGTTGTTCAAGTGTAAAAGAAGATGAAAACAAGTTATGCTCGAGGATCAGCGAGCACAATTGAAAATGAAAAGTCACTCGGTGTCTTGGTAACGATATTTCTGCTTTTAGCACTCCTTTTTTCTTATCTAAATTTTATTTGGCTTAATGACAAAACATAAGTAAACGTGCCCTTCCGCATAATCAGCTTTACTGATTTATATTCACAAATTTGTTCATTTTTGAACAGTGACAGCCTGTGACACAGTTTTGGGGAAATATAATTCCTCCACCCGCGGGCCTGTCAACAACTACACTTGATAAAGTGCATGTCTCCATAGAGTTTACTAACTGGTGAAAGACATGATCTAGTGTTATATCTAATCAGTGCGCTTTCATGACTTAAGGGGGCGTGGCTTTGGACAGCAGGGGAGGGTCGTAAAATTTCTAAGCTATTATGCTAATGCTAGCATTATGGCAGATGACCTACTGCACCTTTAACATTTAAGTAACAAAAATAATTGAAGTTTGATTCAACTATAATAACTCTCTTTGGTGTGGACTCACAAACATGTAATGTTACATTTTTTTATTTAATAATAACCTGAATTATTAGAATGAAGATGACACAAAAATAAATTCAGGCATCTGATGAACTGCACTATTTTGAATCCTGAGCACCAACTGTTTACAGCCTCCTCCAAAATCTGTCAGAAGGTGCACCAAAGGCCTGTGGTGCAAACGGTGTGTGGTTTAATGGCTTGGACAGAGAGGCAGCGAATGAAAACAGCAGGCATGACAACTCTATGATCGAGTCTGCTTTACGACGACAGATCTTTACTCTCAGCAATACACTAGATAGTGCGCGTGTGTGTGTGTGTGTGTATAAGTGTGGAAAGCTGACAGCGCTGAAGCAGTGATTATGTAAATAGCGGACGAGTTTAATCTTACTAATGGCACACAGGAGGACCACTGCTCTGACAAGCTGCAGGGACGCCGATAAACATGACAAAGCAAAGAGGAAGTAAATGTATCACAAACTCTCTCGAACAGACACCCACATACAGTAAAGAAAGACAGTCTGACCCTCGCGTTCCTGCTCTCCCTTCACAATTTCCAAAGTTTATGTCTCTGTTGCTTTGTGCATCCTCCTCCTGCATCTCTCTCTTTCTGCAGGAGCCGGTTATTTTTGGAAGTGTGCACAGATAGTTGAGGGATTATTGCAGACCTGGGATGTGCCTGGCAGACGTGAGAGGCGCGAAATGAGGGAGAGGAGATGGAGGTGTGAAGAGAGCGATTGCTCATTCATTCGTCATTACTTTGCAGTTCGGGAGTGGAGGTGGGCGACTGCACTGCCAGGCCGAAGTGGGACGTTTCACTACGGGCCAACAATGACACAATGGCTGTCACTTATCTACTGATTGCTAAATCATCTTCTGTCGGTACAAAGTTTAATTGTTTAAGGGAGTAACAACTGCATTCTATTGGTGAACTATGGCAGTGGTGGCACATCAGTCACACATCAAATTAGGCACATCAGTAAAAGTACAGATACACTAATGAAATAATTACACCAGATGATGCATAAAGCCCTTCTTTTCAATATTGCTCAAGTCAAAGCACAAAAATATATTTATTTTTTATTTGCTTGAGTGATGCAAATAAGGCCCAATCCCAATTCTACCCCTTAGCCCTCATTTTGCGCGTTCACATGAAGGGGTAGGGGTGTCCCAATTTTCTTTAGCTTGAAGGCGCAGAGCTAAGGGGAAGGACTAGATAGCCCCTTTTTTTCAGGACCACACTCAAAACCAAGAGGTACGAAAGTTTCCCAGCATACACCAGCTACAACGACAGCATAGCTGCACACGGATGTCAGGAGATGCATAAATTAGTATTTTTTGTTATTATTACGAATATATACAACAAACATATGTTTTAATATGTGACGTTTATTTCTAAACTAATTTCGAGAGGATCATGTGCTTATGATTGCTAGCGGCTAACCCCCCAATACCCAATTCACAATGCACCAATCAGACGATCCCTAAGCTACTACAAATACCCTGGGTTATGTATCACCGCTATCTTCGCTTTGAAGAATCCCCCCTTCCACCCATACTCCTCCTCCTTCCTAGATGGGTGACACAGTGGCCCAGTGCTTAGCACTGTTGCCTCACAGCAAGAATGTCTATGGTCCAGGCTTTATCAAACCAGCAGACGTTTCTGTGTGGAGTTTGCACGTTCTACCCGTACTCACGTAAATTTCCCCTGGGTTCCCTGGTTTTCTCCCACCGATCAAAAACATCCAACCTAAGTTTTTGACTAATCTAAGTTTTTGACACCATAGAATTGCTCCTACCTAGTACTTATCTCATTAAAGAGAAACTACTATCTGCTCTTCAGCCACTATGACAGGGGAGTTCTCGAGATCTACCTGAGCTCAAACTTCCCTCTCGTCTTGCAACGGGAGGGAGCCCTGGGCTCGAGGATCTTATGAGCTCAGGCCTCTCTCCTGGGACAGCATGCCAAATTTGCTTATAATCAATCATCAGCTAAGTGTGAACTCTTGAAATTCATAATGTTGTTTATGTTTTACCATCATGTAAAAAAAAAACTGATTTTCGCTATTAATATTTCTTAATAAAACTCCTGTCCCACAACATTCTGTCACTCGATGACACTCAAATACCCTTTCAGAAAAGTCTAGTGGCTGGGAATGAGCTTTTTACAGTGTCTGGTATACAGTAATGTTAATGTTGTTTTCTTGTGTTTACATACATGAATATTGCCAGGGTGTAAATGCACAGCACAGTTACGAGCTTATTGTCACATTATATCATTATGATAACATGATATTGTTGCCTTCAGTGATTTCCTAAGGCTAAATATCAAAAAAATTAATAAAAATGCAACTGGAATAACTACAGCAGTCGCAATCGTCAATCTCATATGAGGCAAGAGATCGCGATGACATATGATGACGTGTGCAGGTGTTGTAGTGGTGTCCCATTTCTTAGGGATAAACTTTGAAGCCCTTCCCCTTAAACCTGTTTCAAGGGCCAAAGGGAAGGGGTACAAAAATAGAATTGGGATTGGGCCTAAAAGTACTTAGTGATTAATGATTATTTTGCAACATAGATATATACACTAGATATCGCATATGGATCCTGAGTATGCATCAATACCGCCATCACATTTGTACAGTGCTCCCAGTACAAAAGTCATTCAACCGCATTAGTCAAGACTAAAGCCAATCTGAAAATGCTAAACTTTTGCGCTGTGAAGAGGTGCAGTAATGAGCAAACAAAGAAAACAAAGCATAAAGGTATAACATTTCATAGGTAAGATTTCGTTTTTTACATTTTTGTACAAACTTTTGTGCTCAACAAGTAACAATATTGATGATAATATGACACTTAAAATTATTGAAAATTACAAATGTTATACAATTTAGATCAGGTTGAGATGCACATTGAGCTGCAGAAATATTGATTGTTCACACATTGTTCATAACGAACACCACAAACGAATCTCTCCTTCCATTAGACCTAAAAGTAAAAGCAGGAGAGCGGCTGTGTTTCAGGACCTAAACTGGATCAAATTTAGCTGGGAGGGTGGATAATACATTTTCATGCACACAAACACATGCTCTTTGTTGGCAATGCCTGTGCGGTCACTTGCATCAATATACAAAAGTGATGTAAACTTATTTTTCATAGTTTATTTGCATACTGACCACCGGGAAAACTCCTGACCATAACAACCTAACGGTAAATTACGTTTATATATGCTGTATGTACATTTTCACGTTCACCGACACAAACACGGGGAGAACATGCAAACTCCACACAGAAATGCCAAC
>CAIGQZ010001313.1:20374736-20390615 GCA_903798205.1 Danio tinwini
TATATATATATATATATATATATATATATATATATATATATATATGTGTGTGTGTGTGTGTGTGTGTGTGTGTGTGTGTGTGTGTGTGTGTTTTTGTTCACAAATGAAGCATGAGCACACATTGCTTTGCACCCCATGAACACAACCAAGCCTTAAAAATACACTCTGGACCACCCCTTTAAGTACAGTGAAATAAAAATACTTAGTACTGTCCCACAACTAGTTTTTACTGTATTTTGTTATCACTATCACTCTTCACTAATGTTGGTTCTAGCATTTTAGGGGAAACTTGGACATTACAACCCAGAGAGAGCCTGCTGTTTAGAAGCAGCATAATGAGCATAAACAAAACAGTATGTTAATCGATGGCGGTTTCCTAAAAAAAACTACCGGACGATAATATGTCTCTGGTCACTAACAAACCAAACAGTTCCTGTAATCCATTCACGCAGTAAATGATAATTTAGAGCATTAACTCCCACATTAAAATGCCGTTGTGTCTCCCAAAGCGCTTTAGTGCTACTATTGCAGAGAAAGAATATGTGAATTTGTGGAATGACCAATGATTTCTGTGAGCTTGTTTTCATCTACTGCAGATCAGATTTTTGACTATTTTACAGCCGGTTTGTGCTGGTATCTTGGTAAGGATAGTTAGCTTTGCTTGAAATAAATACTTGAACATCCCCTCTGATTAAATATTTGGCTCCAATTTATATAAACTGGTGAATGCAACTTCATTTCTTTGCGATGTTATTTAACTACGAATTCTATTCTCAAATTTTTAACAGATTACAATGTGTTGAACATCATTTAGAGCAGGGGTGCCCAAACTTTTTCTTATGAAGGGCCAAACACCAAACTTGATTGAGGCTAGTGGGGGAAAGGTAAATATAGTTGCCATATTTAAAAATGACTAGAAAACATTGCTTATACTGTACATTTTTATAATGGATGTATTACAGTAAAAACAAAATTTCATTTATAACAGAATTACACTAGTTTTTGCCTCAATTTACTCGCCAATGTCTTCTGCATAGTCCTCTATCAGTCAAGTGACAGTGTTTACATTTAAAAATCTGATTCATTTATAACATTTAATTGAAACATTTCATTACAGTTTGCTTTTTTTATAGCTCAGCAATAAAACTAACAAATTAAAGCTGCAAGCAACGATGAAAGGGACTAACAAAAGAAGTTACATCAAATTAGAAATGACGATCTCTGTATTTAAAGCATTCAACCCACCCCTCTTCATAATTCTCACTCTTCTCTCAGATGGAATGGTGGGCCAAATCAAAGGTTACAGTGGGCCAGCTTTGGCCCGCGGGCCCTACTTTGGGCATCTCTGAATTAGAGCAATGGTAGCATCTGTTAGCTTTAATTGTAAGGAATAACTAGCTAATTATTAGCGTTTTCAATAACTTTTTAACTACTTTTAGCTTTAAAATATTCATTGGGGCAATGTAACATGTTGTGACGTTATATAGCCCTAAAATAACTTCAATGACCTGTTGGTGTCTCATTATTATTCATGAAATTGATTTTTCTTATGAGAAGATGCTTGCTGCAACCCAATTTGCATACTTATACAACGTCCTAAAAGTATGTACAGAAGAGTATGCAAGCTTGGGACATAATACTGTACTTCCTAATGGACCATTATGTTGCTTCGTTACATCCCCTGTCAGTCATCTTGACACATCATCCACATTCCTTTCATGTTTAATTTCCTACCTTATTGAAGATCCAACAGCAGGTTAATCTGCCATTTGCGAGTCTTTCATGCAGAGAAATCTTCTTAGGTCTTTGGATAATTATGCATTGCAAACAAGTTAATGTCCAAACATGTCTTTATAGAAGTCCACATTATTGTTGCAGACAGAAAACATGATGTAAATATTTATCAGTTGGCTAGATATTAATTAATGGTCATTCAAATGAATTTACCGAAGCTACTCTACTTGACGGTTGGTCTCGTGTAGTAGTTTGTTTACACTTTTTACCTGCTTTTTGGGAACCTTTGAAATACATATATCGTATGCAAATTGGGACTCAGCAACTGACTTCTGAATTAATCAGTCAGCAGTTGGGTGCTGTTGATGATGGGTTGCAGGAAGTGTTGTCAAAAGTTTTGACTTTGGTACCAATCCGTACTGAACCAAGATAAATACTTTTATAGACAAGACTTTCAAATGCTGATAGACATTGTGGTGAGAGAGGCATGGTCAGATGTCTGTCAAAAGGGAGGAGTGGATTGGGAGCAGGTCATTTTGGCAAATGACTAACAACCTTTGTGTTTGCTCAGGAGAGACGGCATAAAACTGGGGCTGGAAAATGCCAAAGGGAAGAGAGACCTACCGGGAAAAAGCATCACGAGTTGCCGCGGGCATTAGAGTTTTTCATTTATTACATTTGTCCTGCCTAAAGAGACCATAAAAACTTGCTTTCCCCGAACACCTCACTGACCTTCCTCACCCAACCAACTGTAACCATATTACAGACATGACTTACAAATGTTTCAGTGTCCTAATAACTTTTCTGTCAGTTTAAAAGTCAGCATGTGTGACTTAATTTTAAAATAATCACTCGTTAAATATAAAATCTGAGGGTGGCATGGTGGCACAGTGGGTAGCGCTGTCGCCTCACAGCAAGAAGGTCGCTGTGTTTGCATGTTCTCCCAGTGTTGGCGTGGGTTTCCTCCGAGTGCTCTAGTTTCCCCCAAAGTCCAAAGACAGGCGCTATAGGTCAATTGGGTAAGCTAAATTGCTAAATGTGTGTGAATGAGAGTGTATGGGTGTTTCCCAGTGATGGGTTGCATCTGAAAAACATATGCTGGATAAATCTGTGGATCATTCAGCTGTGGCGACCCCTGATTCATAAAGGGACTAAGCCTAAAAGAAAATGAAATTTTCCTCACATTTTCCCTCTGATTTTTAGTCAGTATGGCAGTTGCACCCTCCCCTCTTTCTTCCCTCCTTTATCCTTGCCACTCCCTTACTCTCAGCTCAAAGCTATCCATGCCCCTTTAATATAGTATAAACTTCCTGGCAGGTGCGTTGAATCAAGTTGGAGCTAAACTCAGCTGGACACCAGCCCTCCAAGACTGAGTTTAGACACCCATGCTTTAAACAAATAAACATGACAGCAAAAACACGTAGGCCAATTTATTATTATTATTTTTAAATACTGGTATTTGAGATGTAGTTTTGAATCTTGTTGAACATTATATAAAAAAACAAAAAAACATTTATATATGATTAGTTTTTGTGTGTAGAGTGACAGCAAGACCTACACAGCGTTCTTAGATTTAGCACAAAACAACACCGGTATGCCCTTATCGAACACACTGTGTAAAGATTTACTCTGCAGGGAATAAAAAGTATGTGAACCCTTGGCTTTAATAGCATGTTGACCCTACATTTGCTGCAATAACCTTGACCAAACATTTCCTGTAATTGCGGCTCAGACTGAACTTCGATCAGGAGCAAATTCTGACCACTCCTTTTCACAAAACGGTTTCAGTTGCAAAATAATCTTTTGGCATATGGTTTCAATCACTCAGCTGAGATCATTCCAAAGCATCTCAATCCATTTTTCCATGGTAAATTCATGGTGTCACATCCTTTTTTCTTTAACTGTACAAACATATACTGTATAAAAGTGTTAGGCTGTCCTCACCGAAAGCTTGAAGTTTGCTAGGGCTTTTGCAGGAAATTCAATTTGTAGTTGAGGTACTGCAATTTTAATTGGGTTTTGTGCTTGGGAATTTTATCTTTCTGAAAAATTAACATTGTCCCAGGCTTCAGGTTTATGAATAAAGTAGGTAATCTAACAGTATTTCCGTTGCTCCTATTCCTTCTTGTACATGATAATGAAAAGCAACCTCACAGCATGAAGATACCACTAGCGTAGTTCACCATAGGCATGGTGTTTTATTAGGAGTAGGCAGTGTTAGATTGCTTTTATATATCATAATGTTTTTAACTTTTACACTCTGTTCCAAAGCTCAAAGCAATGCAAAAAATGAACATATATAACTTTCAGAAACTAAGGCTGCTGTTTTAAAGATGTACAGTATTCTCAGTCTTTTAAGGCACACCTGGTTCACCTGTTTATTAAAACAAATATTTAATCGTCATAATTTAAACAAGGCATGTTCAAAGCATAGAAACTGCTGATCTACAAGAATTTTTAAACATAACTGACAATTACATGGAATAGTATGGATAAAACAATATGTCAAGTGAACAGCAGTTTGGTAGGTAAAAATGTAACACAAAGAAGCAGATGATCACATCAATGACACTCCTGTCATTAAAAGTGGCCTGGTTTTAGGATGGAAACAATCCACGTCTATCTGTTTCTGCGAAAATATCCGTTCACACAATTCCGCTTAAAACATACGTCACCTACAGTAAACATGCACCAGGGGTCTTCAATCATATTTCATATGTGAGCTACTTCTTAAAAAATGAAAGTGGCCGAGAGCTACTCATGCACTGTAAAACCCCAAAAGTTAAGGTAACTCAAATAATTTGAGTAAACCGATTGCAACAAACCATTTAAGTTCAAAAACTAATCCTAATGAGTACTGTGAACTTAATCCAATTGAGTAAACGAAGCAATTTGAGCACAATGAAATCCAATAAATTCAAACCAAAAAGAACTCAAACCAACTGAGTACTGTAAAATCCAAGGAGTTAAGGCAACTCAAACCATTCGAGGAAACTGATTGCTACAAACCATTTGAGTTAAAAAAAATCTAATCTATATGAGTACTGTGAACTTACTCCATTTAAGTTGAAGAATTAAAGTATTAAATAACTCATTACCTTCAACACTGAGTTAAAAAAAACTCTTTTTTTTAATGAGTAGAAACAACTTTCAGTAAATTTTGAGTTAACTACACTTACTTCATTTGATAAAGTTGACTGTTGGGTTTTACAGTGTGTCACAATCACTGAATCTTTCAATTGATTATATGATGTGTAACGGATCTTAAATGTCAAATTACCAAAAATCCAAAACCCAAATTTTTTGTATGTCGTCCTTTAAATTTGAAAATAATAGAATCAAAGAATAGGAATCTTTTACTGAAAACAGTACTTTGTATACTAGAATACTGTAGGTGCCTGCACACAATTACAACTGTGCAGTCTATTTAATATATTATTTCTCTCAAATTAACAAATATCAACCATGAAATACAGATTTTTTGTGATTTTTTAAAAGCTTGGGATGGCAGGTTTTTAATTAATTGTAGTCTTGGCAATACCATTTTAGCAAAGGTGTATGTTTATTTTATCATCATTCCACAGTACACTAAATATAAAGTAGCCTACAAAAAAGAATGGAAGGGCAAAGACTGAGACTTCAATTTATATTATATTATATTATATTATATTATATGTTATAAATATATATGCTGTTTTATATTCAAACTTTCAGAGAAGTACACATAGAGTACTCAGCATAATGGAGTACAGCCCTTTTTGAAAATGAATATTTTGATCCATTTCTCAGTGAATAGTCAATGTATTTTGGTGCATTTAAACAAAACTGATTTATTAAACAGATCTAGAAATTGAAAGATACAATTAAATTCAAGCAAAACATTGCAAAAAAAATACAACCTACAAAATTTAAAAACTTTTTTTTCTTTTACTTCTCTTGATTTTTCTTCTTTTTTAAATTTGTATTTAATATTTTTCTATAACAAATACATTTGGGTGTACTAGTTTTTGGACCGGTATTGCAAGTTAATTTGTTAGATAAACCAGATTTGGCTTACTGACTAATCTAATGTATATGCAACAAATACAATATTGTATAGCTTCCTATTAAATATATGAATTTAAAGGATAGATTTGTGAGGGGTGTACTTATATATGTTGAGCACTGTATGTTGTGACAGTGTCAAATTCATCATTGATAATCATTACATTATCCAATCTGCATAACACCAAACTTGTAGAAATCTATACTTAAACCAGTGGGAGCATTCTAAGACCGGGCTAGACACTGTACTCATCTCTCTCTTTCTCTCCTTACAAGGGGAAAAACTCGAGTTAGGATGACTTTCTAAGCTCAAAGCCCTCTTCTGCTTTAAGGGTGCCAGGACTGGATTCAACCTAGAAAAGTGTTGCAGTAGTCTAGCCTTGAAATGATAAGACCTTGGACTAAAAGTTGGGCAGCATGATCTGTTAGAAAGTGTCTGATTTTTCTGATGTTGAAAAGTGCAAACCTGAGACTACAGAAAAGTGACATTGCAGAAATATAAACCATTGCTAAAATAGAAACTTGGCATGTCACCATCATGAATGGTTAGGACAAAAACTCTTATTAACATGTAAAAGAAACTTTTGTTGCATGCTGCAGTGCTGTGTTCTGTGTTATTAAGGCACAGTGTAGTCTAGCAATGGAGCTTCGATGTATAAGAAAACAGACAGGTGATGATTAAAGAATGGGCTTTACTTTAATTTTGTGTTCAATTGTTCATTGTCAATAAAAATATAGCCTCCTCCTTCCCTTGACTTTTAACCTTGTGACAGTTGTGCCAAAGCTCAGGAAAAAGGAGGGACGCACAGCTGGAAAGCACAGGGCAGGATGGACTGAGTGACAGAGAGAGAGAGCACTGATTTTGTTCTGTTGTATGTGTTTATAGGGGCTTGATGTATAAGGGAAAGATAGCCAGTGACCCAAAAGACCCAATCAGGGAATGGATGTCAGCAGCCATGATTCCATTTTCAGATGTTTCATTTTTGCTCTGTCCACACTGACACAACAAACAAAAACAGCCTTTGCAGCATTTTCAAAAGTCTTGGGGGTTGAAAACTCCATGGAAGGTGTGACCGTAGCTAAATTTATTGTGCAAAAGATGCCTGAGGCTAGAGTTTACACAACCTGACCAACACTGGACAACAGAAGATTGTAATAAAAGTTGCTTAGTATGTTGAGTCTTGATTTCTGCTGCAACATTTGGATAGGGTCAGAATTTTGCAAATACGTAGAACATGAAAGAATCAATTTATCCTGTCTAGTATCTACTGTATATACTTTCTATACATTTTCTTAACATAATAAAGGATACTTTCCCAGAGATGGGTTGGGGCTGGAAGGGCATCCACTGCGTAAAATCGTGCTGGATAAGTTGGCGGTTCATTCCGCTGTGGCGACCCCAGATTAATAAAGGGACTAAGCAGACAAGAAAATGAATGAATGAATGAATAAACGATACTTTGAGCACCTTATGACAATGTATTGTAGTGCAACAACATACCACATAATGTGATAGAAAGCTTCAGTAGTTGTCAAGACATAAACATCTGATGCTGTTAGTCTTCACAATAAGAAAAGCTGCATTGATAAAGTGATATCACTATTTTTGTTACCACCATTCTTGAGATTTTGGTGCAACTCCATTGAAATCCAAAGAGAGCCTGCTGTTTAGAAGCAGCAGCTTAATGAGCAAAATAAAACAACATGCTTTAATCGATGATGATGCCATAAAAAAATGGAAGAACAATAATATGTCTCTGGTCGGTAATAGCACTAAGACAAACAGGTCCTACATTACATATGCAGAGACCAAATGATAATATAGCATATTAACTCCTACATTTAAATGCAGTTGTGACACCCAAAACACTTACATGGTCAATGAAAACAGTATATGCAGGGAAGAAGCTATCAGTGGGAGTCGGTTTCTTATTTAGGTTTGATTTTATTCATTTATTTTCTTTTCGGCTTAGTCCCTTTATTAATCTGGGGTCGCCACAGCGGAATGAACCGTCAACTTATCCAGCATATGTTTTACGCAGCGGACGCCCTTTCAGCTGCAACCCTTCACTGGGAAACACCCATTCACACACACGCACTATGGACAATTTAGCTGACCCAAGTCATATAGTGCATGTCTTTGGACTTGTGGGGGAAACTGGAGCACTCAGAGGAAACCTACGCCAACACAGGAAGAACATGCAAACTCCACACAGAAATGCCAACTGACCCTGCCGAGGCTGGAACCAGCGATTTTCTTGCTGTGAGGCGGCAATTTGGATATGCGTATTAAAAAAAACAGTTGATGGAAACAAGATGATGCGCATAAATTTAAAAAATGCGCATAAAAAATGTATGTGCATAACTGTGTAGGATAAACTTTTTATCCAATAAGAAAAGATGTGCATAAACTGCGATGGAAACACTTTTACTGACCCAATTTCAGTATGCACATTAAAAAGGTCATGTGATTTTGTTATAAGAGATCATGTGATGATGAAAATGTGTGTAAATGGACAAACCAGAAGGCTGAGCACACTAAACCATCTGAAATGTTGCTTTGGTCATTCTAAAACGCCTTACCGTTTAAGTATTAGTGTTATTATATTATTAATGACCTCTACAATTAAGAGTGTCTTTGCTCCGCGTCTGACACCTTTAAACGCCACCGCGCATTTACTGCCTGTCAGGATTGTCTTTTGAGGCGCAAGTCATTTATTAAATGAAGAAAATATTGACGCAGCTTCTCCTACTGCAGCAAATTCAGTTTTTACTGTTGGAAGTGATGATTTTGTTCTCTTTGACTTGTTGGATGGAAGCGCTGCTTTATTTGCACGTCTTTTATGTGATAATCCAGTTTTGCGCATAAAGTTCATTCGCATTTATGGATGGAAACATAGCTATTGACTGTGAGGGATAATTTTATTGATCATCTGCACAGAAAATAACAAAATCCTAACAAAAAAGCAGACTGAGTATGAATTGCAAGAAAATACTACTACAGCATTTTAACTACAAAATGTAATGTTTTTTCAATGTTGCACTTTATTTGTAATCATTTGTGAAATGTACTAGAAATTGCTACATTTGCAGGTGAAACTTGTTTTCATTAACAGTCCTGCTTCTCATGATATAAAATGTTTAATGCTTTATTCCTGTAGTGCATATATTTAATTAAATCGCAGTCTGTGTAATGCAACGGTCTCACTACTAAGCTTTGCAGCTGTGTTGAGACACAGACTTCTTTTAGAAACATTAAAATATAAATATTGTATTGGCCCCACATTTTTTTAACATACAGTGGGGGAAATAAGTATTGAACATGTCAGCATTTTCCACAGAAAACATATTTTTAAAAGTGTTGTTGACTTTTAAAGTTTTGTTGAATTTTTACCAGATGTTAATAACAACTAAATAAATCCATAAACTGTATGCAAAGAAAACAAGTTAAATTAGTTTACAAATGAAGTTATGTCTAATAAAATGAAATGACACAGGAATAAAGTATTGAAAACATTGAAAGAGAGGCATAGAAAGGCCAACTGAAATCTCTCAGTAGTTATTTAGCAACCCTCTTCCCCTTATCATTGTAAATTAATATTAACTAGTTCAGTCCAACATCTACATTAACAGGATGATAAAGATGAAACCAGGGTGGACATTTCAGCAAGAAATTGATTCAAAACAAAGCCAAGGAAACTCTCAAAGGGTTTCAGAGAAAGACAATCAAGGTCTAGAATGGCCCAGTCATTTACCTGACTTGAAAAAAAAAGATCAGATTTGATAGACGAGACCCGCAGAACCATCAAGATTTTTACACTTTGTTGAAGCCTGTGAAAAAAAAATCACACCTGAATAATGCTTGACTTTATTCTTCATATGAGAAGCATCTTTACACTGCCATCACCAAAAAAGCCCTTTACCTGTATATTAAATATTAAATACATTTTAGTAGTTCAGTACTTTCTCCTTGTGTCATTCCATTGTGTCATTATGTACACATAATATAATTTGTTTCAGATATTTTATTTTGTTTTGTTTTATTTTATGTTTCAATTGTTTGGGTTTTTAACAAAATCTGGTTCAGACAGCTCCTTTAGCAATATTATTTCTAGGAAAACAAACAAACAAAAAAAAAAACATGACAAGTTGATTACTTATTTCCTGCCACTGTATACTTGGAAAAATGTAATTTCAGAAAAATAAGTACCCCATCATCAAAAACAATGGCTCTACTGTACTGTATGTCCTAACTGATCACACAGTGTAAACATTTACAGTACAGATAAGAAAAAGCATGTGATCCCCTGGCTTTAATAACACATTGACCTTACTTTGGCATCAACAAGCTCCATTAATTGTTCCGGTAATTGCAGATTAGACCTGCACAACAGTTGGGAGGAATTTTTCACCAATCCTCTTTGAAAAAAAACTGTCTCAACAATAAAAATGCAAATATAAATGCTGAATCAAAGCAACATCAGAAATGCCTGGTACAATTGACTAACAAAGATCACAGGGCTTTCACTTAAAGCTAAACATATATATTCAATTCTCTGACTTTTCCCTGACTAAATAACATCTAATGAATGAAAAAACAAGCTGCTGTTATATATTGCTTATACACTCACTGGCCACTTTATTAGGTACATCTTACTAGTACCGGGTTGGACCCTTTATTGCCTTCAGAACTGCCTTAATCCTCTGTGGCATAGATTCAACAAGGTGCTGGAAAAATTCCTCAGAGATTTTGGTCCATATTGACATGATAGCATGACACAGCTGCTGCAGATTTGTTGGCTGCACATCCATGATGCGAATCTCCTGTTCCACCACATTCTAAAAGTGCTCTATTGGATTGAGTTCTGGTGACTGTGAAGGCCAATTGAGTATAGTGAACTCATTGTCATGTTCAAGAAACCAGTCGGAGATAAGTCACGCTTTATAACATGGCCATTAGAAGATGGGTACACTGTGGTCATAAAGGGAGGAATATGGTCAGCAACAATACTCAGGTAGACTGTGGTGTTGACACAATGCTTAATTGGTACTAATGGACCCAAAGTGTGCCAAGACAATATCACCCACACCATTACACCAACACCAGCAGCCTGAACAGTTGATACAAGGCAGAATGTATCCATGCTTTCATGTTGTTGATGCCAAAACCCTACCTAGCAGAAATCGAGACTCATCAGACCAGGCAACGTTTTTCCAATATTCTATTGTCCAATTTTGGTCAGCCTGTGTGAATTGTAGCCTCAGTTTCCTGTTCTTTGCTGACAGGAGTGTGTGGTCTTCTGCTGCTGTAGCCCATCTGCCTCAAGGTTCAACATGTGCCATGTTCAAAATCCTTTAAATCCCCTTTCTTCCCCATTTTGATGCTCGGTTTGAACTGCAGCAGATCGTTTTCACCATGTCTGCCTGCCTAAAGGCATTGAGTTGCTGCCTCATGATTGGCTGGTTAGAAATTTGCATTAACAAGCAGTTGGCCAGTGAGCGTATATTAAAAGTAAAATATTAAAACATGTTAAAATAATAGCATAATGTTAAATGTTTTTTAGCTCAAATATTATTTTAAAATACTTCAATAGCCATTGAGAACAGTAGATTAAAGTTTAGTTTCTCTGTCATCTATATTTTAACACCATGTTTGAAGTGTCATTTTGAAGCCAAAGTTTTTTAACTTTATATTATCCTTAAATGTTAGCCTTAGTTAACAGATAAAGTCTGGTGACTGGATTTGACATGATTGTCAATTGATGACAGTGAAAGGAAAAAACTGGAGCTGAAAAACAGCTAAACCATTAAAATAATTGTGAACAACATGACATAAAAAATACAATATAGAAATATATACTTTGATACAAGGAAAAAGGAAGTTAAAGTATCAAACAAAACCCCTCAAATTTAATGACATGTCAAAAAATGCTTTCAATGTCATACAATTCAATGATATTTAAAAAATCCCATAACCCATGGGAAACCTGAGATCGGACATTTCATTCCAATATGTCTTCAGATGGTCTAGAGCAGTTTTAACCAGTAGATGGAAAATAAAACATTACATGCTACACTGACACCAATATCCAACGCTATACGCTCCATACATTTCATCAACTGTGAACCGCAAAATCTCTTCAGGCCTGTGGAGACAGATGTGCTCATATGTGTACTCGAGCAGGAACATGCAATTATTTGCCCTTTAATGAGACTTGGAATAACACCACTGAATCTAGCACACCAGTGAACATCCTGACCTGTCTCTGACCTTGTTTTCTGCTCTGAAGGCATTATTCATGCCTTGATCAATCTGTACTAAGTGCAGGTTTGAGGCATTTAATCACAATCATTCCCAATCATAGCTGTGCATCTTACATAATGACGAATTGCGTGAATAGCTGTAAAACATTACATTACAGGGTAAACCAGTGAGACTGATCAGAAATGTCTGCATGAGTGGCAGTACTGAAAGATAATCAGGGAAATTGTGGTTAAAACGCTTTAATCTGGCTTCAATATTCACCGCACACTCCTCCGCCCGGCTGTTGTCTGGGTCGTGATTTCCACATATACATTCCACCTCTTTAAGAAGTTTTTTCCAGGGTTTAATTTATGGTATTCTCTGCTGTGCTGCTGAAAACATGCATTAGTCTCTCAGAGCCCTGGGATTAAATAAACTAAAAACCATACTAACTGCGAGAGCGAAGATGCAGGAAAGAGAAATGAGAAAAAGTGAAAGCGTGCCATAGGTGCAGGCAATTAAAAAAGACATCAAAATATCTATTTTGACCTTTTCATGACAGTAGTTTGCCTTGGTAGACCCAGAGAAAAGAGAAATTCTCCCTTAATGCGTGTTCTGTTCTTTTTTATCCACTACCAGCATTTCTATTCTTTGAATTTTGGCATGTGCTCGAAATGTGAATCTTTCCACCTAATTACTCTGCAGTCTGCCATCAATCATGTGTCTAATGGTTTTAAAGTCTCTGAGTTAACAGTAAGGGCCAGTGCTATTTGTTTGTCTTCTCTCGCTTGTTTATAGCAAGATGAGGTGTCATAAATCCGCAAACTTTTCTTCACTAGTGCTCATTTCTCCACCAAACTTTGTCTTGCGTTCTTTTATTTTGAAGTTTCCGCCTTTTTCTCTCCTCTTATTCAAAATAGAGCAGAGAAAAACTTTATATCTGAAAGCAACCGGGTATATACACTTCCTAAAATATGATAGGAAAAAAAGCTATCAGATAAACCACATGGAAAGTGGTTTAACCTATGTCTTACTAAAATACATGACACGATTGTATTGTTTTGAAGCATGTGCATTTTGAAAGCATTTACCATTTCACATTTATCATGTAAATATTATTATTAAATCTAGTTTCATATGCGTTTCCCACGTGTGTCGTGATTTTTCGAAGATAAAGGCTTCGATATTGACCTTATTCTAAAATGCGGAAGTGCGCTCGTTTTTGCGATTGTTTTAGAACTTCCGATTCAGTCGCCTATGGGAGAAATGACTAAGAATAATAAACGGCTAAAAATGGTCAAACTACTCACTCTACAAACAAGTGTTTGCATGACTATGCAGACAAAATAGAATAATATAATAAGAAAACCTCAGTTTGCAAC
Organism: Danio tinwini; assembly: GCA_903798205.1. NCBI lineage: Eukaryota > Metazoa > Chordata > Actinopteri > Cypriniformes > Danionidae > Danio > Danio tinwini. The sequence continues at coordinate 20,388,141 of CAIGQZ010001313.1, forward strand.
ATCAAGCAGCAGAACGAGCTGTTTTTAACGTCTAAAAATGAATGGAAATGAATGAGACCGGAAGTCTCGAGCCAAAACGATTCAAATGGTTGCGCCCGCTCGTACGTGGAGAATAAGGTGAATACTTTTTTGTTTTTTGTTTAACGGCAAAAAGTACAAAGTGATGAGTATACTAACAGTATATTATTTTTGAACACTCAAAAGCTCCTGTGTTTTAAATGTGTGGTGTTATAAATGTTACACCAGTGTGTTACCGCCTATGAGTCTTTAAAATCTTTCTGTGAGTAATCATATAGGTGCTAATACCTCCGTGCCAGCTCTGCAACTCGACCCTACAGTGTATTCACATTGCTAATTATGTGATGTTTTGGATGTTGTCCTGACTGACCTTCGTGGATATGAGAATTAATTGCGCATCAAGGCAGAGTTTCAGGACATGCCCACCAGTTGCAGAATCGCCAAAGACCAATAGGTCCACAAATGTGTTTAGGAGCCAATACAAACTCCCCAAACAAGTTTGCTTTGGTATGAAACTGCTAAATACAAACTCAAAATGAACACCGTTTAAGACATGTTGTTCGAAATGATGTCATTCCTGTTTATTCCTTGATTTTTGTTGGAAGTATAATTGACCATACCCATCAACCCTCCCGTTTTTCCCAGGATTCTCCCATATTTTACAATTCTATCATCCCATAATTTTCCTGTAATTCTACCATGTTTTTAATCTTTCTATGAAGGGTGGTAAGAGACATTAAAGAGCTAATCCTCCCTATATGCAACCCTTACCACCGAACCACCAGGGGACGCCCCTTGCTCTTAAATGTGAATCTGTTTTGTGCTTTCATTTTATTTAGGCATGAAAACACTTTGAAATAAATATAAAAATGGCGAGATTCCCTCCCTTTCCCTTACAAGCACCTTCACCCCTCCTATGCAATCCTCAAAACAGTCAGTTCATATAGCGGTGCAAGCTGTCAGATGCGCTCCATAGTGATAAACAGATGCTGTTTCAAAAATGATACTGTACACACGATTTGAGGCAGAGCAAAAGTGGACACTCAGGGTTTTAGGTGTTTTTTTATATAAACAAAAACAACTAACAATTATTGTAGACAAAAATAATGACAAATGTTTTGTCCGATTAAACATAGAGAATCAACACACAACTGTAAGAGTATATGGCTAATCTGTATTGTTTGAGAGGGCCATCTCGAGTATTTTCATAATGATAAAGCAGCTTTATAATACAATACTAAACAACATTATTAAATGAAGTGAATAAACAATAAACTTCTCCTTCGCCCCCTTTTTGAAAAAGTTCACAAACCAAATTTATGTAATTATTATAATTTTTTTTATTATTTGATCATCACATCTGAGCTAATTGAAAACAAATTTGCCTGTATTGCTTTTGGAGTGCAGATGCTCATATGATCTAATATAACTTAAAAGCGACAAAAGGCCCCCTCTTTTCCTTACCAGGTATGTTGTTAAAGGGATTATGACCTGAAAATGTGAATTTACTTTATAAGCGAGAAATGTAAAAAGGCACAATGTTATCTTACCAGTCTTGAAAGCCACCACACTATTAAACTAAGAGATATCCAATAAAAGCAGACAAAGAAATAAAAGACAGATTGAAAGACCAGATGTAAATGGAACTTGTCTTCATCATCTATTGGTAATTTAATCAACAAAAACACATCTTAACACCAGGGATAATCAAGGCAAAAATAATTGTGAACAGACTGCGTAAAGTGGACAATCAAAATAAAGTGTTACCAATTACTGCTTCAGTCCAACTATAATATAAAGTTCCAAGTTTGTCTGTGTATTTACCCATTGTTACAGGTCAATATGTTTGTATGTGTTTTGCTCTCTCTCTCTTGCTAGCAGTTTTACTAAGGTTCACCTCTTTCTGATTCCCATTCATCTGCATAGACGCCAATCATAATTAACCTGAGTGACGTCACTGCCAATCGTGTGCAAAACTTCAAGATTATAAAAGACGGCAAGTTGGACTCTCTTTACTTCCTTCTCTATTTGTCGTATGTTCTAGGTCTGCTCTTGTGTGCTGTTGTCCTTTTTGGACAATACTGTGTTGTACCTTTACTTCAGTTTTGTATGCCATAACATCTTGTTTCAAGATATCTGATCGACATTTTCAAAATTCCTCTGGGAATTTAAGGATAGTGCAGACGTTGTGTGACCTACATCCTGCAACACGCAGAAACACTCTCTACATCAGAATAGAAGCAAGCACCACCTGTTGTAACTTTTTAAAGACATTTTTGTTACAAGTTTAGTTAAGATTGGGCAATGCTGAAGCCTTTTTCTTCCTTTTCAGTTTTGAGGTTTGTTGCCAGTTAGTTTTATTTTTGTTTTATTGCTTTCATTTATTTTGTGCCGCTTGTAATTTTCTTTTCCCTTAAACTTTACATTTATTTTTGTTTGTTTTGTAAAACTATATAT
>CAIGQZ010001313.1:20411189-20429236 GCA_903798205.1 Danio tinwini
GTGTGTGTGTGTGTGTGTGTGTGTGTGTGTGTGTGTGTGTGTGTGAGAGATGAAATCACTTACGCATATTACCACCTACCATCACTAAAAGCACAGTTTTCATTTGAAGCAAACATGACAATGAGGAGCTGCAGACGTATACTTTATATGATGTTTTTTTTCTGCTGATGTGGATGGTGATGGATCTGTAGTTCTATTGATAATTATAAGTGTAAAGGCGTTTCTCACCTTCTATACAACTGCTGAGAACAATATCAAGAATAGACCCTTTTGACATTTTGGGGTTTCTCAGTAGCGCAATAAATGGGAGAATACAACACTTTTTTTTACAATCTTATTTGCTCAAATAATAAAATAAAAACTTCATGATTATGTTATAAAGACTTTCAGAAAAAGGCAAAAAAAGAAAATGGCAGACAGAAGAGAAAATAATGTCATATTTACTGTCCTGCTTCACAGAAGCTGCATTAGAAACTACTTGCACAAGCGGTAATCATTTTTTTTGTAATTTGAAGCAAAGATGACATAATACATAAATAAATACATACGGTATGAATGTTTTATAATTTTTTTAAAAATCTAATTATTAAAAACTTTCAAGGATTTAAGATGCTGATGACTGTTAAATGCATCATGACAGGCTTGTGAAAAAGGTCCATACAGTGACCTCCACAACTATTAGCATCCCAGGTAAAAATTGATGAAAAGCTGTAAAATAAATGCAATTTTCTTTGCAGAAGCATAATCTCAAACTGAAAAATGTAGAAAAATCAAACCTTTAACTCAAATGATTAAAATAATCTATATACAGTTTATGTCAAATGATTAGCCCTCTTGTAAATTGTTTTTACTTTTTTAAATATGTCCCAAATTATGTTTAATAGATCAAGGTATTTTTGACAGTATTTCCTATATTTTTATTCATCTGGAGAACATCTTAGTTGTTTAATTTTGGCTAGAATAAAAGCAGATCATTAAAAAAAACATTTAATGGTAAAATTCTAAGCAATATTAGCACCCCTTAAGTAATACTTTTTTGATTGTCTATGAACAAACCATCATTATACAATGATTTGCCTAATTACCCTAAAGGCTGATTTATACTTCTGCGTTGAGTGATCGGCATAACCCCACAGTGCCAGCCTTGCGCGTAGCCGTGCATTTAAACTTGTGTTGCTCTGCAATTACACTTCCGAAACACTAGCTGGCAGTTATGTTATGTTCCTCTGTATAGTGTTTCTTTGCGGGTGTTTTGTTTTTTCTGAACGCTACCTTAATGTACAAGCTGCTAAAACTCGCTCATTCCAAGGCATGAATTGGTGGACGTGCAACAACTTTAATCATAAGGTAAATACAAAACATCTGTAGCTCCTTCACGGGACTCGACACTTGTAAACAATCGCGCCATCGGGCTCGTGGCTCTTAGCACCGCCCACATTTTTTGAAAGGTGTGCGTCACCCACGGTGAGAGCTATGCTTTGACGCAGAAGTCTAAATCAGCCATTACATGCCTGCTTAATCATTAAGCCTTTAAATGTCACTTTAAGCTGAATACTAGTATCTTGAAAAATATCTAGTCTAATATTATGTACTGTCATCATGGCAAAGATAAAAAAAAACAATTATTAGAAGTTAGTTATTAAAACTATTATGTTTATTATATATTTTTTTATTTATTATTTTTATAAAACCACAATTGCAATAAAAATAGTTTTGAATATAGTAAATGATTTTTGTAATTTAGTTTTTTTTCTTTCTTAAAGTTGATAAAACAGCTATAGACTTTGAATTAGTAATGCATGACTTCTCTTTTTTTTTGGTTTGGGGGGGGGGTGGGGGGTATAAGAATTCAAGATATACTATTCAAGTAAGGCAGATGTGTGTCGACCTTCATAAGTCAGGCAGTGGCTACTAGAAAATAGCCACTCATCTAAACTTACCCATACAGTATATCTACAGTCAGACGAATTATTAAGAAGTTTATAACAACTGGAAGAGTGACAAAAACTGCTGGTGGAGGATCCACGTTTATTTTGCCACCACACACAGTGAGGATGATGGTCAGACAACTCTCCAAAAATCTCCAAAGCTCAGTGTTAGAGAATTACATAAAAAAGATGCAACTGTTTTTCATAAAGTCAGCATAAAAACATCAGATGCTATCTACATCATACCTGCCAACACTTCCGTTTTGAAACCTAGTACATGTGCGCGTGCTCTTCAGTCTACGTGCACCCCTCCCCGCTCTACAGTTAGCACGGACCTCTTCACCCGCCTCTCCCTCCTCTCTTCAGTTTGTGTGCACCTATCCCCGCTCTACTGTTTATGCACACCTCTGCACCCCCCCCTCTTCAGTTTGCGCACACCCAAAGCTCCCTACAACGCCCCCACCCTGTAATGTATGCTGGAGGATATTTGATGTTTCTCTTCCAATAGCCCTGGAAACCTAGGGCCTAACCTTAGGGTGCACAGCATTATGAACTCTTTAAAATACTGTACCAGGACATTTTAAATCAAAACCTGGGGTCACTGATCTGCACAAAAATGGTTCAGCTAACACCAGTTTAAGGTCCTTCCATGGCCATCTCAGTCTCCTGACCTCAACCTAGTTGAATACCTAAGGGAGCTGAAGAGAACAGTGCATAAAGGAGGACACAGGATATTATAAAAAAGAGCATTGGTCAAAGATCCCTTTTCCAATCTTGTAAAATTGTATAAGAAGATATGTCAATATGAAGTATTAACATCAGAGCTGCCGATAATCATTTAACCCTGATAAATAATTTAATGAAGAAATTCATGATGTGAGATTTTCAACTTAACAAATGCACTAAATGTTTCGATTTTTCTGAGGAGGGCACTGAATATGATTTTGAAAATCAATTGCTCTAAAATTTTGGGATCATGCAACCAAAATCCAAACACTTTTACTCAAAGGCCCTATTACATTAAAAAATACATATTTTGTTTGGTATTTCTGTAAATTTTGTCTGTACCTTTATTGTTTTTGAAGTACAGTGACTTAAAAAAACAAACTTTTAAACTTATGTTTAAGGTTTATAATGCAAATCCAATTAGAACCACTTGATTGGTAAACAAAGCAAGTCTTTCTTATATTTTTTAACAAAGTGTATTGTAAATTGATATATAATAAACATTTGCATATTATTCAACGATATTATTGAAATTAATATAAAAACTTTTTATTGCCAATGTTTCAACAGCTTGTAACAAAAGATCCCAGATTAAAGCCTGTACTAATTTTTTTATTACTAACTCTGGAATAATAACCTCACCAGTCCACACGATGTTGGTGAAGGCTTGTGCAAACCAAGCGGCAACCTCCCACTCTCCCTCGGGAAGCCAATATGGAAGTAACTAAATCAACAATTCATCGACCCGCCTTGGGGGGCTGGCTTCAGGAAGTCCAAGTGCTTTCTTTCTGCATTGGTAAATTGGCTATTTTACAGCTGATAAAAACATGTTTACAGCCTGTTACAAATGATGGCTTTGGTGCATATAGCTATGATTACCCTTCATGACAACTGTGAGGGGGGTGAATTTTTTTATAGCTTATCCGTTTCGTTTTAATTAAATTATATTGTCTGCATAATTAAGGGCGTGGCCACTTGAGTGACAGCTAGGACTAGCTGCTCGCTGTCTCGGTGATCAAATGATATGGCGTGTGGACTTAATTGTGCTTAAAACCGTTCAAGTTGCCTCCATTTCCCAGGTGAGTGAAATTATATACTTATATACCATATCTATGAATGTATTTGTTTTATTTAAGATCATTTATCATTTTTAATGTACTTTAGACCTGTAATGCACTCCAGAATCTGACAGATTGATTAGCTGTAGGCTATAAAACAGTCATCTGAAGCGTTGTCATCCAGTGTTAGTGCTGGATTTAAAAATAGCCTTGCATTTACTAACACAGACTATATTTGAAGTGTTTGGAAGTAATTTGCGTTTTCCTCCTATAGAAAAACGTCATAAGAACATTGTTTAGTGGCTCAATGTGTTACAACAGTGTTTTTAAAAGTCTAAACACTTTATTGATATAGTGTACAACCAAGCACTTGTGGTCAGAACACAAACGAGTCACAGGTTATGAAGTATCAAGTGTTCTCTCAAAGTAAAAAGTCTGTCTAAGCCAGGTCTAAGCAAAATGCTGAGAATCAAGCATGCGTCTGTAGCTTCGCTCACTCCCCGCCTCTTTGCCCTTGTTTGGTATCTCGCGTTTGGTGTAATGACGCGCTAACAAAATGTTGACGGTTGACCACGCCTACTTGTAGCTTCTCTTGCAGTGTTTAGAAACCTATGGGTGACGTCACGGATACTACGTCCATATCTTTTACAGTCTATGGTGCAAACGCATCACTGATAAGATGCATTACTACCTGCTGTTTTCTCAATGCCGTCATGTTTTGTTGTTTTGTTAATTACTGGGAGGAAAGCAAGCAGTGCATACAGCCATGGAATGAATGTATGAATGAATGAATGAATGATTGATTGAATGGGATACCACATATTCAGTTTATCTGGATTTATGATTTATAAATATTTTTGATCATAATGTAATTGTTGTTTTATTCTGTAAATTACTACGGACCTATTTCCAAAAAAAAAAAAAAACATGATTAACTGCATGTTTTTGGCTAAGATAACTATTGGTGGGCAACACAGTGGCGCAGTAGGTAGTGCTGTCGCCTCACAGGAAGAAGGTCGCTGGTTCGAGCCTCGGCTGGGTCAGTTGGCATTTCTGTGTGGAGTTTGCATGTTCTCTCTGCGTTCGCGTGGGTTTCCTCCGGGTGCTCCGGTTTCCCCCACAGTCCAAAGACATGCAGTACAGGTGAATTGGGTAGGCTAAAATTGTCCGTAGTGTATGAGTGCGAATGTGTGTGCATGGATGTTTCCCAGAGATGGGTTGCGGCTGGAAGGGCATCTGCTGCGTAAAACAAATGCTGGATAAGTTGGCTGTTCATTACGCTGTGGCGACCCCAGATTAATAAATGGATAAATGAATAACTATTGGTAAAATTAACTAAATATTTGCCTTTTAACTATACTTGTTACACTATTGTTTTTACATCATATTAGTAATAAGTATTTAGTTAATAACTTTAAATTTCAGTCACAACACATAAAAAATTATTTTGACCAACCAATTTTCTTTAAGCAAATAAATAAATAAATAAATAAATAAAAAGTTTTATTTGAAATTTAGAAGAAATATTGTCAGACCATTATACAATTAATTATATATTTAATTATGTGATAAAAGTGAGCTATTTTCATAGTTCAGGTTTAACTTCTTTATTGTGTCATCAGTTAGGCACACTGCACCAATAGCACATCAATGAGTCATCCATGTTTAATAATCATGAGAACATGCTTCACTTAATTATTCACAACAGCACAAGCTGATTTTCTCTGACAGACATTTCAAACTGTGAGATTGTGTGAAAGGCAATCAGGGTCAAAACTCTGTAACCAAACGTTAACAACTACCAACCTAAAGTATATTTGCATATGGAATCTTATGGCATAATTTCTATTAATGTTCTATTGGTATATTAACTGTATATAAACATCACTGCATGTTATCTCACAAAATATATTATAATGGTATATTGACGTACTATGAATATAAACAAAAATCCATAAATATTGGGTCAAATTTGGTCCTTGAAACTGATCAAATGCCTTATATAAACACTGCAAAATAAGCCTCATAAATTATTAAAGATTTGAGAAGAGTCTCCTAAATAAATAAATAAAATACATTTGAAAGTACAGAAATAAAAAGTACTTGGTTTTAAGGAAGTTTCAGAAGATGTGTCCTTGCATGACCGAGCAGTGATCTCAAGATGTAGTTTTTTGGAAAAAAAAGTTAAACTTCGTTTAATATCTGAAACAAGCATTGCTCAGTTTTGAAGTGCCAGTCTGTCTGAATGTATACATCAATTTAAGCCAGACTGCATGATCCTTTAGCTGGCAGGTATTCAACAAATGAATTGGATAAATGTCTATAACCTTTTATTGCTCAAAACTATCCTAGTTCTAACAAAAAATGAAGACCAATGTATTATGCATGAAAACGGGAACATTGCTCACAGTGGGTGATCTGAAGACTGACAGTAACTGTCTTGAAATTTATGACTGAGTGTGGCGAATTTGTTACACAAGCGATGTTTTGATGGCTGTAGCAGCGGCACTTTAAAGCGGATGAATTTAGAGATGAAACTTCTCTGACAGTGTAACAGCATGTTAAAGCAAAACACACTCTCAGCATGAAGAAGCTGCATCACTAAATTCACCTCATTCGAATTAATTATCTGCCTGGCATTTTACTCCCTGGCATTCCCAACACTTCACTACCCGTGACCAGCACTAGATTCTTCACTATGACTTCTTATGTAGTTATATATATATAGGTGTCTATTCATGCGAGGTAATGGAATTGCTCCATCATGCTGCTCATGATCAGTTGACGCAACTTACAGCTATTAAGATAACTATAATGATAAATAACCTTCGTAAAATACAAAATCACCATTACTACACTCTCAAAAATGATGCATTAAATAATAACATATTTATTGGCTATTTTAATACATCTTGGTAGTTATTTAATTTATTGTGTGTACAAAGAAAGCATAAATAAGAGGAAAAAAACAACACCAAAGCACAGTGTTTGTGTGTTAACTATCATCCAATCAGATTGTTAGTAAGCTGGTGTCTCTTTCTTTTATCAGTGAAAGACTTGGATGCTTTGCTACATCTCAGGTATTTGGTGTTCGATTTTTTATTATTATGAACTTTCAAAATGTAATTTGTTATAGTGATTCTTACTGTTAATATAGTAATTTTGTTAAGGTGGTAAAAATAAATACATTTATAACACAAACTGTGTGATTAATGACACATTAGTATGTTAAATATAATTTAACACACTGTCTGTGTTAAGAAGAATAACACACTTAAAACTAAAATAACTAAAATCCTTATCTAGACAGAGATGTGTTAAGAAAAAACAAAGGTTGTGTTGTTTTTTTAACACAACTGTTTTAAGAGTGTATATAGTAGCTAGGTTGGGAGCTGGGTATATGCTACGCAAGCTATGATGACTTTCACCTTGATATTTTATCACAGATGGATACCTGGCTGAATTGCACTGTAGGTGGCGACAACGAGTCTTCGAACCTGTGTGTATTCCTACTGTGAAATTACCACATCAAAAGTGACGTGCTAACATGGATGTAGTTCACTAGAGTGAATCTGACTAATGTTAGCTCCACATCTAACTATCAGGCACCTGTAGAGTTTACGGGCTTACTCACACTATGCTATCCGATCCATGCCCAGGCCCCTTTCCCAGATCGTTTGAGAAGTGTAAGTGCTATGAATCGGGCTCAGGCACGGTTCACTTGGGCGGCCCTGCCGTGGTTGGAAGAGGTGGGCCTGAGCGCGGTTCACTTGGGCTCAGGCGCGGTACGCTTACAGTGTGAGTGCAAGCTTGCCTAAGCCCGAAACTGAAAGCGAGACGTGACTTTTAGGGGACTGTTTCATGTGGATTAATTAATCATTCGTACTGTTCAATGAACGCAAACTGTCGTAGATTATTAAAGACGCAAATCCCTCACTGCACGTCAGCTGCGCCTTCAGCTCACTTCCTAATTCCTGCAGCACAAGAACTTTATGATTGTTTATGAGTGTCAAAAGTGGCTGATCTGTTCGGTGAAATATTAGACTGTGTGTCACCGCATATCAAACGACTTAAACAATATAACAAAAGAAATCTCCACTGTGCTGAGCGAGAGCGCTAACTGAGCAGCGCGTTATCGATGACGTAAGCGCGCCCAGGCCCGAATGTAATGTGAGTGCGGGCCGTCGGGGGAGACGGGAGGGGGGACAAGCATGCTTTGGCACGGTTCAAGGCAACTGTACATAGTGTGAGTATGGCCTATGTGTTCGAGTTAAAACAAATACAAATAAAATGGACCAGGTGCTTTTTAAAATGAATGACTGTGAATGAAAGTCAAACCAGTGAGCCGTCTGACAAAAAAAAGTGCCCCTCTGAATCAAATCAGCAGGATGCCCTTCTGGATCTTTCACTTACTTCGAAGACACTACTGACTATGCTTACATGGACATATGTAATCTAGTTATTTGCCTTAATAGAAAATAATATAATAAAGGTGTTTACTTGAAGTGCTTTCATGTAAGAGTGTCCTGTAATTTTTGGTGACTTTAACTGCAGTTTCACATTTACTCATTACCATTTCATTCATGCCCCCGTGACAAACTGGGGTATTACATGCAAATAAGTATTACATGCGAGTAAGGACTGGTGTCACACCCATGGCTCCTTCCTACTCTCCCAGCTACGCCTCGGTCCTCTGTTGCTCTGGCTCCACCTCGGGCCTCCGAGACCTCGATGTCACCTTTGTCCAACGTCTTCTCCTTGGGCTCCATCTCCATCAGCAACGTCTCACTCGGTTGGACCCCAGAAGTCGGTGGCCACTCCTCCTCCATGGCTTCTCCCTCCATCAACTCCATCCTGGGCTGTCCTCTTGGCTGTGTCCTGGGCCTTTCTGTTCCTGTTTCATCTCACCGCCGCCAGTCTTGGGTGCCAGGATCATATCATATCAATATATATTGAATATATATTGAATATAATTGTACTTTTATGGTTTAACCTCTAAAGTCACAACATCTGACAATGTATTTTGGACACCAATAATTTTTATACAATTAAGACAATAATCTGATTAAGAGTCTACCATGTAAACAGTCGTTTTTGATTAACTTAATCAGACTAAAGTCATAATCGAACTAAATAAAAAATTACCATCATGTAGAATTTTCACCACAACAGAATAGTCTATACACACACGGCTGTTTTACACAATTTTTTGCACCTACCAAGTCAGTAAAGAACGAGACACCTGCATTGCAAAATGCAGTGTTTTTTTTCCCATATGACGTGTGGTTTCAAATTCCATTAAAACAACACTCTTCCAGCAGTTCATACTCACATCCAATATCTCATTTGTGATGGGGGGTATGCGTGAAATGTTCCTGAATGGAAATGAAAGTGCCAAACTGCAGTTATAAGTTGACAAATAAAAATTGAAACACCTGAAATTACATGAAACTCCAGAGGAAATGTGGATAGTGTGGTGACGCAATGACGTTAATCAAATTATGTGATATAACATGTAACACAGAATCTTGAAAGGAACATTCAAAAAGCAGCACATGTAAACATTTTAGTCATATTATTGTCTTATTCAGATTAAGGCAAGTCATTTTATCACTGATGTCCATGTAAACATAGTCCATGTTTTTGGTTCCTTTTTTGGACTTTAAATGTATCGGGACCATACAGCATGAGACATCTACTACTGAATTTCATTTAAAATATCTTAATTTGTGTTCCAAGCATGAACGATTGGAACAACATGACGGTGCCTAATTAGTAAGAGAATTTTCATTTTGGGGGGAACTAACCCTTTAACAAGCAGCACTAATCAGGCAGCAGTGTTTACAGCTCACTGTCACATATGATACATTCCGTTCTGCAAGTCATGTATGTAATGCACACTGAACAAGCATGCTATTTACATTTAAATTATTCTGTTTACATTCACAAAGAGGATATCAAGCTGGAAAGGGTGTTCACATTAGGAATTATGCAAGAAAATGACAATGTGAGCTGACAGTCATGTCCAAAAATAACTAATTCCTAATGACAACATCCTTGCTGATTGGCTTGTTTTTTAATAAAGCTTGGTTACACTTCTGATGAAGAGAGGTGACCAGCAAGCATACTAATGACCTGCTTTACATGTGTGTGGGTGAACGAGTGTGCGTGTGAGAGTGAGAAATGGATAAAGAGAGGAAGTGAGAGGGATACTGAGAGAAAGAGAGAGAGGGAAAAAAGTGTGCGTCTCTGGCAGTTCCTGGCCCTTGCTTTTAATCCAAAAGGCTCTTTCAGACTACAGACACTGCATTGTATATGGCCGAAGAAGGTGGAGGAGATTCTGGACTTAAGAGAGGATTGTTGGATCGTGGCTTCTGAGAGTGTTCTACTGGCGGAGGAAAAAAACATGATAGGACAACAATAATATTGGGATGATGAGCCATTTTAGCCCAATCATAGGTTTTACAATTCATTTCAATTATAAATTTTCTCACATTTGTGATGTGGCAGAGAAACAGGAGGAGAATTGTGTGTTTCTTCTTCTTCTTTTTTTCTAAAGGGAGAGGCAGTGGTGCCAGACTCACAGAAGCCACAGCCACATGGACGAAGCATGAAGTAAAGTGCTGTACCACACTGCCACCCAGAGGTCAATAGAAGAACTGAAGAATGTATCCATTTTTTTATTTTTTGTTACCTAGATGCAATAAATATCTTAATGTTTCTGCAGGATTCCTTCAAAAATGTGAACTCCGAGTAACTAAATAAAAACTCTGTAGGACTTTTAAAAAGTACATCACATCAGTTCAAGCATTCTTTCAATGTCTCTTTCAGTTTTCAGTTTACGAATGAAGATCTGTTACATCCTCTAGTTTCTCTAATTTCATTAGAAAGGACACATTTAACTTTAAATAAAAAATGAAAAACTTTCTATAATGCATTTGCTCTGTCTTTCTCTTTCAGTGCAATGTTTTGCTAGGTGTTTAGTGAGTTTTCCGCCAGCTTAACTCCTTAGCAGTTTAGTCAATATGCTGTAATGAAGGCTGCTTTCATGATTGTGTCAGGCTTATTCCCACAGATGGTAGGCTGCCTATAATTCAAAGTAATTGTTTTTAGACCCTTGATTTATTGATTACAGTGATTTAAAAGCTACAAACAAAATAAAAAACAAGAATGAAATAAATGAAAGATAAGAGATGCATTTGCATTGGCTATTTACATGTCCAACCAATACTTTTTCACATGGAAAACATACTGTTTCGATTCTGTTTTGGGATGACATGCCACTAATTGATTATTGACAAATGTGCAAAGAAGCAAAGTCACTCACAAAATATCATTACTACAAACTATATAATGTATATAATATTATATAATAACTTTCAAGTTATTTAAATTATAAAATAAAGTATAATTTTAATTAGATTATAAATGAATTATAATCTAATTAATATAACAATAATATAATATTTTTTTGGGGATGTTAGCATCCATAAGTTACTTTTGAGTCTGTAAGCCAGTGTGTTTCACCACACAATGACAAAAATCACATTTACAACAGTTAAGCATTTACTTGCAGTTTCTCAATGTGGTATATGCACAGCCAGCGTTTTTCAGCCAATGATAAACTTCCGGTGGAGGCTTAATGTGACGATTTATAAAATTCATAAGGTTCCTTTTACAGTATGGATGTTGTAATGTAATTACAATACATTCAGTTAAACAGACTTAAACATTCATTTAGTTGTTCAAGCTCATAACAAGATGAAAAACAGTGTAATGTCTAGCATCATAAGTTTTAGCAGGCGAGCACAGAAAGCTCATAAAAAATACTGGGGTAAAATAAACTGTAATTTTAAAGACGTGGTGCAGAAAAATAGAATTTAATGCAGTGCTTCTTGTATGGTCTGAGACTCACTTTATATCGTATATCTATGGGGCAGTAAAAATCACTGATTTTTAAGGAAATCAGGCCTTAAACGTGGCAATTTTATAATGAAAAGCTGTGCTTCCCACACATGAACTTTACTTGGGTCGGGCCGCCCAGGTATATTAACGCCTGCCCAAGTATATTTAGGGAGAATTTTTTTTTTTTTTACTATTATTAACATCCTTTTACACTTTTTGTATCTGCTCAATATAAACAAACATTAAAGATCGATTGAGAAAATCCTTTCTCATTTACCAGTTTTGTTCTGTGCCCGCAAGACCCATCAACAATTGTGCAGACAGTTTCACGTGCTCTTCAGACACAGAGACGCTCATATTGGGGACTTTAAAAATTTGTCTAGCAGGGTTTTTCTAAATCTCATAAAATGTCCAGAATTTAACTTTTGCTTTCGCTTTCTAAAGCTTCTATGTGTTTTTGCATTTGCGCCTGGTTTCACAGCTGACATCGCACGCACAGCTGTGATACAGAGAGAAAAAGTAAATAATAGACTCATTAAACTAAAACTCAGAAAAACGTTACTATATACTCAGAGAGGATGAAATGACATCTAAACTGGCTGCAAAATATATGTACACCATTAGTAATAGTTAATCTACAGCATTAACCCAGAGGGAACAAAATGGTGGTTATAAAAGTGATTAATAAAATCTAGGGGTGTTAAAATTAATCGTTTCTTCGGTGCACCGTGATGCAGATGGGGACAATTCAATATCGGTTCAGTAATAGATCATAACCGGTTATTATGCACTGATGTCATTTATCCCCTATGTGCGATGTCGCGGTAGAATACTATGGCGAAGGAGGCGAAGGTGAGTAAATAAAACACTCCTACCACTTCTAAGCAAATCTTTCACTGACACTGCCCTTCTCTCTCTCTCCCTCTTTCTCTCTCCCACACACACACACACTTTGAGCATTTGACCCGTTGGCATGTTCGTGAGGTAAAGTTTCCTCTCCTCTCGGCTGTTAAAACGATACTTGTGGATCCAGACACAAGCGTGCCTGTGGTGCGAGTTTATTGTATTGTATTTATTCTATTACGGATTACCTGATAACCGCGTATTATAGACTGAAGCAGGTCGCACGCCAGAAGCGCCGCTCTGCAACGCGCCACACATTTCAGAATTCTAAAAATAGGTTTCAATTAGAGTACACACACCAGCGCCGCAAGTCGGCGGCTGTCTGCGGCGCCCAGCCACGAATCAGGACACTGTTCATAATTCTGCACCGCCACAGAGCGCCATCTGATTAGTTTCGTTTTAAATAGCCTGGAAATGTGCGCGTCTGGTGTGCAATACTTTCAACTGTCATGTGCGCGCCGTGTCGCGGCGCATCTGGTGTGTAACAGCCTTGACCCGTGGCTGTTTTTCCCACGTCACTCATGGGGTGCTTTCGTTTCCAATAGCAGCCCTTTCTGTTGAGCGGGTGAAGACAATGACCAATTATAGGGGTGTAAGAACTTGCCAGCACTCACAAAGCAAGCGGGATAATATTTACATTAGTTTATTTGTTATGAATGCTCATGCTGTCTTCTGTGCATGTGTTGGAGTTTTGTCTAAAACATTCACAAAGAGTTTTTTTTTTTTTGCAGGTAAAATTAAAGGTACAGTTCATATATCTTACTGCTTGTATTAAAAGACAAAATTGTATTACAAATAATATATGAATATAAGCATATTTATAGATTTTAATAAAAAAATTTATTGTGTTGTAAAGAAAAAATCAAATTATGTATGGAAAGCATTGTCAATGCATCGTGATGCACCGAGATATCGAATTGAACCGAATCGATGGCATGATAATCGTAAGCAAACCAAACCGTGAGACCAGTGTAGGTTCACACCCCTAATAAAATCATACCTGGTCATCTAACCTGGGGACTGAAAAAAAATTTATCTGTACAGTAAACTGTTATGCACCCATCATAAGTGCCTTAAGTCATAGCAAATCAAAATAAAAGCCAAGACATTTCAGTGATTATGTTGAAGTTAAATAGGACTAAAGAGATGGAGTGCTGGGAGTGAAAAGTATAGTTTGAAGTGGCAGCTTGATGAATGTTGCTCTCTCAGTATCCAGTATAATGACTGAAGTTCTCTCCTGCATTTTTTTTATTATTTTTTTGCTTAGAAGGTTGGCTGAACATGAATGGGCATAAAACGCTCAGTAAAGCAAGATGAAACAGCCTTGACATTTAAACAATATTATCTGTAATAAAGATGTGTGTTTCCTTATACATAAAAGTAGCATAATCATGCATTCACACCACCGCTGGAGTGTCAAAAGAGTGTCAAAATTAGTTCTGACCATTATGCATTATTACGAGAGCATCGGTCTAAAGTAGTCCAAAAGAAAGTTTACAGGACTGCGTTCTCATGAATCCTCTCAAGCGTTTAACCAGATGTCAACTTTTCTTGATGTCTATTAGAGCTGGGCGATTACTGTGTATTACTTGATTTTAAAATAATTGAAGTAAACACACACTATCTACAATCTATGATTGTCTCCATGCCGCCCACAATTGTCACCGCTACCAAACCAACCAACCACAAAGCTTGAGCTACATGTCGTTGTGGCGTGTACTTAAATTTTTTGAGAGGTGTGCAGGAATGCGAAGGATGCGCCGGATCGTACGCATGTGCTTGGCAGAAGTATAATGTCAGAATAATATAATAAGGGCAATGCAGTTGCACAGTGGGTAGCACAATTGCCTCACAGCAAGAAGGTCACTGTTTCGAGCCTCAGCTGGGTCAGTTGGCATTTCTTTGTGGAGTTTGCATGTTTTCCCTGTGTTAACGTGAGTTTCCTCCAGGTGCTCCGGTTTCCCCTACAGTCCAAAGACATGCGCTATAGGCGAATTGGGGAAGCTAAATTGTCCGTAGTGTATGAGTGTGAATGAGTGCGTGGATAGATGAATGGATGTTTTCCAGTGATAGGTTGCGGCTGAAAAGGCATCTATGCTGGATAAGATGTCGGTTCATTCCACTGTGGCAACTCCAGATTAATAAAGGGACTAAGCCGAAAAGAAAATTAATGAATGAATAATATAATACGTATAAATTAGCCTTGACATAGCGGGGTCACGTGACTCCACAAACGGTAGGGAAAGTAATTGAAAAAATTGACCTGTAAAAATTTGATTATATTTGATTGATTATAGGTTATGAATGTCGATTTCGATTACTTTTTGATTAATCGGCCAGCCCTAATGACTATAGCTTGCCTCTGTTCACCAGTGCTCACACAGAAAATTAATTATTTCAAGCATCTTTGACATTTTTGCCAGCTGTGGTGTGTAAGCACAGTTTTTATAATTTTTTTTGCAGTGTGTAATCTAACTTTGAGTGAATGCAAATATCTGTAAAGTTCTAAAAATTAAACATATAGAAATAAATCACTTCCATAACTGATCTATATAGATCTGTAATAAATGTGCATAATGTCCTCCTGTGGTCTTCACTGGCTTGCTGTTAACCATTTCATGTGAATATAAAACTTCAATAGTTATGAAGCTGAACTGTCTAGGTTTACTGTTAAATTAGCTAAACATACAGTATGATGTCAATATTAGACATTGAAACTACTATGTGCCATTTCATCAGCTATTACTTCCCATACATTACAAAGACAACAAAAACTGTAGTGTTGCAAATCTGAAGCAACTTCCAGAACTTTGTGATGCCCAAGGGCAGAATTACTATGCAACACACAGAGAAGGAACCTTTTCTTTTAATTAGAGCCCTTGTGTATCATCACAAATAGTGTTCAACATAAGCTTTGAACCACTGACCCTAGTATGTACAGGCACAAACACTGCATGGTGTCTTAATTCATTTGTTCTCCTAAAGACTTGATAAAATGGCAGCCACATTTTCCGGTCAGTTTTGCAGCTGCATTTTCTAAACACACCTACTGTATAACACAGGACTTGTTTGACAGAAGACTTTTGGGTTCACACAGGAGCAGAGGAGGTCATACATATTTGAAGGTGAGTGAATGATGTCAGAATCTTCTGTTTTTGGTTGAAATATTCCTTTAATAACTGCACTGCTACAAGCTTATATTTCAATTCCATTTGAGCGGCTAAAAATATCCAGCAGTCTTTTTTTTTTTTTTTTTTGCGGTCAAAATCAGATCTCGGCATGTAAGCCTATCCCCTCTGGTATTTTCACTGCACTTAAATCCTCAATCGCCAACAGAGTTACTTTAGAAACATGCAATTGTGTTAAAAAGCATAATAATCCCACTTAAAATAGTTAATTATATATCCATAATGCTATACAATTTCCAGTATCGATGAAAAATACAACAAACGACCCCTTGCTTTAGATCATGAGGTGCTCTTTGAGAAAAGCTGCTTTTATCTGAGATGATGTTACATTCACAGACTCCTGCTGGCTCTAAATCCACTATATATTTCTCCATTCTCTGTTCCCACACAGTATGCTGACTGTATTTTTCCTTCTTATCTCTCTCTGACCCTGAACATGATGTGCACATTCTTTAAGCATGACTGGCTGGTGTGCATAAGCATACACCCACACCCTGATAAGAGCTCGGAAATTCAATGCAATGTAATATTGGAAATTTTATAAAGGCTGAGTCGAGAAATAAGAGAACAACTCCATTGTTTCTAAAAGCAGGAGGAATCCCTGAGGAGCCATTCACATCTGGGGCTGTGATGGAGTGTGAGGCTTTACCTGGGCCTGCAGCAGAGAGAAGTTAGGCATCGTAATGCCATCTGTGCTCTTCTTGTCCATATGTTCCTGATGGATACCTTCATTTAGCATGAGTAAAGATAGTGAAGTGAACAAGGTTAGAGGGCAAAACACCAGAAATATCATGTTTTTTTTTTGTTTTGTTTTTTCACGCGTCTGGAATGACAGTAATGCAAAATTACATTAATTGCTTTTTGAAACAACTCAAAGTGGAATGTCCACTAAAACCATATTATTAAATGTGAAATATAAACATTGCATGATGTTGATAGCTGCACATATTGCAGCAGATTGTGAAGTAAATGTGCAGTGAGTGGCGCTGTAAGGTAAATCACTTTTGAAATGACATATCACATCCTGACAGCAACCAATAATTAAAGCGATCTAAATATAAATGTCAGTGGAGAGCTAAGAACTGCATTTGTCCAATAGCAATGACATACAGTGTCCTACCTACCTAGCAACATATGTATATCATTAAACATCCTTTCATATTACTTAAACCAATTAAAAATAAATGTATAAACACAATATGGTCACACTTTACAATAAGGTTCCGTTACACGGTGGCTCAGTGATTTGCACTGTCACCTCAAAGCAAGAAGATTGCTGGTGTGGAGTTTGCATGTTCTCCCTGTGTTCATGAGGGTTTAGTGCTGACTGGGCCAGTTTTGTATGGAGTTTGCATGTGCTCCCAGTGTTCATGTGGGTTTCGTCTGGTTATGTGGTATAGGTGAATTGAAAAAACTAAATTGTCTGCATTGTATAAGTGTGAATGAGTGTGTTTGGGTGTTTCCCAATACTGGGTTGCAGCTGTAAGGGCATCCACTGCGTAAAAACATATGCTGGAATAGTTGGTGGTTCATTCAGCTGTGGTGACCTCTAAAAATAGAGACTAAGCCAAAGGAAAATGAATAAATGAATGAATGAATGAACTAATACTGAACAATACTTGTACAGCATTTATTAATTATAGTTTTAAGCAACACTGGATTATTAAAATCCAAATTCACACTTGTTAACATTAGTTATTCTACTGTGAGTTAACGTGAACTAACAGTGAATGACTATTTTCATAAACTAATGACAAGGATTACAGTTTTTTTCCAACAGCTTACACACGTTTTCAAAACAATTCCATAGGCTCCAATTTCATAGGATTATACACATTTCAATACAATGTTCTACAGTGATAGTAATCTGCTGAGAGGAGTAACAGTAAAATATTTATTAGGCCAAACATTATTTGTGTATATAGCATAAAAACATAAACATACTGTATGTAAACATGTAATTATGTAATAACATATGTAAAGCAAAAGTATGTTCTTTAGAATACAGTGAAGAACACAATTGTGTGTGTGGGGGTCTCAGGGGCGAGAAGCGTCCATTTCCTGGAAAAGTGGTCATCATAGATTTTACAGCGCTAGGCCCAGGATTGTTTTTTAAAGGAATTTAGAAAAGATGAATATGGGGTAGGTACAAAACTACAAACCAGTTTTTTGTTTTGGTCCAGAACAGCCCGTTGCCCCATCACCTTTGGCCTATACTACAGTGTTTGCACATGTGAGTAGGGTGTGTGTGTGTGTGTGTGTGTGTGTGTGTCTGTGTGCGTGTGCGCATACGAGAGAGAGAGAGAGAGAGAGAGAGAGAGAGAGAGAGAGAGAGAGAG
>CAIGQZ010001313.1:20445205-20463780 GCA_903798205.1 Danio tinwini
ACACACACACACACACACACACACACACACACACACACACGTTTTGACGCCTTCACTTTCCCAACTGAAGTTCTTATTCATGCCCAGATAACTTGTTTTAATTAATGTAATGCTTTTCTAACTTGCTTTAATACATAATTGCTGAGAAATTACTACATTCAAAACTCATCACCATAAATTGTCACTCTTTCACACACAGAAACATGCACGCATACACCGATTCATTTTCAGCTTCACTATCTTTGTATTCACTATATATCCATTATAAAATGTTGCTGCTGACTTTAAAAGCTCTTCATCATTTGGGTCCTTTTTATTTTTCAACTATAACCGTCCACAGTGTTCTTTAAGGTCATCCTTTGCAGATTTACTGACTGTTCCAAATTTTAATTAAGAACTATGGGTGGTAGGGCTTTTGATTCTGCAGTGCCGAAACTTCAGTACCATATTCACAAACTGGATTTTTTTATCTTCTTTTTAGTATTGCACAGTTTGTCATTGTAACAAAAGCACAGATTTGTCATAGTAGTGCTGCTTTACAATTGTTGGTAATGTTTAAAAGTTTCAGGTAGAGTATGTACATTTATTTTTATATTATGAAAGAAGGGTTTGCGTGGTGGCGCAGTGGGTAGCACTGTTGTCTCACAGCAAGATGCCATTTCTGTGTGGAGTTTGCATGTTCTCCCAGTGTTCGCGTGGGTTTCCTCCGGATGCTCTGGTTTCCACCACAGTCCAAAGACATGCGCTATAGGTGAATTGGGTAAGCTAAATTGTGTATGTGTGTGAATGTGAGTGTATGGGTGTTTCCCAGTGATGAGTTGCAGCTGGAAGGGCATCCGCTGCGTAAAACATATGCTGGATAAGTTGGCAGTTCATTCCCCGGTGGCAACCTCTAATGAATAAAGGGACTAAGCCAAAAAGCAAATGAATATTTATGAAAGAAATTCTTTCATTAATGAAGTATGAATAAAAATTCATTACAACTGTTGAACTGTTGCACTTTTTTATTAATTAAAAATAATTGACTTATTTCATTTAAAATGGACAAGAAATAAATATGGTCTAGAAAAAAAAGACTAAGCAGTCTTGAACACCATACAAGAAAATATTATAATTTCTGAAGGATCATGCGACATTGAACGTTGTGCCGAGTTCAGACTGCATGATTTTCAAAGTAGTCGTGTCACAGACGTTTTCACACTGCATGACTAAAGGGTAGCACTTCATCGCTGCTTTGTTTATACTGCAAGATGGATAGGCGACAAGGGATCACACACTGCATGACTTTACAACAGAAAGAATAGCAGACAACTTTGTCTCAGTCCAAAAACTACATCTCTCACAACCAAGCACACACGAGAAGTGACATGGTCACGTAGTATATCTTTTGTTATTAACTACATAATGAGAAAGAAGCCTTTAGTGGGGTAGAAAATGTACTTATTTTGCTCACCTGACCTTTAAAGGGAATTAGCAATTTCTCTCAAACTTTTTTCTTTTTCGAGCTGGTTGTGGTATGACGCATCAAACAGATACGAGTGCTCCTGTCAAATTTCCATTAGTTTTTCCTCCATTTCTTGGGTCCAAATAGACTGAGAAGAAGCACTTTTAACTTCTCCCTCAATCTCCCGCTGGCCTGCAGGTACCCAGGAATGCTGCTCTCTCTATGGCTGTAGGTAATCACCGATGTTATTTTCAATCAGAACACATTTCACACAGCATGACTTGAATTGGCGACAGCTCCAGATATTTAGCATGCCAAATATTTGACGTGTCAGGGATTGCATCTTTGATAGTTCACACTGTGTGATTGTTACTCGCGTGAACAAGCACCGATGGTTGTGATTTCAGGGATTTCTCAAAACCTGTCGGCGAGTCAAAATCAGGGCTAAAATCATGCAGTCTGAACTTGGCATTAGTGATTAATGTTGAAAATGTAGCTTTGAAATCACAGAACTAACTTACATTTAAAAATACACTAAAATCTGTCAATTGTAATAAACATGGTTTGTACGAATTCTACGACAGTCTAAAAAAATTTAAGTAGATCTTAGCAAACAAGGAAAAAAAAAGATCATTCTGACATGAAATAAGAAACCAATGAAGTTATAACCTGTAGCAATGGCATTTCTAATGGAAAGGGTGTAAAAGCATTAAGGACACTGGTGACATTTAAAGTTAGTAAAGCACTGGGGGGGGGATGCTTAACCAAGCATTGGCTAAGGTGTTCTGGTGTTGAAATGCCAGCAGCATTTTTTTTCTCTCCATGTTCTCCACTCAGACTCAAAGCAGCTGTGACACAGCCATTTTCCTGGTTCTTTATTGCTTTGCACCACTTACAGAGCAGAAAATGCTCAATGCATGGAATGCCCAAGGGTGTATTTGACTCATCTGTTAACTCAAAGTTGATTGAATCTTACCTGGTCTCTGCCCTTTTTTTCCCATTCTAAATCTTGATTACAAGATGAATGATAGAATGACAGCATGTTTGATATTTACAACTTCAGTGGAAAATGTCATAGCATTCAGTACTAACATTTTCAAGTATCTTATCAAACTGTGCTGGAAAACTATCCTGCAGCGTTGAGAAATATGAAAGCGTTAAGGGAAAAAGTGACATTTGTCGTTGTGAACTGAACAATATGACATCTTTCTAGCACATGCAAATAGTTCTGCTTTAAAAAAAATCAAATATATTGTATTTTAAAAAGATATTCAAGTCTGATTTTGGGATCCTCAACACAGTCCCATATCATTTCAAAGGTTTAAAGAAAAAGCTCAAGGTCCAACAAGATGCAGTTGATCTTTGAAAAGGTTGAGAAGAACTAAAAGAAAACTACTCATTGTATTTCTCGATCCTCTCCCATGAGTGAGCTAGTCTGTGTTACTTCTGTTCTATGCCAAGTCTATAAATACCATGGCCCTTGTGGAGGCCTTGCATCAGAATTTGCCCCTGAGCTCCTCTATCCAAGCATACATCAGAAAAGGATTCCAGCTGTGAGGTGTATTGGATAGATTACTGCCTGGGACCCTCCAGAACAAGGATTGGCTGACACTCGCTCCATGTCAAATTCCCAGCTACGAAGAGTTCTCCATTGAGTATAGTGCTTTAGGCTCGCTATTAACCAAATGCTTCATCCTCATACTTTTTAAATTTACTACTTCTGCCTGTTATCTACTTTTTTTCTACACACGTGAACATGAAACATTAAATGCATTAGCATGTCACGTCCTAACTGTTCCATGTTTTTCTTTTACAGCAAATGCAAAAAGACATGCACATTCTTTTCTTTTTATCTTTTCTGGCTGCCGACTCTCTTCTGTTAAAGAAGCACATCCGCAGTGTTAAATTTACCCATCCATTTTACACGTAGTCTTTTTAGGCTTTTTTTGTGTGTGTTACTTTTTTTAATAATCAGAGCTGTCCATATGCATGCCACATAAATATGTCTCCAGTAGGGATGTAACAACTGATTGAGAGTCGGTTGAAAATTGATTAAAATATGTGACGATTCAAACCAGTTGAAATGTTCAATGAATCACAATACGTTTTTTTGAACAGAGGGGGCGCTGTACCTGCAAAGCGGCATGCAAGAGCTGGGGCGGTAGAGTAAAATGACAGCGGTGAAGTGCGCCAGTGCTTATTATTATTGAATATTTAAAAATGTTCAGAATTATTTCTTCTTAAATGTATCACACTGATACTTATACTAATGAATTATACACGTAGTATTAACTATTCACCTTCATAATCATGTTCAACTCCTTTCTCTATCCTACTATATAATTATTAATTTTATAATCAGTTTTTTATGCCAGTGACCAGTCCCCTGGATCAGAGGGCCAACTGACCACCTCTGTACATATTGCTCTCTGGTTTAGAAAAGGCTTACCACACCAGCCATCTCAGTCCTCAGTGTTTTTTTCATTAGCAGGGGACATTGTAAATGTGCAAAGACCTCAGCTTATGCCAGAAAACATAGATATGCTGATATTTTAGCTTTAGTTTGTATTATTATTTTTTTGGGGAATTCGTTTTTATAATAGCAATTTAGAAAACATATTATAAAAAATTTTATTTTGCAAAAAATGTGCATCCTTTAAGAAAAAAATGAAAGGGCTCTTGTTTATCTTAAGTTAGTTTCAAATAGTTTTGTTTAAAAATCATGACTGAATCGTGAATCGTGAGATTAGTATCGTAAATCGTATCGAATAGTCAGGTGAATCATTACATCCCTACTGTTTCTCTGTGTAAATGTATACTCGACCAGTGGTCAGAATCAGTGTGGCTTGCCAGGTTTCTGGCACCTCACCAGCATACAGTGCTTAGCATATATAAGTACACCCCTCACAAATCTATCTTTTAAATTCATGTTTTTAATAGGAAGCTATACAATATTATATTTGTGCATATACTGTACATTAGATTAGTCAGTACTGAAGCCAAATCTGGAGCTTATCGAACAAAATACGATATAACGGTCCAAAAACTAGTACACACAAATATATATGTTATAGAAAAATATTAAATACAAATTTTAAAAAGAGGAAAAGTCAAGAAAAGCAAAAAAAATTTAAGCTTTACTTAAAATTTTGTAGGTTGTATTATTATTATTGGCAACACTTTATTTTGATGGTCCATTTGAGTATTAGTAGACTGTCTGCTTAACATCTGTTGATACTGACATTTAACAGTCCTTCAACAGACATTTAACTGACTATAAGAAACTTTGCAATTACATGTCAACTTACACTAACCCCAACCCTAACCCCAACCTTAAAGTCAATTTATAATCTAATGAGAATTAGTTGACATGTAAATGCAATTTAACTTAAATTCAACAAACGGACCATCGAATTAAAGTGTGACATTATTTTTTGCAATATTTTGCTTGAACATATTGGTATTATCTTTCAATTTCTAAATATGTTTGGTGACTAAAATATTATTTAAAATAAAGAAGATTATAGTAAATTGAAAGTGTCAGTCCAGTTTTCAGAATTTTCAAGTTCAGTTTAGTTCAGTCCAGTGTGGTTTAATTTTCACTGCTGAAAGTCCAAACACTGAAGAGCAAATCCATCGATGTGCAGCTCTACAAGTCCCGAACTATGTAAGCCAGTGGTGAGTATTATATAAAAATATATCTGTTTAATACATCTTTTTTGTTTAAATGCACCAAAATAAATTGTCTATATTCACTGAGGAAGGAATCGAAATATTTGTTTTCAAAATGGGGTGTACTCAATTGCTGAGCACTGTATAGTAATTAAAATCCATCGGAACACTGTTTTGACCAATTTGTGTATGCATTGCTGTGGCAATAATCAATAAATACTTTTACATTTAAGGTAGCTTACTAGCTAATTACAGATAAGCAAATAAAATGATGAAAGTGCTGTGTTAGGTTAGAGTATATGCATAACTATTTAATGCCGTTTTAAATTAATCAAAGGCAAGCAAACCTACATAGAAAATTATTTTGAAAATACAGGCAGAGGCTGTTAATCTGTCAAGACTGATCTTTTCACTAATTAGAAAATTAGAGGAGCATCTTTTTTTTTAAAGCTGTCATAACAGGTCAGTCCAGTGCTTACTGAGAAAAGAAAATCTAATAGGGATTTCCCTTCATTCTGGTACATTTATGATCAGGGTCATGATTTATCCAAATACTCCAACTGTATATATAGCAGAGTAAAAATGAAAATTAAACTATAACTCAAGCCCACCATGTAATTTGCAGGCTATTCACATAGATGTTGGTCTACTCAAGTATTGTCAAAGAAAAGGTTTAAAATAATGTTTAAGAAATGTGTATATAATGTGAAAAATGTGTGTATGCTCCCTCTACCATATGTGACAATGTAATCCCTTCAAGCCAGACTGTTGGTGGCATATGAAATCCTTCAGTGACTTTTCAAAAAAGAAAGAACAACATAATTATAAAAGAAAATAGTATTTTACTTCATAGTATATGTCAGTTATACATAGTTTTTTTTAAACAGTTTTTATGTCCAGTGTTGTGTTTGTATTTATGAATAATCTATGTAGCACCGTTGTCCTGCAAGGCCTGACATTTCGTTCCTCTGTATGTCCACACATGTAGTGGAATGACAATAAGCTGGACTTGACTTGACTACATCTATAGTTTCCCAATGTGTTGTATACAGTAAGTGACAAAGGGTTGGCAAAAATCCCAGACCGACAAATTCACACACTTAGAGAAAAATGTTTTATGATTACCAAAGCATCTTCTCACATTCAACACCTCAAATCTCTCCATGTCATTCTCACCATCAGTATTTTCTCTCTATTACCAAGTCCCATTTACCGAAATAAGACTCAAACAAAACCACCCAAGCACACATTGTTTCAAAGACATTATCTGTGTATAAAGCGTTTTAGGCAGCAGTTGTCCTAACACAACAGACGAAAATCATTCATATTTGTTGCTTTGCCAAGCTCATACAGTTAATTGCGCTAGACAGAAAAAAATTATTTATGCTAATAATTAAAATCAGAAAAATTTTCTTTTTTCTAAGTTCTCCATTTTGAGCAGCTACATTTTAATTTTCTGTTATATTGCTAGACACACAGTACAGTGCATCCGGAATGTATTCATAGCACTTCACTTTTTCCACATTTTTTATGTTACAGCCTTATTCCAAAATGGATTAAATTCATTTATGTCCTCAAAATTCTACACACAATACCCCATAATGACAATGTGAATTATTATTATTTTTTTATTGTTGCAAATGTAATAAAAATAAAAAACCTGAAATATCACATGTACATAAATAGTCAGTCTTTGCTCAATACCTTGTTAATGCACCTTTGGCAGCAATTACAGGCTCAAGTCTTTTTGAATATGATGCCACAAGCTTGGCATACCTGTCCTTGGGAATTTTTGCCCATTCATATTTGCAGTACTTCTCAAGCTCTATCAGGTTGGATGGGAAGCAGCGGTGTACAGCCATTTTCAGATCTATACAGAGATGTTCAATCGGATTTAGGTCTGGGCTCTGGCTGGGTCACTCAAGGACATTCACAAAGTTGTTGTGAACCCACTCAATAAATATTTTGCCGGTGTCCTTTGGGTCATTGTCCTGCTAGAAGATGAACCGTCACCCCAGTCTGAGGTCAGGAGCACTCTGAAGCAGGTTTTCATTTAGGATGTCTCTGTACATTGCTGCATTCATTTTTTCCCTCTATCCTGACTAGTCTTCCAGTTCCTGCTGCTGAAAAATATCCCCACAGCATGATGCTGCCACCAGCATGCTTCACTGTAGGGATGGTATTAGTCTGGTGATGAGCAGTGCCTGGTTTTCTCCAAACGTAATGCCTGGCATTCACTCCAAAGACCAAAAAATTTTGGCCTTTTGGCAAATTCCAGGCTGAGAGTGGCTTCCGTCTGGCCGCTCTACCATACAGGCCTGATTGGTGGATTGCTGCACAGATGGTTGCCCTTCTGTAAGGTTCTCCTCTCTCCATAGAGGAACGCTGGAGCTCAGACAGAGTGACCATCGGGTTATTAATCACCTCCCTGACTAAGGCCCTTCTGCCTCGATCACTCAGCTTAGATGTTGGAGGCCAGTGTGCTCATTGGAACTTTCAGAGCAGCAGAAATTTTTCTGTAACCTTCCCCAGCCTTGTGCCTCGAGACAAGTCGACAGACAATTCCTTCGCTTGGTTTGTGCTTTGACATGCACTGTCAACCCTGTGACCTTAAATAGACAGGTGTATGCCTTTTCAAATAATATCTAATCAACTGAATTTACCATAGGTAAACTCCAATTAAGCTGCTGAAACATCTCAAGAATGATCAGTGGAAACAGAATGTACCTGAGCTCAATTTAGAAAAAAAAATGTTTTCACATTGTCATTATGGGGTATTGTGTGTAGAATTTAGAGTAAATAAATAAATTTAATCCATTTTGGAATAATGCTGTAACATTAAAAATGTGGACAAAGTGAATTGCTATGAATACTTTTCATATGCACTGTAAATCCTTAAGTTTGAAAGTCATTACTGAAATGCTAAATTAACAACCCGAGTTATATGGCTGAAAAGAATTGCATTGCTATAAGTAGCATTAACTGTCTAGATTTACAATCAATGGATGTGCTTATATTGCACAAGTGCAAAAAAAAAATATTTTTAGCTGTTAGACCAATGGCTAGGTATTAAATGTATAATAATCTAAAGCTGCGTTAAAGGCGCTTTTGTGTGCAGATACTTAAAGAATGGTTTAGGATGTCACAGCCCTGCAATCATCTCTTCCAAGCCTCTTAAGGCACAACAGGAGAGCTCTCATTAATACATTCTCCTTCAAGAGATGCAATGAACTTAAGAGCCTACAATCAAGCGAAATGAGTTTAGTGAAAGCCTTTGTCATGGCTGTGTACTGCAGTAATTAATCCTCAAATTAAACAAATAAGCAATTAGAGGAGAAAGTAATTATTATGATTTAATTTGTTTGAGCGAGTTCCTCTGAGGCATGATTTAATGTCTAGGTATTCCTGCAGAGTGAATATTCATTAGCCCAAAAGTATTGCTCCCTCTAGTGAATTGTTTGACAGCTGTCTTACAAGCTTTCACGGACTGAAACATACTAATCAAATTTAAGGAGAACTCACAGCTAATTAGCTGATTATTGCTGAACAAATGGAGAGAAAATGGCATCAGGTCAAATTATGTTTATTAAATAGATGTTTTTTAAATAAATATAAACAAACTAATTAAGGCTAATGCAACTTTTAAGAACTATTTTCTTTTTCTTTTGACAAGAACTCATAATTATTTTGTCCCGAGACTTGTGCTGTATTTATTTAATCACAAATACATGAAAACTACTATTGTAAAAAAAAAAACTCAAAAATTTATATTATATAATTTAAGAGGGCAGTTACTGTAATCAAATGTGAAATTGTTATTATCACCATTATTTGTTATCATCATCATATACATACTGACAAAAGTCTTGTCCCCTATCCAGGTTTCAGGAACAACAAATAACTTGATTTCTAGTTGATCGTTAGTATCAGAAGTGGCTTATATGGAAGGCAAAGGCCTCTAGATTACGCTTCTTTTACCAAAATAAAATGTGATCATGGCTTGATTTTTAATTATTAAAGTACAGTACGGTCTAACTTAGTGACTTAAGTTCTTGTCACTTAACAGAAATACTGTACAGTATAAAATATAAAGTCATGGTGCAGTGGAAAATTAAGTAATGTTGTGTATGACTCCCATGATCTTGGAGGACTGCATCCATACATCTCTGCAATGACTCAAATAACTTAAAAAATAATAATACAAAATTTATAATCAATTAATAAAGTCATCTGGAATGGCAATGAAAGCGTTCTTGCAGGAGTCCCAGCGTTCATCACCATTTTTTACTCCATCATACCCAGACATGCTCAGTAATGTTCATGTCTGGTGACTGGGCTGGCCAATCCTGGAGCACCTTGACTTTCTTTGCTTCCAGGAACTTTGATGTGGAGGTTGAAGTATGAGAAGGAGCGGTATCCTACTGAAGAATTTGCCCTCTCCTGTGGTTTGTAATGTAATGGCAGCACAAAAGTTCTAATACCTCAGGCTGTTGATGTGTCCATCCACTCTGCAGGTCTCTCGCACGCCCCCATACTGAATGTAACCCCAAACCATGATTTATCTTTGACTTGATTTCTGTTAGAATCTTGGGTCCATGCAGGTTCTATTAGGCCTTCTGCTGTATTTGTGATCAGTGGGATGCAGTTCAACAGATGATTCGTCAGAAAAATAATCTACCATCTGCCACTTTTCCAAATGATCAACTAGAAGTCAAGTTATTATTTGTTACTCTTACACCTGGGATCGACGACAAGACTTTTGTCAGGTACAGTAACTTTTGTTCTCCTATGTATGTCAATGACTACCATTTTCTAACATTATTGAAAAAAAATAATTGTATTTAACAGACAAAAGAAAATCATAAAAGTTTAAAACCACTTGAGGGTCAGTATATTTAAATTTTTGGATGAACCATTTCTTTAAACTAACATTTATATATCACATGTTGCTCTAATGGTTTTTATATGAATATAAGTAACAGCATTTATTTGAAACATTATTAATGTCTTTTCACAATTAATCAATTTATTTCTGTTGTTTTTTTGTCATGTTAACCTTGACTGACAGAGGCAGTGAAGGACTAAAGTCTACAGTATGTCAGATTTTACCTTAACTCTAAAACACTGACCTTGATTGAGTAACTATGCAACAGTTGTTCAGTGGCACAAACCAAAGCTTTAGAACAATACTGCAGCAAATCAAGTTACAAACTAATTTGACTGTTCTAATTGTGAAATGGAAACACAGCATGTTGTTTAAACAGTCTGACCAACTTACTGGAAACCGACTTGTTCAAAACATTAGTAATTCTGATTGTTCAAGCCAAGTGTGTTGTAATTTGGTCAACAAAATGAGCGTACATTAACCTATGATGCAATAAATGTTCACAAAAAGAAAGATTAAAGGTAAAAATTGCATAAAGCCTTTAGCAGCAACACTAATAACATGGAATCTGCAACAATGAGCAGATCATGGAAGCAGCTTTTGCCCTTTGGTAAGAATAATTTTGATTATTACACAGCTGAAACGGTTTGATTATAATGTCTATGAAGAGTACTACAGAAGATGTCTTTGGGTTTTTCTACAGCATTTCTCTTAACTTTAACTCATGGACAATATCATTCTCCCTGCCTTCCCACTGACTTTTCTTTTGAGCAGCTTGACAAACAACTACAGGTAGAGCATTTTACCTACAGCTGAAACACAGTATCTGTTTGATTACTGTAATAAAAAAGCATTGCGGTTTTGTGGACTAATGCAGGCACACATCAGATACAAAACAAGAAACATTAAGATTGATTAATTGACTGATTGATTGATTGATTTTGATTAATGAACCTGTATTTTCATAGGACATAAAAAACAGTCTTGAAACTGTATCTGAGAACTGGACATCATACCAATATGGAAAAATTTTTAATAAACTACAAGCGTTAACTGATATTCTTCAGAGGCAAGACAACAAAGGTACAGTAGCATGGATGACTTTACTTACAATGTTATCACCGATCATGTTCTTTCATTGCATGTACTTGTACATCATTTTACATTGCATGTGCACAAGTTATTTTCCAAAACTTCAATATGTTGTGGTGCAATTTATACTGAAAATATAGCACAACAACCAGGTATCAGCTGTGAACCATATTGTCTACACATCATCAAAAAGTTAACAGACACACAAAATATAGCTTAAATGTAAAATATCCTAATTCTGCATGTCATAATGGTGAACAGGTCCTTTCTTCTTTTCAGCATTTCAGAAGTTACTGCCAGAAAACTGTTCAGCTCCAGCAGTGCCTGAGAATGGAGGCCTGCTGTGTTTATCTGTGAAGGATAAGATCTACTGTAAACCTATGTGCAACGCGGTATACTATACACCAGTCTCACTGCTATTGAGCTATATTTATTATTTAATTGTTTATTTAATTGTTGTTGTTTATGACAAAAATCTACCCAGGCTCATTGAAAAAAATGTGCCTCACCCTAGATTTTTGCAAAAATATGTCGCTCCAGGTACAGCATTTCATTGCATGTTTCAGATGACAAATTCACTTGAGGGCATTGTCTACATTTTTGCAAATGTGAAATATGTTGCTTAGAATTTGTTTTGATATACATTCCAGATAGATATATTTTTTGTACAAGTCCACAAGAAGGTGTGGCTTGTCAGACCAACTAGACCACAGATGGAACAGGCAGAAATGGGTCCCATAAGGACCTGGACCTACAGCCTAGAAGTCTGTGCGGGACTTTTTTCAGTCCCACCTGGCTGGGTTTTATTCGGCAGGGGATCGCTATTTATTTACTCTATATTTACCTTTTGTCCATCGAAAAAAAAGAGTGGGTGGGGGTGGTGGTGTGGTGTCATTTGGGGGCTGATGGTACCCCTAATAGTAACTCTGGGGGCCCCTAAAGTGCATATATACACTCATTGGCCACTTTATTGGGTACACATTACTAGTACCACGTTGGACCCACTTTTGCCTTCAGAACTGCCTTAATCCTTTGTGGCATAGATTCAACAAGGTACTGGAAATATTCCTCAGACATTTTGGTCCATATTGACAGGTTAGTATCACACAGTTGCTGCAGAGAAGTCAGCTGCACATTTATGATGTGAATGTCCTGTTCCACCACATCCCAAAGGTGCTCTATTGGATTGAGATCTGGTGACTGTGCTTTCATGTTGTTCACGCCAAATTCTGACCCTACCATCCAAATGTTGCAGCAGAAATTGAGTATCATCAGACGAGGCAATGTTTTTTTTTTCAATCTTCTATTGTCCTATTTTGGTGAGCCTGTGCGAATTGTAGCCTCAGTTTCTTGTTCTTAGCTGACAGGAGTGGCACCCAGTGTTGTCTTCTGCTGCTGTAGCCCATCCGTCTCAAGGTTCGACATGTTATGTATTCAGAAATGCTCTTCTACATACCTTGGTTGTAACGAGTGGTTATTCAAGTTAGGCCCAATCCCAATTCTCCCCTTTAGCCCTTCCCCTTACCCCTACCCCTCGTTTTGCGTGTTTCCGTCAAGGGGTAGTGGTGTCCCAATTCTCTTTAGCTTGAAGGCTTAGGGCTAAGGGCAAGGGGTATACACCCCTTCGAAAGAAGATTTTTCAGGAGCACACTTGAAACGGAGGGGTAAGAAAATTTCCCAGAATACACCTGCTACAGCGGCAGTTTCACTGCACCCGGAAGTAAGGAGATCCACAAATTGGTATTTTTTGTCATTATTATAAATTTTTACGACAAACAAACACATGTTTTAATATATTCATAACCGGGCTCGTGTTTTACAGTCACGCTTTTTTAAAAACGCAAAAAAAAAAACTACTAAATTTTGCGATCTATAATCCCTAATAATAACTCCTGTACAGCAGTCCCACAACATTCTGACACTCGATGACACTCACATACCCTGTCATAGTAGTCTAGTGGCTGAAAATGAGTGACATTTTACAGTGTCTGCTATAATGTTAATGTTGTTTTCGTGTGTTTACATAGATGAATAAGGCCCCTGTGTAAATACACAGTACAGTTACGATCTTATTGCCACATTAGATCGTTATGATAACATAATGTATGCCTTCAGTGATTTCCTGAAGATAAATACCAAAAAATAACACAACTGGAATAACTACAGCAGTCAAGATCGTCTGATCTCATATGAAGCAAGAGATCGCAATGACATATGATGACGTGTGCAGGTGTTGAAGTGCTGTCCCAATTCTTAGGGGTTAGCTTTCGGTTGTAAGGGCCAAGGGGAAGGGGTAGGGGTACAAAAAATAGAATTGGGATATGGCCTTACTGTTGCCTTTCTATCAGCTTGAACCAGTCTGGCCATTCTCCTCTGACCTCTGGCATCAACAAGGCATTTGCGCCCACAGAACTGCCGCTCACTGGATATTTTCTCTTTTTGGACCATTCGCTGTAAACCCTAGAGATGGTTGTGCATAACAATCCCAGTAGATCTGCAGCAGATCGTCTTGATCATGTCTAGATGCGTTGAGTTGCAGCCATGTGATTGGATGATTAGAAATTTGCTTTAACGAGCAGTTGGACTGGTGTACCTAATGAAGTGGCTGGTGAGTGTATATAGAATTAGGGTGTGACAGTTCATGCATTTGTCTAGAATCATTATAGTACAGCGGTCACAGTTCAGTTCATGGACTCTGACAACAAACAGTCTGTCCAGATGTGCCAATCAAACAGTGCAACAACTTACAAGCCATTAACAAAGAATGCATCTTTGCATATAAAAAAAAAACGCAAGATGCTGCGCTCAGAAATGGTTCCGCCATATTACCATTTTCATGTCAACTTAATGCAATACTTGTCCCTACTATGAGTTCTTTTGAGTCTTCCACTGCTTAGGAACTGACATTAATGAGCGCTGCTGACATAGCATTCACAATTATTGTTTTTCTGTTTTATTATAAGAGGTTTAAACTTAACATTTGAAAGTTTAATACATACTCTCCTAATTAGTTTTAATTTTTATTAATTCATTTAGTACTTTTGCATCACAAAAAGCTTCACAGTTCTGTAGCTGAGCCTGATTGTGACAAGAATTCTGCCTGTTCAAAATAAAAAATAGAAAAAACAAGCACTGAAAATTTGTTGCTTAATGTTACTAGTTCAGGTTAAGGTTTGCACATTAAACCATAAAGCCACAGCCCAATTCTCTGGCAGGCATGAGAAACCTTGGATGAACTTGGATGCAGACCCTCCAAGACTGATGTTCTCCATCCCTGTCTTCGAGCCTTACAGTATACAGTTCTTGACTACCCAAGAGTGTGTAAACAAAACTGACAGCACAATTATTAAAGGTGCAAGAGTCAAAAGTTGTATCATAATTAGGAATGGTAAGGTTTTAACGCAAGGTAAATTAAGGTTTTAATGGTATTACTACTTTTATCGATACCACTTATCGGTTCGGTACTTTAACGGTCCTCTTATCAGTACTTTTTAATGGGGTTTTTTTCATAAAAAAATAAAACAGAATTAACAACACTTTCTTTTATTATGATGTTTTTAATGCAAAATAAAACAAAACCAATAATTGTAAAACAAATAAATATTTTTTTCCTGTAAAAGAAAGTACAATGGTTTGAAGGAAAATGACTTCTGGAGAAAAATCAACATGTTTGACTTTTCTGGCAGAAGTCGGGACCTTTCTTGGTTTATTGTGCTGCTTGCAGTTAAAATACCCTCTTTGAGTTGCAAAATGCAGTATGAGATAATGTTTATGATTTTCATTAACGCATTCACATAAAAGAGTTAACTGTGTTTTGGGAGTTAACTGTATTTTCTTGCAAAAAAAACTGCTTATTTTTCATCTTGCAATGTAAAAATAAGCAGTTTTTTATCATTTCTTAATAAGCATAGTTTATTATTAGGCTGTTCATAGGCTATATTTGTAAATAAAGCTGATGTAACAGCATTTTTAACGTTTAAGATTTATTTAGGCTATGCAGAAAAAAAAATACTGTTTTCATTATAACCGAATATGTGTTTATTTAACTATTAATGTTATGCTAAATTAGGTGAGATTGCTGGCATAACAATGTGGATGATGTAACGTTACCGTTAGTAGCTAAGCAGTCAAAAACATTTCATTACTTTTCATTGCAGTTAATGCATTTTTAAAAGATACTTTCACTTAGCCAGATTGCTTGCGTTTCTGCTTATACAAGAAAACAACTTGTTGTGTTTGTTGCAACGGGCATTGTCGCTGTCAACCCGTTTGGTTTACTTTGTAAGCTTATGAGCTGTGTGTGTGAGAGTCTGTGTTGCGAGCTATGTGTGTGTGCTTAGCGCGAGCCTCGGCTAAGTGCGCGCGCACAGCCGAGAACTGTGAAGGCTTTTAGACTTGACGCGTTCGCCGGAAACACAAGCGTTTCTCATGTGAGATCGCCAGCTGTGCAGATGAATATCAAATATGACAAATTAGAAAAGGTTGGTTTGTTAAATGCTACTGTAAGTAATGTTTATTCCGCAGTAATTATCCAGTACCGATAGCAGAACTGTTAACATCAGAGCTTATCGATACGTCTGTCTTTTATAATTTAGCACCGATACCTATCTCTAATCATAATCCAATCATATATTATTTTTTTACATCCTAAAATTACTATTTTTTTGGCTTTTTCATACTTTGCATCAACTGATAGGAGATAGGAAAGCTGAGATAGAGAGGGGAGTGGAATCAGCAAAAGACCACAAGGCGGGAATTGAACTTGTGTAGCCATAAGCACAAATGACCACAAGGCTAGATGCACTGACAAAATACTATTTCAGGCAGAAACAAAAACACAGTTTCTGTGTGTCACTTCAAATGCAAATGACCCACTGCTCCTTCTGCCCTTTAAACTCCCGATATATTATTTTCTGAGCTCATAGAAAGATGGCTGCCGTATGTCATGCTGCTTGAGCATTAAATCAAATTCTCTTTTACATCAATGGTCAATCATACACAAGTGTATGCCAAAAGAAAACATGTTCATCTAGTGGCTGAACACATTGCTAATGAAACAAAGCCTCAGCCCAGGGGCTAAAATTATTACATTTCATGAAAGCTGTGACTCAGGACTATAATCGAAGCATTTATGGGACTTCAGAATAAATGCATGCAATTTGATAGACTGGAGGTAGTCTGTAACTTTTTATTTTATTGCAATTTTATTATTAGTAGAACCATATCCAGAAAAATACTAATTTTATTTTAAAATTGCAATGTAGTCACATGCAAAGACTGCATGTGTGGTATTGGGACAGACATTGTAAGCTGTATCTGTAAGTGTGTTGTACAAACTTTAAAAGAAAGAGATCCACAGATTCATCAGCACCTCCCAGTAGACAAATCAAGATATTGGCAAAATGCTAATGACCTAAATCCAGACCAATCCTGTAGAGCAAATACCACTATCCTGACAATCAATCAATCAATTAACGTTCCTTCATCTGCAATCTTTCCATGCAAACAGGGCTATGATTTCAATTTCATTAGAAGATCAAGGCTGTTTGAGGAATGCAGTACTGCCACAAAACACAAATGGACATCACAGTACATTGGTGGCAACAGGCTGGCTATATGCAACAGTGAGTGACAGTAAATCTTATGAAAAAAGAATTCTTACATTCTGTATGCTTGGGTATACAGATGAAAATATTTCCATGCATTCATTTTTTTACTGCAGAGTCCCCCACTGCGGTGTCAGGAGCCCCCTCTACCTACTTCCCAAAAGGCGAGGACTGTCACATAACAAAGAGCAATGAACAACTAACACAGAACATCACAAACATCTTTAAATCTGAGCTGGCTAAAGCAGAGATCACACAATCAGAGTCTTCCAAACTTTACTGTGGCAACAAGAACAACAACTAAATCCAAAATGTAGATACAAATTGGTTTAGAAGATATGTTGTGCTTGGTATAAAAGTACAAATGAACCATGGTGATTTCTCTTTTTTTTGGATTTATTGTGATTAAGCAAAAATGTTACCTTAAGGAAATTGACATACAGTTGTAATGATGAAAAAAATGTATTTGACCTTAATAATGTAATAACTAAAGCATCTTCATTTAGGGCTAGTATGGAAATATCATAGTACATGACCAGCATAAAATATAAGGGGCAAACCTACACTTTTTCTAGCTCTTAAAGTTGGCAAGAGGACTCTTACAAAATCGTCATACATTAGTCCTGTTTCTCTAAGCGATTTTACAGTATACAATTAATCACTCTCAGACAATGCAAAATAAATCTGCCAACATTACTAAGCAGGTTTCAGACTATTTCATTTCCATTTCTGGAATAATCAGCCCATTTTTGTCTAAGGAGGAGCTGAGAATTAGACAGATTAGCTTAATAGCAAATGAATTTGTATGCCCCATTTACACAATTTTGGAATTTGGATGCATCCATCATAAACAAACTGGATGACCATGTTGAAAATTATTTGTCATTTTCTTTAGAGACTTTGCATATTTTGCATTAGTCTAAGACGTGTTTGTATGCATTTAATTACAAACAAGCTGTATATTTTTTGAATTTGTGTGAATACAATTCAGTCTGTATGCAACTTTTTTATATATAAAACAACACAAACAATAAAAGCTAATTCAAGTGTTCTTTGTTTGGATGTATTACTAAAACATGACCACTAGAGGCCAGTGTTGTCAGCCTTTAAAATAGAACTGGCGCTTACATGTAAATGCAGCATCAGATAAAGTTATCTACAGAAAAAAAAATCTATTCTACTCTAAAATGAGCTGGTTTAACAACTTTCTAAGAAATAACTACAAGAAAACCATGAAAGTAATACAATTTAAACTCTTTAAAATGTTGTTTAAACTGTATATGAAATCTGCTTCCAACACAATTAAACAACTTCCAGCCAAAACATTAGTGACTGTAAAATAGATGATTACCTAGTTGACTTCCTACAAAACGCTGAAGCTGTTGAAGAATATGCTGAAGTCTGACTGACAATCAACATACAATGCCTTTCTGGGACAATTTCTGCAAATAAATGAATGAATGAATGAATGAATGAATGAATGAAACTAAACATTTATATTAATAAATATATTTATAGATGCCACATTTGACTGTTCCAGACATGTTGACAAATCCACCCTTTTGGAACTGTCAAAGTATCATCATCTTTTACAATAAAAATCTAGCTGCAACAAAATTGCAGAGTCTCTGGTTGCAAAGACCACTAGATTTAAACTCCAGGGTGAGAATGTGTTGATTTGTGTTTTTATATGTATTACCTACATATTTTAGGGTTTAAATAATAGGAACTTTTTATGTCGTGACGCTGAGCGCATACATTTGTCTTCATGCTTTAGTCAACCAAAATTATTCTCTACAGTATACTGGAAATTTAGATATTCATACATGTATAAAGCTACAGTTAAGACAAAGTCTGCATCCGAAATCGCATGCTT
>CAIGQZ010001313.1:20464180-20477409 GCA_903798205.1 Danio tinwini
ATTCATTTCCTTTTCATCTTAGTCCCTTTATTAATCAAGGTTTGCCACAGCAGAATGAACCGCCAACTTATTCAGCACGTTTTTCGCAGCGGATGCCCTTCCAGCTGCAACCCATCACTGGAAAACACCCATACACTTACAGACAATTTAGCTTACCCAATTTACTTAAATTAAAACTTAATATATGAAATGTAAAATAATATCTTTTTAACTCTTATTTAATGTTTACAATGCAAATCCAATTAGATTCACTTATTATATCTACTAAAAGACAAAATAAAATAAAGAAAATATTACTTTACTAACTGTATTGTGAATAAATCATATGAACATTTCATATTAGTCAATAATATTATAGATATAAATTTAAAAACTAAATGAATATAAATTTACACACATTTACACAAGTAAATAAATAGACTCAATGATGGGATAACGTAGCGTCCATCGAATGCCCACAGCAGACACAACTGAATAGGTCGCGAATAGGTCACGTGATCATGACAAAATGGCAGATGAAGTTCCATTCATACTACTCACATTTATTCTGTATAAAACCTACTTTTCTAATGGTCGAGTAGTAAATTTTAATTCAAAGGCACTACCAAGTACCTACTGCGTAGTAGTCGATTTTGGATGGAGCCAAAGTCAAGTTGCTTTAACCTTTTCAATACACTTTCTGTGACTAGGAAATCTCAATAGTGTATTTATTATTATTGTATAAGTATTTAATTATTTATTCAGTCCCAGATTAGAGCTCTTAAAATCCTTCCCCAGTCAAATAACTTAAAATTACAAAATGAAAAACACCACATTTATCTTTCATTATTTGGAAAGTGAAGTTACCAGTCGCAGGGAGCGGATTTCAGAGCTAAGGGTCTCTCGCAGAAGCTCAAGCTCATCTTCTTTATAGAACTCCAGCTCTTTCTTGAGACTGAATGAAGCAAACACGCATGCAAAAAAGATGGTTAACCAATATTCATCTCCAAACTCAAATTATACAAGTTAAAAATTCCACGTTTCACTTTTAAAATAACACATTTTACAGTTTTATTAGCTTTGTGTTATATTAGACCTAATGTTTTGTGCTGTGCAATGTTAAGTGTGCATTGATTTAAATCTTAAATTTTCAACAGCTTCTGGTGGTGCTGCACTGCTGGCAACACAGGAACATGTTGCTGCTGACATTAGTACAAAATAAAAAAATATTTTATCTGGAACTATCATTAAAGTTTACATATTAAGAGAACATTAAAGACAAAAAATGCTCTATAACAATTTCTGGGGCAACTGCCGATCATGAAAAATGCATAGCATAAATTGTATAATGACAAATAACTGTATTGTGTGTGTGTGTGTATATGTGTGTTTATATAAGGCCATATATCAGTTTCCTCTATGGTGGAGTAAGGTTTCTCGTAACGTCCACTTAAACACACAATGTTAATTTCAACTGACATTTGTTCATTGTCAAATGATCAATAGAGGGGGAAATAAATGCCTCTGCACAATAGTGTGTAAGAGTGATTCATGACT
This sequence comes from Danio tinwini, assembly GCA_903798205.1. Taxonomy (NCBI): domain Eukaryota; kingdom Metazoa; phylum Chordata; class Actinopteri; order Cypriniformes; family Danionidae; genus Danio; species Danio tinwini. The sequence continues at coordinate 20,465,717 of CAIGQZ010001313.1, forward strand.
ACATAAGGAATGAACACATCCTGAGCTTAGCAGTGCTGTCCCAAAAGCCTCATCCTCAGCAAATTGTGTGGCCTTATACAATCTGTCCTTTTAATGAGGAAGATTTGTGCTACACTCCACACACGCTGCCCCCACATATGATTTACACACCCCTCTAGAGAAGCTTTCTTCCTGACACAGGATAGCCATCGATCCCCTTTCCATCATCACTTCCTATAGTGAGGTGCTGATCTGAAGGGGCTGGGTTTATCTAATTCTGGACCGGACATAGTAAGCAACATATCAAAGACTTAATTAATAAGATGGACCTAATGCTGCATTATTTACACATGGTGAAGTGACAGGAAGAGGAAGACCGAGAGATAGATGAAGAGAAATTCAGCACTTTTTGCTCGAGCTCATTTTGGATCATGCTTATCTGGGTAAATTAAAGACACGCTAACGTTAAGATACACTGTACAAAAATGCAGAGCTCCACATAATTGATTTGTGTTGAGACAACATGAAGAAATTAAGTTTGTTTATAAGTTTTTACAAGTTTAAGTGGACTGACTATAAAGAAATTAAGTTGTTGCAAAAAAAACTCAACAAATGTGATGTTTTAGCTCATTTTAAATAAGTAGTTTGAACAAACATCATTTTTTGAATGTAGGTTATAAATTTCTTGCCTGATACAGGTGCTATCTGTCAAGGGTTTCTGACGGACCAGGAGCCTCTCTGCTTTCAAATTCTCTGTCAAAATCACTGCTTCCCTCAGATCTCGCTCTGTATCTGCAAAAGAACAAAAAAAAACAACAGAGAGGCATTTTGACAAATGCATACTTCTAAACTATGGCAGATGTTGTTCTGAAGTGAACAGAGTCTTGTTTTACCAGTAAGCTGTGATTTTATATCCTCAAGCTCAGCTTCTAGTGATCTCTTCTCTGCCTCCATGGAGCTCCACAAAGTGTGCTTTTCCTTTAGTAAGTTTAACTCTGGAGAAAAGCAAAGGTGACAACTTAAGCAGCCAGCTAGCAGGCAGTTAGAGCTAAAACAAACAATCCTTTGAAGAAGGATCACTACCTCAGTGGCAACTGTGTGGATCCCTTTTAAAATAAAAAGCAGGTTTTTTTCATGAAAAACTGAGAAACAGCACTGCATTTTTCAGGACTGTTTACAAAAGCTTGGTAGTCATTTGCTGCTTGTTAATAGTACTGTTGGTGGAAACAATTTAATAAATAGCATGTGCTAAATGATTAATTTAACATTTTTTTATATATGGCAGTTTGCAATAGTGTTTTTTTTTTTTACAATTTCAGAAAAAAAAACAGCAAGACCAATTAAAAATGTTTAAAGGTCAGGTGAAGTGCTTTGATAAAAAGCAAACGCGCCTTGGGGTGGTTGGAGGGACATATCATATACTAGAGAGCATTTGATTGGTTAGAAGATTTGATTTGAAATCAAAGCACAGTATTAGGTGATGTTCAAAAAAGTATGTGAAGAAAACTTTATTTTAATTTCACAGAACCTTTTAGATATAGGGGCATGACATAAACTACAGCTTAAAAAAATCATGCCAGCCATATTATTCATTCTTATTTTACAGAAATAAATGCTCTGATAAAGCAAGGAGGACAATACATCTACCACAGCTTCCACCAAAAATAGGCTGTTATAAATTTAACTGTATTACTTGTGTACTACTTATTTGTAGTATTACTTGTGTTCTAAATATTTTTGGAACATATTTGTAATATTTTACATCGTTCTTTTTTTTTACTATATTTTTTATCTAATTAATGTCACCTTCGCCATCATAAGAAACATATTTCAAAAATAGTCGTCTTATTCAGTATTGACTGCATTTTTGTACATAATCTAGTCCCAGCAATTAAGTCCCAGCAATTTTGCTTATGTATTTACAGTAGTCTGCTTGCAATGCACTGATGTTAAATGACTTTAAAAAAAGTCTAATTTTCCGCAATAAAACTCTCACCTTTGTGTAAAGCTTCAGCTTCTAGCTCCAAACTCTGAATCTTAGAACGTGTTTGAGAGTGAAGCACAGCATTTCTGTTGTTGACAAGGTTGAATTCGTTGTTAAAAGTTATCATCTCCTTCAAGAAGTTCTCTCTTTCATCCCAGGTTTCTCTTTTCAGTCTGTCCTGAATTGTAAAACAATGAAAAGACTATGTAAATATCAAACCCCAAATTTAACAATTCAGCGTGTGCTGCAGTCATGATGTTAACTCTAAAAAAACACCAGTGACATCTTTCTGTATCAGTCAATACTTTATTAGTCACAGCTAGGCATGGGACGATAACCGTTTTCAAGGTATGCCACAGTTTGGAAAAGTCAAGGTTTAAAAACCACAAACATTTTCTGCTATATTGTTCTTAAGGTATGTGTATGATTTTTTATTTACGTTTTTTTGTTTCATTTTTTTTAAGAAAACAGTATCTCCAGCAGAAAATATAACCAAAGATGCCATTTTAAATTGTAAAAAAAATTGTGTTTTTGAAACTAATGAAGACAGCAGAAGTCAAAGATTCATTTGAATTATTTAGCCTGACATGTTTACTGCTACAAAATACTTCAAAAAGTTTCTCAAAATAAAATATATTGTGTTCAAAGGGGAAAAAAGGTTTTAGTTTTTTGCCAAGACATTTAAAAAGAACATATGTTAGAGTAGTAACCACAATATTGTGAAACCATGATATTTTTATCCAAGGTTATCATACCATCAGAATTTTATACTGGCCTATGCCTAGTCACAGCAATGTTGGCTAGTTACAGTCCAAACAGTAATTGTGCCAATGTTGTTTCAAAGTAGGACTGCACAATATGTCATTTCAGCATTGATATCGCAATGTGCACATTTGAGACAGTCACATCGCAGGATTTGCAATGTTGAGTGTGTATATATTGGTTTATATTAGTTTTATAGTTGACTAAGAGCCACAGATCAGAGTTAAACTATTATGGAGTTTATAATTTGCATGTGATTTAAAGGCCTGTGACTGTGCGACCATGTCAAAAGAGTTTAAAGTATTCAGAGACAAGAAAGTGTACTTTTTGTAACTTTAATAGTTTTATTTTATTTCATCATTTATGAAATGCAGTAGGGCTGGGCCGATAAATGATATTATATCGAATCACAATAAAATTTATGTCAATAGCAATGATAGGTTCTGGACTTTTTTTTTTTTCTCTATATTGATCTAAGAGCCAATCACACGTCAGAAATGTGCAACAATGGATTCTAAAAGTGTGTTGATATTAGAGATGTACTGAATTTTCGGCCACCGAAAATTTATCGGCTCAAAATGTTATGCCATTTAACAGACCCTCTAATTTTTGTGGCTTCAGTCATTGTTGGGGTACTCTTTTAAATCTGAAGTTTACAACTTATTTTGAAATATATAATGTTATCGTTCAATATGGAAAACAATTGTCGAGATTTTTCATTTTAGCGCTGGGCGATATGGCAAAAATGCAGTGTTATTTTACATTTAATTATTCAGTTTATGTACCTTAATACTGTTACAATCCCTCAGAAAACCATTAAGCACTGTATATTCACTTTTATCTCCATTGTGTTTATTTCTGCTTGCAATTTGTTTATTATAAAATATTTTATGCATGATTCACTCCCCCACAAAATCACCCTATTAATTAACTAATTCTTTCCAAATAGAGCTATTCAAGCTATCTAGTGAAATTTTATTCATAGCGCAATATATATAATAAGGATGTCCCAATCAGGTTTTTTTGCCCTTGAGTCCGAGTCATTTGTTGTTGAGTATCTACCAATAGCGAAACCCGATCCGATACTTCTATAATACATAAAAAAGAATGAAGAAGAGCAAAGAAACAGTTCCAGGATGTTCTGTTAACAGAGCACTTCTGTGAGGTAGCTTGAACAATCAAGTAATAAATAACATAAATTCTTCACTTTTGGACTTTAGTGCAACAGTAAATATAAAGAAAAAAATCTAATATAAAAACAAATAGCACCTCAACTTAAAACACCCGGCAGGCAATCGCGCTTTCTGCTTCAAACTGCATCCGTGTTCTACTTTGCCGGAATTTAACCAATAGCTTCTCTGCAACTAGGGATGTCATGCCGCAAGTGTTGCTGTTTCTGTGTGAAGAAAGAGTTGTAACTCTGTGCCACAGCATAAATATATATATATATATGTGTTCCAAAATAATGAGTCCTGACCGGGAGGTAACGTCCGATTCTGATCGAGTCTGAAACCACGTGATCGAACCCAACTTCCAATCACATGATTGGATCTAGACATCCCTAATATATAACAGATGTCATGCAGCCCTATTTCAAACGTATCTTTGTTCTGTATTAACAGGGTGTTTGACTAAGAGGCAAATAGCTCCAACAATATTCAATGTGTTTATATATACCAGATTGTCTTTGAGTTCTGTCTGCAAGTCCAAGAGTTCCTCTTTCTGTTTTTCCAGTTGATCTCGTTGTTTTGTCATCAAATCAACTTGCAGACTGGTTTCGGAAAGGAGCTGAGCCTGTGGTCACAAATGAATCATAAATTTGATGAGTGTCTCATTCAGATGTTCTGCAAAAGTGTCTCCTGAATAAACTTTGCATTCACAGCAATGCTGTTTTCTGACTGGCTGCACAAAGGCTTTGCGGCAGCAGAGCATGTTGCTTATCTGATGGATCAGTGGCTCCAATGCTGTTTGTTAAGGTAAGCTTATGTCATTTTGTTGGTAGGTCATTCTGTAATTGGCATAACATTGCCTTTTGAATTCAAGTCCTTGCTTCTCTCCTTTTACCAGCTCAGTCAAGTGTGAAAGACATCAAGGATCCTTTAGGTAATTACTCTCTACCTGGCTTCAAAGAATGCAAGCAAATTATGTGTCATAATTATATGGGACACGTTGATCTGACCAAACATATTATGCAGAAAATTAAACACGTCTTTCATGACATTCATTTCCACAGGTGAATCACAAAGGTCATTCAAGAAGTTTGTACTAAATGTTCTAACTTGCCACAAACAAAATAAATGAATTGAAAACTGCTTTAGAAAACATTCATTTGATAATGTGAATTTTCAATACTTGGTGATCGGTTTAAGTAAATGGTGACATCTGGAGTCATCTGGATTCAAAATCCTATAGACCGCCTTTCTATTGACCCCTGTATTCATGAAATAACTCCTTAACTAAATGATGCAATTACTCATTGACTTGGCATGTATGTCACTGGTATCAAACAAACTGCATGCCATATGTTTGCAAGGTTAATGATATTTTTAGAGGTTTTTCAACAATAATACTAATGTAATCTGAAAGAAACGAGATTGATTTTGCAGTGCCGCTTTAAATTGATCCACTCTATTTTAATGTATCCTGTCCATTAGATGAAGTGTTTTAATCATGAAACAGAATGCCTTTTCACAGCGCCAAAACGATATTAATGCTGCATATCAGCTTTCTGCAAAGACAAACTTTTAAGATTGACAGACCATATCTTCTGCTGTGCAATAATTCTATCTGAGGTAGGTCTATACATTCACATAACACTCAGGACAAATTAGAAGGAATTTTATATTTTCTAGTAAAAATATACGCATACCTTTTCATCCAGTTCAAGATGAGCTTTCTCCAGTTGTTCGCGTGAGTAGCTTATTTTGTCCTGTACGCTCTTAATGGCACCTTTAACTGAATAAAAAATATATTATTTGTTAATTATTTAAAGAAATGTTTGTGTAAAATAACATATTTCGTGTACTTGAGTATAGCCACGTTCAAAAATCAACCGTTGAGGTAGCTAACGTTAACCCACCCTCTTTACCTTCATGAAGCTGCTTGGTGTTTTCCGACACCTGCTGCTCTGTCAATAAAATTTGCTCGAAAAGAGAATCCAGACTCATTTTAAAACCGTTCAAATATAGGCCTTATAACTGCAGACGGTCAGAAGATTTTCGGTACGGTTTTCGCGAGGTGAACGTTTCAAAACAACAAGCCTGAGGTGACGATTGAGGCGTTACGCACGCATTACGTACGCGATCATTTCCTCATGCGCATGCGCAATGTGCATCCGCGTATACCGAGGAAAACGCACGAGCAGTGACCATCTGTCTATCTATCTGTCTGTCTGTCTGTCTGTCTGTCTGTCTGTCTGTCTGTCTACTACCTACCTACCTGGTTTCTGCAAGTTTTATAAAGGTCAAGAACTTTTATTAATAATTTGGAGGAAACACAAATAATATGCTCTGTAAAATACTGTAAAGTACGTTTATACCAATCTGTTACGTTTTAATTATGTCAATAAACAAATATAGGCTATAATGGCAATAAAAAATAGTCTAAAATAATAAAATTTGGGGGAAAATATTAGTTGTTTATTTTTGTCATCGTCTTTGTTGTTGCAGTGCATGTGACATTTTATGTCATATTTATTACAGTTTTTCTCAGTTGCTTTGGTGCATTTCTCACAACACTATTTACATTTGCACAACAGTTAATGCATTTCTCAAAACAATTAGTACAAACTGCTAAACTAGTTGATAACCTGCAAAAGCGTGTCACTTGCTCAAAATGCATAGCTCATTGCTCAAAAGCAGGTATGTCAATGAAAGTGTCAGTGTCATCAAGATTAAAAGTCATTAAAATGATTAAAACATCATTGTCAATGATAGTCAAATGGTTATATGACATAGTCAAATGGTTTTGTCATGTTTTTATTATGACAGTTTACTATGTTTTTTTTTTCTAATGCAAAAAAAGTCAGATTTTGGTGACACGTCCTGAAAATACTGAAGACGGCACTAAGCTATTTGCACAGCAATTTGAGAACTACAGTAAAGTTAGACATAACTGCATTCAGTGAGGTATCCGAGTACAAGACACTGAATATGTATGTTTTACAGTTTCACTGCATTTGCTCTTTGCAATTCTAATTTATTCACAGCATTGTGCAAAAGAATAAATACACCCTTATTTAGAACAAACATAAACTTCCTTTGGGTAGAGCTGTGTATGTCTACAACATACACAGGTCTGTAAATCATTCATGAAACTGTTCAATTTAAAAGACATTTTCAGGGAAAAAAAGTTTTCTTTTAAAGACATTTTTGTATGTAATGACCAGGGCCGGATTAACCAATGGGCATTATGGACACAGGCCCAGGGGCCCCTGTTCACTTGGGGCCCCTGCAAGGGGGCAAAAAAAATGCTGATTTTGGAGCATCTATTTAGGCTAAGTGCAAATAGCGCACCTCGTTGGAATAAGCTAATCGAGTGCTTCCCGCCAGCGGCGTTTGATCGACAAACACAACTAAAGAGCGTAGTTGACAGCAAGTGGGAGTGGCGTTGCTCGTAAAGAGCATGGCAACATCTTTTGAGGTGATCGATCATGAACCCGGTTCGAATCCAGTGACTGATGAACGCGTTACATATCTCCCATTACATATCAGATTGTAAATACATTTATTTTCAACAGAAAGGAAAGTTTTGAAATAACCCGCGCTAAATTGGGCAGACTGTAGTGTAGTAGTGGTTGTAGATAAAGTGGATGTAGCAAACGCAAGAGAAATAGAGGAGAGGAGGCATCTTTATTGAGGCATGTTCCATGTAGACACACCTTCTTTAAACAGATCCATGATGAGGAGAATAAGGTTAAAGAAGAACTATAGGGAACGTTAGCTAGCCATCAAGCTAATGTTAACCAGGCGGAGAAAGCTAACTGCAGCGCAGACTGGACTCATCGTGTGTCTGAATAGGAGAGACAGACAAAAAATGGAGAGAGAGAGACAGAAAAAACCCTGAAGAGGAGAGAGACAGGAGAGAACTGGTACAGTGTGTGTGATTTCGGATACTTTCAGCTTTATAATCAAGTGCTTTTTGCCTACTCTTCTTCATCACGAGGGAGACAGTAGGAATCATTAATCAGTGTGTGTATTATGAAAGATTCAGATTCATAGAACTGGATTGGAGAGGTGTTATATCCAAATCATATGCATTATAAGTTTGTAGAAGTTATACATTAAAAATACCCTTAAATATAAAATTTTAGTACTGCTTCAGTGAGCTTAAACAAGTATATTAAAAACCATTAATTTTCACTAGTTTTATAAGTATTTTTTTATCAAAGTGTGCTTTAAATGCTTTTAAAATCAGGTAAATCTTTGTAGACTATAAATATATGTACTTTATCATTTAATTTAAAAAAAATGTGGGCAAAACATTATAAAGTGTCTTTATTTTAAAAAATATATATATATTAATCTTATTTTTTTGGGGGCCTTACAAGACATTGTGCCCAGGGGCCTCTGAATTCTTAATCCGGGCCTGGTAATGACTCAAGAAATGAAATGAGGACTCTTAGTATTATATGGAGTGGCTATTCAGCATTCACAAAGTTTAGTTAATTTTGACTGACATGACATAAGCAAATGATAATGTTACAAACAGCAGAGAGTTGTATGAAAGCAATTGATGCATGTCCAAAAGCATTTGCAATTTGTTGGAAGGAACAATAACTGCTACTATGGTGTGCACAAATGACTAATTGTTTTGAAATGTAAATAGCAAATGTAAATAGTGTTGTGAGAAATGCACCAAAGCGACTAAGAAAAACTGTAAAGTAAGACTGTAATGTTCTTTTAGATGATGTAGGCCCATAATCTTTTATAAAATGGTAAATTAAGGATAAATTAAGATGTAATGTAATAAAGGTATTGTAAGTACTTTGTTAGAAATTCTAAATTTCTAAATTACATTATTTGTAACTTTTTAAACTGTCTGTTAACAGTAGCTGTTTGTTAACCAGACTCCAGGATGTGTCAGGTTCTTCTTTTTCAGAGAAAAAAAAGAAGCACACTTCCTGGAGTCCGGTGACTTTATTCTAATTACTGCTCAGATGCTGCACTGATATTAATACGCTGAGAGCATGGATACAGCAGGGGTATCAATGATAAATACCCTTGCAGTCTACCTGCCTAAGAACTGATGATCCAGATTCACTACATGTGAGAAATGCCCATAGGATAGCTCAGTCCTTTTTTACCCCCAGTAACATTTTCATTCATCACTGGCCTACTCTGAAGCTAAATTTGATCTGTCAGTTTAGTATTGTTTGGCGTTTATAAGCACAGTCAGCAATCAATATCTCTACTTTGATGCCATTTGGTCTTTCAATATTTGTCATTATTTTTTACCTCTTCCACTTTTCCAAACACTGCTGGAAAGAATGGTTTTGATCTGGTGCCATGCAACACATTAAAGTGATCCAGTTTATATGATTCTGATTATATTAATATCATTTAGACATTCATTTGCAAAGTGAATATTGATTTTTTTTTTTATGTTTTGTTTTAGGATTTTCAAACTTGTCTTCACCAATTAAACTCTTACATAATACAAAGATGGCGCTAAAAGTTGGCTGTTTCATTTATCATATGATACAGTGCAAATCAGGCCTTGGTCCACCCAGGCAACCACCCATCACCCACTGCCCAGCCCACCTTAAATCTTAAAGCTGGAGCCAAGCCTGGTACAAATCGATTAAGTTATTACAATTCAGATAATTCCCATTGAGAGAGAAAGAGCAATGAGGTGAGAGGAATATTTCAAATGATCTTGAACCTTGCGTGTCACGATGGCTTGTGCAAACCCAGTGCTCCACTTAGGTTTATTAGAATGAAATGATCTCAGGTTAATTGAGAAATGCATTTTAAGCAGACAATATGCAGAGCTCTTGTTTGAGCGGCTGTCAATCGATTGGATCAAAGTAATTGATCCTTATTAAAATATAGGCATAAAAATAAACCTCATTTAATTGATTAAGAGAAATGGATTTATGTTTAACCAGGTTAACTATAAAGCCATTAAATCGTAAAATGCATTAACAAGGCAGAATAAGTAGAATATAATCCACCAGCCTGTGACCTTGTGGTCTCAGGGTGAGAGTTATGTCTTTATTTTGAACAAAATATATCTGGGTAGCTGACAAATGGGCAGTATTTTTATTTTTTTTGGAAAAATATTACTTAAAAAAATAGATATATTTATTTGTTTGAAATACTGACCTGTACCGTAAATATGTCCTTTGGTGTAAAATAGCCTTTTAATAATATACAAATATCGTGAGAGAGATTGATCTTCATTTCTTCATAATTAGACATAGTGATATATTATTTTAATTGAAATTATGAATAACATTATTTTTTCCATGACTTGTCAGACTTGTTGGACACTTTAAATAAATACAAACTTTGCTGTCATCTTTTCAAAACTACATAAAAGTATGAATAATTTTATGATGAGAGGTGATTATATACCATACTGCAATCCTTAAATGTTTTTAAGGAATATTGAGATTAACGAAATGTGTTGTTCTTTGTCATTCTAAAGGACATTGTGTAACACAAAAAGATAAAAATTTAACTCATTACAAAAATGTGATCTTATGCAATAAAACTAAATGCAATAAGTAGGCTTTATCTGTCACATTAAAAGACGTTTCAGTGTTTTGACTCATTGGGCTTGTTTTTAAAGGCTTGCCTGGCTTTAGCAGAAAGACATTTGGTAATGTCTGGTTTAATGGGTTTTTAAAATGTGTATATAATTTGGGGGTCACCTCAAAGGACAATGAAACGTAACACTTTTATAGTGATTCAAAAAAAAAAAACATGTTTACTTCATAGACTTTATTAATCTTGAATGAGGTCCTTCGACTCATGAAAGTTTCTGTGTAAATAACTCTTTAAAATTAACAGTGTCACACCAAAGGATATGTTTTTCAATGACAAAACATAAGTTCCTTTGTTTTTAGAAATATGAAAAAAAAAATTTAATAAAATAGACAAATTTACGATTTACAGTTTATTAAAATAGACTTGTAAAATTAGGCCTGATGTATTTATTAAGGATATACTGTTTTCTTTTTAATTTATAACAGTTGTAACTTATTAATTGTTTGAGATAGTCAAACCATTAAACAAAAAAAGAGGTACATGAAAGAAAAATAAAATTTAACTTACAGCATTTTAAATGCAATGCAATTATATTCATTTTTGTCATGTGTGACAGTGAAAATGCAACGCCATTTCAAGAACCCATCTATATTAACAATCAAACTATTAACTATCATATTAAAAGATGCATGTCCTAAATCATTGCAGACGTGTTATTATCATTGTGAACAGACTCAAAATATTATTTTACTCTATTTGTTAAAAAATCAGGAGCTTTATGCACCACTGATTCCCCAAATGGTGTTGTTGTTGTTGTTGTTGTTTTCACTTCATCATGTCACATAAAACACTTTTCATTTTCATTTTTCAAAAACACTTTTTATTTTCATGTCAGTAATTGTCATTTAATCTAAAACATTTGAACTGGCAATGTCTGTTTTTTTGTTTTTCTTATCCATTTTGAACACTGTTAGGGCTTACAAATGTTTAATGTTTCCTTAAATGTGATAAATATGTAATGTTTGTTATTTTCATTTGTTATTTCAATATTAGTTGTTGTGTGTTTGTAGTTTGATATAGTTTTTGTTAATCTGTTTTATTTTAGATTAAGTTATTTCAATTAAACTTTATATAGTTTTATTTTAAAATATATTTATATAAAAAATGAAGGTTTTATTTTTTTTCCAATTTTATCCTTTTTATTTAGCTAATACATGTTGTATCTTTATTATTTCAGTACAAAACTGTATAAAAAA
>CAIGQZ010001313.1:20487024-20523158 GCA_903798205.1 Danio tinwini
TTATTTATTTATTTATTTATTTATTTATTTATTTATTTATTTATTTAGTTTGTTTGTTTGTTTTTTATTATATTGGAATGTAATAATGAAGCAGCCTAAATGTCTTAGAGCTACTGTATGCCTATGATCCTAATTATTTCAGTTTGTTACAAAGCCACAAGCTACATAATGAGTTTGTCTGGACAGTCATGAAACTTGGGGGACTTTTGAATATAAATTAAAATACTTAATACAGATTCAAATTATTAACACTTAGCATTTATAGTTTCTAAGGCAAGAGACTGGATTTGTTCTGGTGAGTGTTGCATAATTATTTGTCACCTAAGATGATCAGATTTTCTTCAAATACATCTACAAACTGAAACACGTCTGCACTTTATTATTCTTTTTTTTTTTTTTTTTAGAATCCCTCACTTTAAACAAGTCAAAATATACTTAATGACATCACTTCATGACATTTTAAAATAAAAGCCCAACAAGCCAAAGGTCAAAAAAATGTTTATTTTTCCACATGTTAAGGTCTCTCTTTATAAAATGCAGCTGTGTTCCATTTGTGGTGTTGAGTGTGTTCCCTGCGTGGCACATACTGAGTCCTCATGTAAACTACATCTCCCCCTGTCCGCTTTCCTGCTGAGTGTCCTGCTGGGTTTTACCTGTATTGATGTCTGCTCTCGACTCGATTAAATGGCTTATTGAATGCTGCAGGGCTTCCTCTCTCTTAGGACGGTTACCCCTTATTTGCCTTAGGTTCCCTCATATGCCAATAAAACAGATCCAAAGGCTGGGTGATGCAGAGGTCAGAGTTTCTATAGTTTCACAGCCGGTGCAGATGGATTGCGTTTAAAGGTGTTTCTACCTATACTCATAAATGCAGATGTCTAGCTTCAGAATGGCCAGATGTCAACAAATAGGCGAGGACAGGGAAGCGTAAACCGTTTGAGATGGAGAGTTGACAGAGTTTCAGTTCAGTGGGTCTTTATGAAGATTTTTAAGGGGTTTCAGGGTTCTCGCTTTCCACAGTCTTTGCTGTTTAGGTTATTTAAGGGGAAAGTCCACCAATAAAGGACAATTCTGTCTTTTACTCAGACTTAGGTCAAAAATTTTGGTTACCATTTATATACATTACCATATAGGCAACAAAGTAATAAAAAAAATTAAAATTTAATGGAAACCAGAGCAGTTACTAACACTGAAAAAATGCTGGGTTCCACACAATTCCTTCATGTTGTCCCAACACAAATTGATTAACTTATTTATTTATTTACAATTTAAGTGGATTAAACATAAAACAATTAGTATTGAACAAAATATTTTTTGAGTGAAACTTCTTAAAGGGCATCTATTTTACCCCTTTTTCAATATTTAAGATGAGACTTAAATGCCAATAAAATCAGATTATTTATTATACCTTTCAGAATACTGAATTTTTCTGCTCTAAAAACACTGTAGCTATTTTTGTTGCCTGTGCCTTTAATGCAAATTAGCCACTGGCCCACCGTTGTAGGCGGGGCGACATGTTCAGTTCCGCCCACTGTTACTTATGGGCGGGGCTGCACATACAGCCCCGCCCCATATTCAGCCCCACCCCAATCTGCAAGCTGCAGACGGGTGTACTTGCACCGTTCCCACGTGCCTGTCTGTCAGAGTGTGCCTCAATGTCTGAGTCAGATAAACAGCACAGTGAGAGACATGACGGAAGCAGTTCTCACATAATGTTTGTGAGTAATAGTATAAGATATCCCAATGATTATTTGATGTATTTGTTTTGGAGCTAATTCAAGCCTTTCTGCAATGATGAGTCACACACAATGTCGTTACAAAGTACACACACAGACACACATACACAGTGTGCACGTTTATTTTTGCACTGTTTTTGCACGGCAAATGTAAAAGGCTACACATTAATATCCACTGTTGTATGGATATCCGTTATGTTAATGTACAAAATAAACCTGATTTAACGTCCACAAACCAGGATTAAAGCGTCTTCTTTTATATTTGTACTTACACTATGCGGCTGTGGTGATGAATTACAGCAATTTTACTGTCTTATCTTTATTACAAGCATGCATTGTTTTAAAAACGTGACTGTGGACACACTCTACCTGCACACAGTTCTGTCCAAACAGCTTACAAAAGATGATTTTCATCATAGGTGCCCTTTAAAAATATCTTATTCTTATGTTCTAAGAATAAAGAAAGATATGGTGAGTAAATGATGGTGAGTAAATAATTTTGGTTGAACTATTTATTGTAAAACATGTCATGAACATCATGGGCAAAAAAAGTTTTTATCCAAAGTTAAATCTTTGTGTTTGATTTCATGATTTTGACAGGTTGTCCTAAAATAATGCCAATAAATATGTTATCAGAAAAGATGTTGTTTTTGGAAAAAGCACAGAAAATTGCTTTGATTAAAGATTATTATCAGGGATTAAAAAATATATCATTTATAATTATAAGTGCAATAACCCATGAATAAAAACTGCCATTTTGAATTAAGATAGGTTGGGACAACATAAACTCAATGCTGCAAATTGAAGAAACCACTGCTTTTCACAGCTAGTTTGTTCACACTTATTTGGCACGCTCTCGTCTTCTGATCTGAGTTGACTTTGCATTACCTCCACATCATTAAGCTTTATGCAGGAGAGAAACTAAAAGCCTGAACACTCGGAGCACCCTTTACTCTCCTTAGCTGTGCCACTTTTGTTTTCTATGTCAGCAACAGTATCGGTTTCTACCACGTTCAGTTGCAGAATATCTGAATATGGCGGCAGTAAATCAGCTTGGTTGAGGGTAAATAAATATACAGAAGTTCAGGAAACAAAAGCTGCCTGTTATTGCCATGGAGATGCATAGTGTAAAATTGGGCGTTTGCTGATGAAGCCCTTGGCAAAATCTGACAAATGTCATTTATTGCTCAGTGGCCCTGTGAAACAAATAAAATAGAGAGGTGGGGGGGACACAAAACGTGACACAAAATGTAATAGCCAGTCTACTATGCTGCTTGAGTGGGCTGGAATGAAATTGGCTAAATGATGGGGTAGCATTGAGAAAAAGAGCAGGACATCAAACAATTACAGAAAGCAAGGCTATGAATAAGGATGGGTTGCTGTATAATTTTGTTAGCTGTTGTTGTTGTTTTTTTGCCTCTGTGGAAGGCTTTTTATTGTACCATTTGTGGTTGCTTAGAATTAAATATATCCATCCATCTGTCCATCCATCCAACTGTTTTTAGAACTTCTTTTAGGTTAATGTATAGTCACATAAAAAGTGAAAACCTGGTTATCCCACATATTAGGGGCTATTTTGCCCACAAGTAAATAGTTACATATGCGTATTGATTTGAAACTAATCTTTTTATTAGCTCATTAACAGCAAAGCTTTCAACAAAGAAAAAAAACAAAGCCATGCAAATCCATTTCAAGCCATGTTTGCTAACAAGTTTAAACAAGACATTGACTGGAAAATGTACAGCAATATTTGCAAAACTTATAAAAGTTCTGCTTCAAGAACAGTACAGTTACAACCTTGTTACAGAGAAATGTAATGAGGCTTTTCAGTTGAAACACCATAGTGCATATGGTTTCTCTCTGTATATGAGCAAGTTTGTCTATATAATAAATGTGTGAATGTACAGTGTGATAGAGAAAGAAATGAGCAATGGAAATGGTTTGTCACTTATTTTATTTATTCATTCATTCATTTATTTATTTTTTCATTTTCATATATTTATTTATTTGCTTAGTGTATTTGTGGGTTTTGATTGATATTGCGTGCAACGATATGTATGATTACTTGCACTAGCCACATTGCAGGACATTTAATGTTGAATCAGAGTTACATATGTCTGAGCATGCACCACAGTTTGGAAGATTAGATTTGTGGAGTCATTGCAAAGCTTAACCACAATAGGAAAATATGTCATTTGTAAGCTTTTTTTATTACTGTAAGTGAATATAAATAATTTGAGCATAAAAAATTACAACATTCGTAGCTTTAACAAAGATTAATTGTATATAATTATTTGTTTAGTGAAGACTTTACAGTGTTATTTTACAACTGATTATTAAATTTTAGTAGCTAAATACTGTTATTCTGAAATTTTGCTTCTGAAATTTATTTTAGATTGTAATATATTTTGTGTAGATGTAAGACTAAGCTTACAGTCATATGGTTTTGTTTACATTGAATATTTCATTTGTTCTGGTCTTGTTTTTACCATTACATTTACTTAGAGTTTTCAGCTTTTGGCAATATGAGTAGTACGACCCTCCAGAATAGCCATGCAACTCTTTAGTAAATCCATACTGACATGAAACTGTGAAGCTGTCAACACCTAGAGTGCCACTCAGCACTCACTTAATCACTTCCAGCCCCTGTTGAAGTATTATGTAGTACAATGTTCTTCTGTTTTTGATTAGCACACATTGCCATTCACATGCCACTTACATTTGTGCTGCTTTCATACACTGCCAGCCTTGCTGTCCACCTCACAGGTATTTGATGCCTCTCTTGACACAAAGCGCCGGAACTCCTTTCATTTCAGTGGGAGCAAAGCACTTGGCAAGCTCTCTTTAAATGATTCACCTCTCGAAGTCAACCTCTTTTGCACTATAAAAGCTCTGTAGCTACAGCACGGTGCTGTTCTGGGAAAGTCCATCACACAGCACAAAAGCCTTTCATGTTGGCAACTGTACACTGACCATGCTTAAGCAGGAACCGTTAGTGCAGATCAAGCAGGCCAAGGAAGCATCACGCTATCATTTCCCAGCTCCCCTCTCTCTATTTTGCGGGTTTTGTTCTGCTAAACTCTCTTCTATCCTCCCGGAGCGAGCTGCTGCTCAGGGAGACTTCAGCTATGAAAGCTAATCAATAGCAGGCCATGTTAAAATAGAAACTTGAAGCTGTGAGTACAAGAAACCATCGATTTCTTTCTTTCTCTCTTTTTTCCTGTCGCCTTAGTTCTTCTGTTTAGATGGATCCGAGGAACAGCTGTCTGTTGCTAATGCGCAGGTATAGTATAGCATATACTGTATAGGACATTTTAAAACCTGAAATGCAGAGTAGTTGTATAGTGTCAAGCTTGAATGTGGTGTGATTTTGTTTTCAGTTGTTTTTTATTTTTTTTTGTGTACATGTGTACCAATATCATATAATATTTTTGTACTCTTGTATTGTACAGTGAGATATATTGCATAATACTTAATATAAATTACTTATTAATCTAAGGGTTTTCATATGGAGCGCCTACCAGACACACTAGAGGGCACTCCAGCCAACTGTATTCTCAATAAGCCATTCACCCGAACTACACACACCATCATGCATTGCAGCAATCCACCTGTAATGATGCATTCACATCAGACGCGGATGAAGCGTCATTTACATGTTGAGTCAATGCACAGAAATAGACTTCCTGCAGGGCTTTAGCGTTTAGGCGTTTTACTTGCGAGTTGGAAAATCTGAACTATAGAGGACATTTGCAATCAGGAGCTTTTTCTTGTAGGGGTGTGATTATGATGTAGCACCTGTTGTTGGTGTCCTGAGGGGAACTTCTCCTGCTGACACCGGACAACAGCTCATCAAACTGGACTCGGAAGCACCACTGAAAGCTTCCATCCTCCAGATATCGTTTCTGGGGGAGTTTATGAACTCACAGAGCTGGGTGCATGTTTGAAAGGATATAGTGGACACACACACACACAGCGCCAAACAAATCTGTTTTTCAGCCTTCATAAAGCACATAAAGCACAGCTACTCTCAGAAAAATGTATGTTAGCCATTTAGCAACGAAGAGTCTCTGCACAGGTCTCAACGCACATGCCCTCTTTTAGTTTTGGATAAAAAAATGCCCCTCAAAAATGAATCAGTTTGCGATCCCAACAGTCCCTCTACCTTCCACCTTCACCAAAATTCAGGTGATGGCTTTTCTTTTTCTGAATTGCGTTTGAAAACACTATTGGTTGGGTGTATGGAAGGAGAAGGGTGGGTCAGTCAATCAGTCAGTCAGTCAGTCATTCAGTTATTCGACTGCGGCCTCTGGTGGATTTACGCGAGAAGAGCGGGCGAAAATGGAAAAAGTGTACACAGCAGCCTCTGGTGAATTCACCAAAAAAAAAAAAAATGCAAAAAAAAAAATGTAGCTCCTGGGCATATCTGTCAACCCTACTGTTTTTCTTGGGATTCCTCCATATTTTACAGTTCTATCCCAATATCATTCCGTGAAGGTATTTTCCCGTATTTCTCCCGTATTTTCAGTCTTTCTCTGAAGGGTGGCAATAAACATTAAAGAGCCGATCCTCCCTATATGCAACCCATACCGCCGAACCACCAGGGGCTGCCACTTGCTCTTAAAGGTAAATCTGTTCTGTGCTTTTATTTTATTTAGGCATGCAATCACTTTGAAATAAGTATAAAATGGTGGGATTCCCTTTCCTTTTCATTACAGATATCGTCGTCCCTCCTATGCAATCCTCAAAACAGTCATGGTGCATGACTGTCAGCTGACGCGCTTCATAGTGATAAATAGACGCTGTTTCCCAAATGGATTCTGTACACACGATTTGAAGCGAAGTGAAAGTCTGGGTTTTGGGTGCGTGTATGAACAGACATATACACATAATTAATAATAATAACATCTAATGATATCGATGTTGGTGGGGTTTATTTCAAACGCAACAAATTTTGTCCTAAATGAGCATAACATTTAGGAAAGCAATTGAATGCTTTCATTATAACATTACATGTGTGCATTTTTAAAGTGACACCTGTTATTTAACGTAATCAAATAAAAAATCTAAATAAATGAGAGATTCATTAGTTGCTCTTTAATCAGAATGTGTAAGTTATACAGTGAAGAAAAGATTAATGAGATTTGATAACTTGATTATATTTTTTATAATAGCTATTAATTTTAATAAGCTGAACTGTTTGCTAATTTATTTGCTGCTAATGTATACTATTTATTTTTTTCTTTAGTAAATAATAATAATAAAACATATTACTGACCGTTTAACTGTTTATTTACAATAAACAGCTTCAGATGAACATATTTAATAATTTGGGGATTTTTAAAGGGGGGTATCCTTTATTATGGTGGGCATATCCCTTATTTTCACATTCATCATCCCAATGTTGACAAGTATGCTCCTGGGACGTATTTGGCACTCTCCAGAAATGTATATAGGTCTACGTTTTCAGAATAAGCATGGGTTGGGATTACCCTGACATTGATGTTTACTCCTGTTATGAAATTTGCCTGCCAGACCATTCTGGACAAACACTGTGTTTGAATCCCCATCTCAGTTTCGTCTAACAAACTTATATTTTGCAATTAATTTACACATACACATACAAATATTTATTTTTGGGAAATATTTGGGTTTGTACACACTGAAATATGGTGTAGAAATTCCAAGTAATTTGTACATTGTAGTTGAATGAATTAAACTGAATACAATAAACACTTTAAATTAAATGCAAACTGTTGAAGAAGAAAAAATCAGGACCAACTAATATTTAATGTGTCAATAAAAATGAATACTAATGTAAAGTGCATTGTTATCACATTACAATGAGGTTGCATTAGTTAAAGTATTTGCTAACATGAACAAACAATGAACAATATAATTAAGACAATATAACAATATAATTAGTTCCTGTTTACTTGCAGTGCATTAATTAATGTTAACAAGCATCAATTTGGATTTTAATAATGCATTAGTACATGTTTAACTAATTAATTATTTCTGTCTAAGTATTGTTCGTATTAGTAATGAACTAACATTAATGAAAACTTATTGTAAAGTACATTTTACTTGCAGTTTTTACAGGATTATACCCAGTATATAATATATAAAAAAGGAGATAGCCACTAATTTCCATCAGCAGCATTCTGCTTTAAAAGATGAGCTCACCCCATCAACATTGAGCGTGTTATTGGCTGCGTGCCATTGATGAAGTGTAGAGACCTGCAGAGATCATTTAGGGCTTTGATAGAGGACTGATGCGCTCTTGAGGGAAATGTTAACAGACTGACTGTACAGCATGATGTCAACTAGATTTTATGTGACACAGAGCTCATCACAAAACCCCATCACATCCAGTCCACCATCTGTCTTTCTGCTTTCTGGAGGTCAAATGTTCTCCCTATGGTGAGGAGAGATGGTGAAAGAAAAGTGTAAAGCTAAGGAAAGTGATTGATACGCATTGACCTTGACCTCTAACCTTTAAAACCACACCGCTGGGAGAGAGAGGAAAAAAAGAGATATCTTTTGACAGAATGTTGCTAAAAACAATTATGCCCCTGCAAATTGTCGTACTTTTATATTTATTTCACTTGCCATAAATGCTTGCTGTGTTTATTTTAGACTTTCAAAAGTCTAAAATCTGATACTGCAGTATGTCTGTTTTTGGTTAGTTTTCTTTTTTTTAGTAGGGGACTGTAATCGCTGTGGAAGCATATTCAGCTGTGCTACCAAGGTCTCTGGCATTGAAAAAAAGTTTTTGCAGATTTGCAGTTTGCTGAAGTTTTTAGTGTTATGGCAGCCCCTGTTCACTTTCATCATTTATTCATGCTGTTGTTTTGCCCTCCTCTGAGGCCCAGCATAGGGAAATCAAACACTCTCGCTTATAAAAGCATGAAAAACTCATTTCTCTTAATTGTAAATGTTTTCCTTCTAATGCAATTTTAAGTTTAACATGTTTGTGCATGTGTGTCAGTGTTATTTGAGTTTTCACATTCTCGTATTTATTAATATTTTGAATTAGCTTAATTTTTTTTTTTATTTTAGTTATGTACTCATATTTAAATATCACTTTAATCATTTGGATTTTGCTTCATTTCATTTTTTTTTTATTTCTGCTATTTCATCTAAATAGTTTAATAGTTTAACTTTGTTTTAAATATAGAGGTCATGTGATATTTAATATATTTTGTAATGTTTTCCTTTCTGACCTATCTATTTGTGCATGTATAAGATCTGTAAAGTTGCGACACACTTATAGTCTCGAAAAAAATATTCTATGGACAACATTAAATCCATTTTTGTTTTGTAAAATTTTTGAGCTTGACAAATTCATTTGAATTGCTCTCACATCATCAAAGAGGTTTGAACAACCACAAAGGAAGTAATCATCATGAAAGATTTTGTGAGAAAGCACAGCAAAACAAGGTATTCATATTTCACAGTTATATTAAAATAAAATACATGGATTATGCTTGAAATCATATTGCCATTAAGGACACACAATATATATAAAAAATGATCATTATCATGATAGTTAAATATGAAATATTCATATCGCAGAGAGATACAATAAAGAAAATATATTTTATCTGCCAAGCATTTGTTGAATGTATAGATTGCATATTTAAATATCTCTGATGGAGTCTTACTGTTTATACCCACCTCCCCAGCAGGGAGAAATCAAATCATTCATAGTATAATGAGGTCTAAATGTTTGCACCTTGACATGCATAATATATACATACAGTTGAAGTCAGAATTATTAGCCTCCCTGTATATTTTCCCTCAATTTCTGTTTAACAGAGAGATTTCTTTTCAACACATTTTTAAACATAATGGTTTCAATAACTAATTTCTGATAACTAATTTATTTGTCATGATAACAGTATATAATATTTTACTAGATATTTTTCTCTTCTATACAGCTTAAAGTGACATTTAAAGGCTTAACTAGGTTAATTAGGTTAACTAGGCAAGTCATTGTATAATGATGGTTTGTTCTGTAGACAATCAGAAAAAATATATACAGTAGCTTAAAGGGGCTAATAATATTAAAAATGGATAAAATTTTTGTTTTAACTGCTTTTATTCTAACAGATATAAAACAAATCAGACTTTCTCCAAAAGAAAAAAAAAATAATCGCAAATACTGTGAAAAAAAAAAAATCCTTGATCTGTTAAACATTATTTGGGAAATATTTAAAAAAGAAAAAGAAATTAGAAGGGGGCAATATATATATATATATATATATATATATATCATTATTGCAATACTCAACAACAATGCAAATTGTATAGTTTCCTTGTTTGCTGCTTGCTTTCCAATTCCCTTGTTAGCTTCCCAACATGTGCTAGCTCTACAGTATGTTAAATTAATAATATAATAAAATTACACAGAAGAGAAAGATAATTATAAATCCTAACACAAGTGTTCACCAAACATCTTGACTATCCCCTTGTAATTGAATTGTTGAAAATGCATATTAATTTCAGGTGAAAACAAGAGCTAAACATATTGATCCTATTTACATATTACTAGGGCAAATATTTTTACTGAAATGTTAAATGTTACCATTATGACACATTAAAAAAAGAAAGCACTGAATTGTAATTTTACTACCTTGTTGCAGAGAAGTTCAATGTTGAATATTTGAATATACATTTTCTGGTTC
Source organism: Danio tinwini (assembly GCA_903798205.1). Taxonomy (NCBI): domain Eukaryota; kingdom Metazoa; phylum Chordata; class Actinopteri; order Cypriniformes; family Danionidae; genus Danio; species Danio tinwini. The sequence goes on from CAIGQZ010001313.1 coordinate 20,497,451, forward strand.
CAAAAATGCTGTTGTATTGTAAATGAGTAGCCAAAATGCACCGCTTTTTAGTCTTTAGTTAAAAATGGTGTCATCTAAACATCTTTAACAGAAATTAATTTATAAGATGAAACGAAAATGAGAAAAAAAAACGAAACTTATGTCATAATTTACTCAACCACCACTTTTTCTAAACTGATTCTGTCTTGAACACATATTAAGATATTATTTTGTGTTGTTCATCAGAATAAATGGCAAAAATCAGTTTTAGGCACTCAAAAAATGTGGAAAAATATTAAAAAGACATTAGTGACATGGCTTTTCCTTAAAACTGCACCATTGTGTTTCGGCAAACAACTGCCTTTTTCAGGGTAACAGACATCAGGTGCGTCTGGAGTTTCTTTCGAATGCTACAGTCTCATGACTCATTAGAATATCTAAACAATACTAATATATTGAACACAAAGTCAACTCAACAATCATCATTAATTCAGCATTGAAAAAGGGAGTAAAAATAAAAATAGATGTGCTTGTTATACAACATATTTCTCAAACATTAAAATGTAGATAAATATAGAACAAAACCACAAAATATGTATATATAGACAAATAAACAAGTATAGTGTACAAATAATAAATAATAATGATTATTGTTGATTTGACCTTGTGTTCAATATATTATTTTAGTATTATTTGGTATTTTAATGAGTCATGAGACCGTAGTTGCCACAGTGTGGAACTGAGAAAAGACACAGTGACTGACATACACATATTACACTCATACATAAAATGCATACAATCATAAACAGTCTGATTGCCGGCAAACAAAATGTATACACGGACCTTAATGTTATCAGTGTACTGCACGTGTGTGTTTGTGTAATGTGAATAATTTGTATTATTGTTTAAGGTTAGCATGTGTGTTTATGCAACATCTCAATTAGACATGGGCCGGTATAAGATTCTGACGGTATGATAACCTTGGATAAAAATATCACGGTTTCACTGTATCACGGTATTGTGCTCACCGCTCTAAAATATATTCTTTTTAAATGTCTGTGTAAAAAACAAAGTTTTTTCAACTTTGAACACAATATATTTTATTTTGAGAAACATTTATAATATTTTGGACCAGTAAACATGCCAGGGCAAATAATGAAAATGAATCATTGACGACTGCTGTCTTCATTAGTTTCAAAAACACAGTTTTATTTACAATTTAAAATAGCATCTTTAGATATCTTTTCTGCTGGAGATGCTGTTGTTAAAAAAAATGTAAATAAAAAAATCTTACACATACCTTAGGAACAGTATTAAAGAAAATTTTGGCAGTATGAAAACCTTGACTTTTCCAAACCGCGGTATACCTTGAAAACAGTTATCGTCCCATGCCTAATCTCAATTCAAAAACCATGTCAAACAATAGCCCATATCATCTTCCCATACACACTGAAATAACCACACACCAGACACATGTTCTTTTAAACATCATTTATTAACAAAACATAGAAAGATTAAACACTTACCAGTTCCAATTCCTTAACAAAAAACCTGTTCAGACTTACAAACAAGACTTTAGGTGCGTTCGACTTGAACCATGGCTGCAGCCAGTGAGATTAGCCGAGTGTAGACATGGGCAGAGTTGAAAACGGAGCCGTCAAGCCGGACAGCCGGACACATTGGACTTCAAAGTTGTGGCAGTCATGATGACCGATCACATGGCGTCATTAACATTTTAATTTTTATTATTTATAGCAACAAAAGATTGACAGTACAAATAAAACAAAACACAGTCTCTACAAACTATAGTTCATTTTTAAACAACAAGGGAATTATGAATTAAATATATAACAAACGCATGAGAGAAATAAGAGGAAATGAGAGGGCAATATAAACATAAAAATGAATAGGCCCCTCTAAATAAAAGCAATAAGCACAAATTTTAGGAGTTTACAGGGTTGACATTTATTTACATTTATAGATATAAAACTTTCCAATATATATTAATGTAAAACCCAAAACAAGATCTTTTGATTAAGTCTTATACAATGATTAAGATTATTTTGGATAATGAAAGCACTTTAATCCAAAAACATTGAACAAAAGGACATTCCTAAAATAAGTGAGCTACACTTTAAGTAGAAGTTTCAAAATTTGTGCATAAACGGCTAGATGGGGTATATATGTATACATATATATGATTATAATATACATACATACATATATATATATATATCATATAAATAATTTTCTTATTATATTTCTAAAATAGTTATTTTTCTTAATTTGTTAAGAAAACTTTAGGGTGTTAGGATCAATGATGATAATTTTATTTCAAGTCTGTAAGACTTATTTAAGTTAACATTTAGGTTATTCACTAAAATATATCGTTCATGACGCTGAATGCAGTAAATAGTCTGTATAAAAAGGTCAAAAATATACCTGTGCAAACAATCTAGCCTTTATAACAAAATTACTTACCAAAAGATGATACTGCAGTAAAAAATTTGTAGTCTTTTAATAAGCATGATGTATACAAGATAGAGAGGGTATGAAACGTTAAATGTTTGTTTTGAAATTTGTGAATCGGAATTTGACCAATAATAAACCCAAAACACATGTGGTTGTCATGCGGTGAACTCGGCCAATCGTGTAATCGGTGTCGTCATAGCAGCTCTAGTCAGACCGGAAACGCAAGGACATGCGTCAAATTTTTAACCAGCTTGCATCACTTTAAGACAGATTTCGATCGATCTGTGCATCGCTGCATAAAGTCAAACGTGTCTTTTCCCGCCTTTACTTCAGAGCAGCCATTTTAGATGACATCATCAGGGTCATGACCCCCTGGTCAGTGATAAAAATCAGTGTTCTGTTATTTATATTTGCATTGGTTGTTTGTTGTGTTGTATTTTGAGTTTTGAATGCACTCTGTGTGGATAGTTATTGGAGTAGGTTGCAGTGTGTGAGAGACTGCATTATTGGCAGATTTTGTACAGATCTTTTTCTTGATTTAGCTAAACAAGCCTATAAATACTTTGTAAATATTGTATAGTTTATTTTTCTTTATTGTTATTTTGTCACTTTCACCTTTTTGCTGGATTTTTTTTTCTTCACTCTGTGACAAATAAAATCACTATTCACTTTCATCAGCGGCTTCTGTGGCACTTTTTGTCCTCCATCTGCTCGGTCAATCTTAACAGTAGCATTCAAAAGAAACTCCAGATGCACCAAATCACTGTTACCCTGATACAGGCAGTTGTTTGCCGAAATGCGTAGGTGCAGTTTTAAGGAATAGCCATGTCAATAAACACTTTTTTATATTTTTCCACATTTTTCGAGTGCCTTGCATTGATTTTTGTTGTTTATCAACGCAAAAAAGTTTGAAAACACCTAGGCAGAGTATATTATGTGTAAATAGCCTTTTTGGGTGATCTGGCCCTTTAAATTTTGACAACAGTAAATGTTTTTTTCTCGACTTTTGCGTGTCATTATAAATTTAAAGAGCTGCCAAACACATGCTATATGGTTGTGTATATCCTGCTTCATCATTAGAGTAACATGTTCCACAATTACAAGGCCAGGCTGCAAGATGTAAAGTTCAGAAGCCGGTGCGCTAATAGCGCAATCGCAATCAAAAACACAAAAGCATGAGCGGGTGCTTTGGCATACACTGCCCCACGCTGTCCAAAAATCATTTAGTCAGAGGTGACCAGATCTAAGGCCTGCTGTGGTCTGTATGATTGGATTGAGAAGTAGGGGAGTGATTCATCATTGTTAATAGACACTGCTGACAGCTGGAATCAGTAGGGGCGATGCCTGTGCCAGATTCAACCTCAGCCAGCCACCACAGATGCATGCAAAATTTACACAATTACCAGGCCAACAAGTGCCAGTCAGGAAGTAGGTAGACGGGGGCAACTACATAATTACTCTGTTTTTAAACAGGTGGGAGGGATGCACACTGGAGACTCTCATAAATGGACTTTTAGGCAATTTTAGAGAAATGAATCCTGCTGTGATCTTTTCTGAGTGATCTTTCAGTTGTTCCCATGAAACAGCTCTGTTCCAGGAACAACTGAGGCTATAGAATAGTCTCCAGAAAGACATCAGGAGAGCTGATTTGTTAGGTACTTTAAAAATCTCTTTTTTAAAAGATTGTTTTTTCTTTATTATTTGTTTCATGCTATTTATGTTGTTTATTTATTTTATTCAAAGTCTGTCAGTTTTCTCTGTTGTGCCTTTAAAGCAGATTAAAAAAGCAACAGACACATTTATGGAAAAAATGTTAAGAACATTTGAAAATGCTCCGTTTCTCAAGATTTATTGGATTTAGGAGGCATATGTTTGAGTAAAACGATCATTTTAGCTTTACTCTATAAAGGTCTGAAAACATTTCTTAGAAATTTCTACTAAAATTATTAATTTAATTTAGTTCAGAAAATAGGAATTGTTAAGAATAAAAGATTTCTTAATTGGACTAAGAAATCAGGGTCTTGCTTTATGTTTTTTTTTCTTTTATACAAAATGTATATTTTTATATTTACTCATTTAACCGATGCTTTTGTCCAAAGCGACTTACAATTGAGGCGGCATCCAGCAATTCAACAAGAAGAGGTACCTGTAATTCACACAAGAAGTGCTACAGTATTATACAAAGTAACTTGTTTGTGCTCAGAGAGTGACTACATTTACATCGACATCAATAAACAAATTATTGGCCTTAATCTGAATTGGATAATAATATTATTAAGGTGTTTACATAAGTTTTTTTTTTTAATGAACCTTTCATGATCCTGTTTTACGTGTTATAGCACATAGTTTGATTAATGCCATGGCGTTATCAAGTAACCACGAAATTCACATTTCCTCTGGAGTTTCATGTAATTTTGGCTGTTTAATTTTTATTTTTAGACTTAAACTGCAGTTTGGCACTTTCACTTTCAGCCAGGAACATTTCATGCATGCCCCCATGACAAACGAGATATTGGATGCGAGTATGAACTGCTGGAAAAGTGTTGTTTTAATGGAATTTGATACCGCATGCCGTATGGGAAAAAAACATTTCGGTGTGTGTGAAATATCTTGTTGCAAAATGTGGTGAAAAGTCCTACATGACGGTAATAGTTTGATTAAGGTTTACATGTCTGTACACAAACTTAAATAATGCGACTAAAATACTCTACATGTCTTAATTCAGATTTTGTTTGATTCAATTATGACTATGAGTCATATTAAATTAATGAAAAATCACTGTTCACGTTGTAGACTCTTAATCAGTGTATTGTCTTAATCACATTAAAATTGGTGTCCATGTAAACATACTCATTGTAGTGCTAGAGTAAGAGTGCTAGAGGCTTTTATTTTTCAGAGAGAGACAAAGAGAAAGAGATAGTATTTTATCACAATAAAAAACAAACAAACAGTACAATCAGTACAAATATTAAGTAACACCAAACAAAATAAAGCAAAAGGATTATCCTAAACAGGGAACAAAAATAAGTTCAACATCAATGACCTCACACAAGATCCCTTTATGGCACTAAAGCAAGCCAAAAGACACACGATCAGTCAGTTTTAAAATACTGCAAATCAATTAAAATCTTCACAGCATTAAACAAAGACCAATTCCAAACTTTCTGTTCTTGTAAATAGAAATTTTTGCTTGTCCTAACAAAGAAAATCAGGAAGAGAGAGAGAGAGAGAGAGAGACAGAGAGAGACAGAAAGAGAGAGAGAGAGAGAGAGAGAGAGAGAGAAAGAGAAAGTGCTTTTACGGGTGGTTTGTCAAGCCCACTCACCTGTGTGAAGCACACTTCATAAATGCTCAGTGTTTGTGTTGGTAAATGTGTCAGTGAGATGAATGAATGTTTTTTTTACAGGTGGTTTGTTAAGCCCACTCCCTTGTTATCTCTTTTGAAGTTAAAAAACATTGGTTTTGTGTTGTCTAAAATAGAAAAAAAAATTAAAAGTTGTAGTAGTAGAGTAATGGTTAGCACTGTCACTTCACAACAAGAAGGTCGCTGGTTCGAGTCCCAGTTGGCATTTCTGTGTGAAGATTGCATGTTTTCCCAGTGTATGCATGGGTTTCCTTCGGGGGCTCTGGTTTCCCCCACAGTCCAAAGACATTCAATACAGGTGAATTAAATAAACAAAATTATTCGTAGTCAGTGGCGGATTTAGGCATGGGCAACATGGGCGATTGCGGCATCTTGCTGGGGGCAGCACGGAGAGACGCTGGTGCAAAAAAAAAAAAAAACGTGCCCAAATCAACTGTGCTCCAGTAAAAGCTTTGAGATACGATTTACTTTATGCAAGTGTATTGATTTAGAGTGGTAATCCCAGAATAAAGATATTGGGGCCATTTATATTTGGCGTTTTTTGCACGCACAAGTTTGTTACTCTATCTCGAACAAAACAACGCTGGTGAACGTAAATTGACGCATGCACACAGAAAACCATTCCCGCGCATCTCACATACTGCTTCTGCTCCTGGTGTGAATCCTGGTTGTTTACATGCATGCTGTGTTTATGCGATGTGAAACTGGAGTAACAGCCTTTAGTGCAGTGATATCAGCACACAGCAAGTTTTGCAAGTCGACAAAACTAAAGTTGATATATGATGATGATCTTATTTTGACTGTGCATGGCTATGAAGGAGAAAGGAGGAATAATGAGTCACTGAGGTGAGACTACATTAATTCTCGGCCATGAGTGGGATCTAAGACAACAGATATTTCTATAAAACATATATTTTTTTGTATTCTATAGAACTGTCATTAATATTCATGCAAAATATTTCTTAAGTGATCTTAGCTTATCACTCCAGTTGTGTCTTTAGATTGTTTTCCAGTTACATTTAGGATTGATTTCTGTTTTTTATTTAGAATAATAATTATATAGTAATAATAATAATAATAATAAGAATAATTATATAGTAATAATAATAATAATAATAATAATAATAATAATAGTATGATAATTTATTTATTTTCAAGAAATATAAATAAATCGTTATATTTATTGAGAACAAATTAATATATTTATATTTATTTATAATAAATGTTAAAAATATATATTTTGGAAAGTGTGTATGTGTGTGTGTGTGTGTGTGTGTGTATGTGTGGGGGGGTGCTTTTGAGAGGGGTTTACTTAAATGGGTTATATGACGATATAATTGATGACTTTGCAGCAAAAAAAGGCAAGAAAGTTCCAGATATGTGGATGTATATGGGGTGGTTCGCCCAGGGGTGCCATTTAAACTAGAACTGCCACTGGCCGTAGTGTATCAGTGGGCATGTGAATGTGAGTGTATGGGTGTTTCCCAGTACTGGGTTGCAGCTGGAAGGGCATTCGCTGCGTAAAAGATATGCTGTAATAGTTGGCTGTTTCTTCCGCTGTGGCAACCTCTGATAAATCAGAGACTAAGTCGAAGGAAAATGAATGAATAAATGTTTTTGTTTTTTTTATTAAATGTGAACATTTTACAATGATTAAATAGTTGTTTAACCATTATAGTTAAATAGCTGTTTTTATAAATAATAAAAACAACTATTTATAGGTTTATATGTTATTTAATTATTTATTTATTTATTTACAATGCAGTTTCTAACAAATAAAGCAATATTCAGTTTCAAATCAGCAATTCCCTAGTCCTGGCAGTGTTTTCCAGACAGTTGAGAAATATTGACTTTGTCAGAAAATCTGTCTGTCTGTTGCTCATATTTAAAGCCTTTCAATATAATGAGAAATCTCATCGAGACCTCTGCTTTACCAAGGATTTAGCGACCCCATGGTGGGAGAGGAGCAGAGAGGCTGGCAGGGCATGAAAGAAAAAAAAATACACACAAGAAAGAAAGGAAGAGAAAAGTTGCAAATGAATGAAAGTTGAAAGCCAATGTAAAGACATGATTTTCATCTCAGCGTGACTCCAACTCTTCTAATCATGCATCTGTTTCGTGACCTACAATTGGACCAAACCAGACACGTCGCACTTCATCCTAAAGCCTCTTTCTGTGTTTTATTCTCTGTGTTCATCAAATCACAGCTGCTCTGCACAAATATTCGGGACTATAAATAAATAAATAAAATAAAATAATTAAAAAAACAACTGCATTGTATCCAGCTGTTCTTGGCTTTGTGCCAGTCTTCTAAATGATCAGCCCCCCTCGCTCAATTTTTCAGTTTCACTTCTTTATTTGTAAAGTCAAATACAAAGACCTCCAACAGTCAAAGCAACATCATTAATCCATCATCAGTCTATGTCACCATATTTCACAGACTGCTGGGTGAATATATTCTCTCTGTTAAATAGTTATTCCTAGAAAATTAGTTTGATATTTAATTAATGTTGTTATTATTCATTTTTTTAAATATTTGATGTTTTTAAATATGTAATTGTTTTTGGTAATATGGTTTATTTAATTTTGTGCATTTTTTGTGGAACTGATGCGAGTCTTTTTGATGGCAAGTTTGACAACTCAAATGGCTCTGGATTTGTGTGTAGCTGAACAGCATTCATCAGCACCCTGAATGTTCTGCTAATGTGCTATAGAATAGAGTACGGAATCTCACACTTCATTCAAATGAGTGAATCTATTTCACTACTAGACTACAAATAAACTAATTGTATACTTCTGGAATGCATTAATTTGATCAAATGTGACCATAAATCCATCCATGATTTTGTATTTAATTTTTTTTTGTTTTTTTTTCTAGTTTCTATTATTATTATTATTATTATTATTATTATTATTATTACCATGATCATTTACTATTAGTCAAGTTAATTGATTTAATGTTAGTTAATTATTATTAATCAGTTGTAAGTTTATAAGCTTTCCCACAATTCTGATTTTATAATTTTATTAAAAAAAAATTTTCAGAATTGTGAGATACACAAAACTGAAATAAAGTTTTATACTATTCTAATAAACAAATGAATGAAATTGTGAGATAAAAAGTCACATTGTTTTCAATTTTCCACCAAACAGCTTTACTTTTTTACTTATAATTATCATCATCATTAACAATTATGACTGCTCGTTAAATAATTCTTATTAAATAATTTTTTTATCTCTACCTCCATAAAAGCAAATTCACATTACCACGCAGAATTCATTATCCTATTTTTCTTATTTTGGTCGCCATTAAAGTACAGTTAAATGTAATAAAAGGTTCTGTAAGCATTGGGCATTGTTCACTGTAGTCTCATGATAGATTGTGAAATGTATTTTTAAATAAAATTTTATGTATATACTTATTTGTTTTGTCGACATTGCAGCATATTTATAAAGCATTATAATAATGTAAAAAAATAAATATTCAAATAAATTGTGTGCCTCATAGCGGTGTAACAGTACACTGGAGTCACGGGTCGGTATGTACCTCGGTTTTGGCATTATGGTTTGGTACCAGTACGCTATAACAGGAATAATAACAAATCTCCAGTACTTGCCATTTCTGTATATTTTGAACAGGCAGAAGTGTTATTACAGTCAACTACAGAACAATATGTATTTAAATTTAATTAAAAGCAATAATTAAAAATAAAACTTCATAATAAGAAAACTAATTAAGTATTTATAGTTCAAAAATTAATCTCAGCCCTCTCCTAAAACAATGGAAATACAAAAATTATGTATTAAATTTAAGATTCAGTAATGTAGTGCTTCACTATATGTAGCAACATAAGAGCGGATCAGTATGCACAGCTGCAGGTCACATTTTAAGGAGCAACGGGCCAGATGTGGCCAGTGGGCTGCCTGTTGAGAACCTTGGACCTATGTAATGCAACTTTTCTTACCTAATGTTTGAGTGTATTTGAAATAAAGCAACAATTCAGTGTCTGTTGTCACTGTATTGTGCTGAATTTCCATATATGACTTCTATTTCTCTTCTATGGCCTCATGGGATAGTAAAGTATGCACTGGATTCAACCTTTTCACATACAGTTTCATGAACACTACATACTTCTGATTTAACATACTGCTTTTGACATTTACATATTCAGTTGCTGGCTTTGGCCTTCCCGTGCTTGCTCTTGATTTGTTTAGAACTATACTCCCATAAATCTTTTGTCTTACCTTTTCTTTATGCTGATTCCTTCTGTTTTAACCATGCCATCTCTATTTCTCTGCTTGTGAATGCATCGTCTCATTTTTATGCAGTTTTTTTTTGGTCTGAATAGCTCCCTTACTCTGTTTGTCGAGTGTTCCTGGATGTCACTTCCTTTTGTGCTTTTTCCAGCTTTGCATTATATGGTTTTAATCTTGCTTTTGTGTCTTCGCCTCCCCAATGTACAGCTCTTTCTCTTTGTGTTTAGCTGAGCTTTGTCTGTTTCAGATGTGCTGTTAATTGCTCTGCAATGTGATTGACTGACTGACTTTGAATGCAAAAATCATTTTCTTTTGAATGGCTGCAGTGTCATATGCATGACATGAACGCCTAACACCTAAAATATAAAAAAAATACTAGTTCATTCTTGACTTACTAAAGCCTTTTCCATCTGATATCACATATGATTTTATGGTGGTAAAACTACTAGTTTATTCTTCATCTTTTAAAAAGATCATTCACCCAAAAAGAAAACTTCCTCACCATTTCTTCACACTCGAGTGGTTCTACATTTTGAAGATTTATTTTCTTAAGTTGAACACAAAACAAGATATTCTGAAGAATAATGGAAATTGGTCATTGAGATCCAAAGGATCAAAACATACAGTTAAAGTCAGAATTATTAGCCCCCCCCCCCCCTTTGTTTTTTTTTCTTATTTAAATATTTCCCAAATGATGTTTAAAGGAGATTTCCACAGTATGTCCAATCATATACTTTCTTCTGGAGAAAGTCTTATGTTTTATTTCGGCTAGAATAAACTGTATATGCTTTTTTCCAGCATTCTCCAACATATCCTTTGTGTTCAGCAGAAGAAAAAAATCAAACAGGTTTGGAACAAGTGGAGAATTACGCACAATTTTGGATGAACTATTTCTTTAATCCTCTCTTAGTTGGCGTCTTTTTTTTAACTTCACTTGATTAAGAGGAAGTTACTGAATATGGTGAGTCTCTTTGCAGAAGGAGGGACTAGCAGTGGTCCCTGGAGCACTGCCATCACCATGGCCCCAGGGAAAGGGTCCCAGGGCCAGTCAAGACCACATGAGCCTCAAGACCCCAGTAGAAACAGAAGGGCACACCCAAACTGGGCTGTTCTGGGTAATTACAGCACTAATACTTGCTGAATGGATGAGTGTGCATGCCATTAACAGAGTGAAGCATTATTCATTGTCTGAATTCATTGTGACAGTTTGCAATGTTTGGTCTGTAAAAAGTGGGAAGAGTGCAAAAATAAAAAAATCATACCCAAGTAAATATACAATTACTTGCCAAAACTACTCAAGTATGGGTAAAAAGTAGCACTTATAAAAGTACTCAAGAGCAGTCAGTATTACACTGTGAAAATTATTCCACCGTATACTGTATACCCAATTCATGCATGTATTTGAAAACATAAATGTAGTGTATTTAGTTGTTGTTTAAGACTATTTTACTATTTCCGTCATTATACAGTAGGCATCCCTAATCTTCTCATCAGTGACATGCAATCTAAGCAGTCTCTCAGTTGTTATGTGTAACAATTTAGCATCTTCTTGGACACGTTTAATGTTTGCTTCATTTATAAAGCGTCCACAGATGGGACTGAATGTAAACTGTGTTGAAACATGCAATGCTTAATCCTTGATAGAACCTGAATCAGAAAGTGATGAAACACTTTTTAGCGCCACATGGCTTTTTTTTACTTTGAATGCGAGCTGCATAAAGGTGGAGATGAAGTTATCGTCCATTTTGACATGCACAGATTCCCCCTCCATCAGGACAGTTTGCCAGAAACAACAAGCTACAGCAAACAGGACCTGGTGAATAGAGGTGTAATCGGGCCATAAAAGTTAGGCCCGACAGGGCCCGAGCCCAGAAAGAATTTGGCCCGAGCCCGACAATATATTTTGATTGACAGCTTTTTAAAAGCCCAAACCTGTTTATAGCCCGACATTATTCAAAATTTGCACATGCACACAGCTCTTTTGCCTTTTTTCAAGATTAAGTTGTTTATACGTGTTTCACATAATTTATTCATAACAAACATAGGCAATTAGCCACTTAGAAGTTAGAACATAGAAATAAAATAAGTCCTCTGTAACATCACATCTCAGCACTCTAAATAGGCCTAGGTACATACACTTAGCCTTTAAATTGGCCAACACACCAATAAAAATAAGTCTTTCCTAGCAAATTTAATTTTAAAAAATTCCAAATTATGACAGGTATTTGGCAATAACGAAATTAAGATATAGGCTCTGCAGGATTTGTTTCGCCACTTCTCTTAACAATCTGGCCTTGAGGCGAAGGTGAAGCTGAATAGTAAAAAATAATGCCAGCATTAGCCTATATACTCTGACTATATTATACATTTATGATTTAATTAATATTTAGTTATAATTTGAAAACCCTTTACTCTAAAAGATTAGGCTACGTGTTCTTGTGGAGGAACATTATTGAATCCAGCGCAGTCCTGCACTCACTGATGGTGCGTCCAGAAGCACTGAAGACCCTTTCACTGCTGCGCTGTTGCTACAGGCCGGGATGCATAGTACTGATCTGACTAATTTTGGAAGTTTTGGGTAGGATTGTTTGTTTCTCTTTCACCATCCAGAACATCCATTACATTTTCCATGACAGCGGTTTCAATGTAGCGAGTGACCTCATCCTTTCCATGTCAGCTTGCTGTAGTGCTCTACCGCAATACGCAGTGTATGAGCGACTGCCAAAATACCTTGGCGGCTAGAATGACGGCTCTTTTTAAACTGGTGGCTGGCCTGACCGCAGCAAAAACTGACAGCAGTCAAAAACTGACCACAGTCAAAATTCGCTCTTTATGATTTCTCCGTCATTATTTGCAGGGATGGATTTTAATGTTGTGACAAACTATTTGAATACTTGCTCGCGCTAATCGAAATGCATCACATGAATCACGAGCTCAAGCTTTACTGCCCAACCCTGAGCCTGGCCCGACCCCGTCTAAAATTATTGTAATTAAACCCGAACCCGTTGGGTCCCGTCGGGTTCGGGCAAAGATCTTCAACTCTACTGGTACATAAACAAAAAGGGAAACGGTGATCACCACAATTAATTACTTTACTGGACAACTAGTTAACTATTTAACAGGAGTAATTGTTCAAGCTTCAGGTAATTCATTCATTTGTAATCGTTTGATTTACAATCAATCAAAACTCGAATGTGTGCAATACTTATCCCCGCTTCTCAGTCGGGTGAAAGCAATTGACAGTAAATGTAACATAGTGATGTATGAAAATTATACAGAACTGTTTTCATTGTTCTCTGCAGTAAGAACAGAGTAGACCTATATGCTTTTAGAAGGAAAAGGCTCTTTATCTCCCCTTCGGAGTAAACAAAGCTGTAAAATATAAAATGGAATATAAAGTACAGATTAAGAGGCTGTAGTTTTGGCTCTGAGAGAGACCCCAGCGTTCGTACTAGATGAATAATTTAAGCACCTGCAATATTGTGTGTGCTTTAGAGGGGGACAATTTCCTTCTTGTTCTCCTGAACAAGTGCTATTCATTCCCTGGGCCTTGGATGCTGTATTGTGAGTGCCGTAGAGTGCTGATTTCCTATCCTCACTGTTATCATTTTAACCAATATGACAGATAAATGTTATCTATAGAAGATCTGGCTGTCTTTTTACCTGGTGACACAAAACAAATAGGAATTTCAAGCCTTGATTTAAATTGCGCAATCTGTTTTCAAAAGCAAGAAAGGTGATTGTGTTGCTGGCACATTGTGAACTCGATAAAGAACATATGGAGATGTTAAGCCACAGGTTTGAAATTAAACAAGCAGAACACTGACAAGAAAACTTGAATATGGAAGAATTATTCAGATTGTGTCTAGAATAGCAATTTTCTGTATATGAATATGAATGGAGGACTTGAATTAGTATGCCGTTTGGAACAGGTTTTCCTCAGGGAAACATCTATGCACAAGAACACGTAAAGACAGACAGCAGTATATAACAACTTCCCACCTCAGATCTGCATTGTAATTGTCAGGGCACAGAAATAGGTCAGACATTCTAACTCTTTCATATCGACATCAACTAGCCAGTCATTTTTTAATTAAAATTTTTGATACAAATGTAAGACATTTTAGTGCCTAGACGTGTTGTGTTTGTGTCTGGGAAACTTCTTTAAAGGGGACCTATTATGCAAAAATCACTCATATAAGGTGTTAAAACACAATTTTATGGCAACAGTGTGTGAATATAGCCAGCCTTTAATGGTAAAATAAATTAATTCTATTTTTTTTATAATCACACTTGAATAAGTGTTTCTGCAGAAACACTTTGATTGACATTCTCCCCTTGTACATGTCATCATAGGGGGAAAGCCCCGCCTTATTAGTGACAGTCTCTCTCACATTAGCATAAACAGCCCTGAGTGAGAAGCAGCCGCCCACCATTAGAGTTTTAAATCTGCTGCTATGGTGACACAGATGTTTGTAGCTCCGCCCTCTTTTCAAAAGAGCACAATTTCATTGGAATTTAAAGTGACAGCCACCAAAAGGACACAATTTATAATCAAAGCCTAAAAGGGGCAGTTTTAATGAATTATAAGAAATAATTTATGTGATATTTTGAGCTGAAACTTCTCATGCACACATAATAGGTCCCCTTTAAATCCTCTCTGATGATAAACAGAGAAAGTCATACATGATCTTTCATGGTCAATTGTAGTGTCTTGCAATTGTGCCGTGCTATGCCAGGATCAGTCATTACAATTTAAGCCAGATTTTAACACAGTACATTTGACTGAGGTTGATGTGGTGATTTATAAATGACAGTGGTCATTAGGACTCAATAATAAATTATTTTATCTTTATACTATGTGATTCTGGTCAAGAACCAATGCCTCAGTGAGCGCATTGGGTAGCGTTGTCACCTCACAGCAAAAAGGTCGCTGGTTCGAGCCTCGGCTGGGTCAGTTGGCATTTCTGTGTGGAGTTTGCATGTTCTCCCCTTGTTCGGGTGGATTTTCTTTGGGTGCTCTGGTTTTCCCCACAGTCCAAAAACATCTGGTGTAGGTGAATTGGGTAAGCTAAATTGTCCGTAGTGTATGAGTGTGAATGAATGTATATGGGTGTTTCCCAGTACTGGTTTGCAGCTGGAAGGGCATCCACTGCATAAACATTCGATGGATAAGTGGCGACCCCTGATTAATAAAGGGACAAAAAAAATGAATGAATGAATGAACATGTTTAATGTTTTCCTGTCCTTCAAAACAGAACCCATTACATCTGTTGATCAGCTTGTATACATTGTGAAACAAAATACAGACTGGGGTACTGGTGCTGCGGCTGTAAATGGAATTGTGCAATGAAGAAATGGCTTGTAGAGCTGTGGCAACAATACTGCTGTTTTAATGATCTTTCCTCAGCTGCTTCTGCAACCATTGTTTGTTCATAGTCTTGTTCTGGAACACTTCCTCCTTCACCGTTTACTTACTTCTTTATGCACTATGGGTTCAGCCTTAATTTCCCCAGTTTCCACATAATGTGTTTTTTCTGCTGATGAGAGGTTTGGTCACTGCAGGACTTCTCTGAAACATTGAGACTCTGTATAGCGCAGTTGTCAAATCCAGTTCCTGGAGGGCCGCAGCTCTGCACAGTTTAGTTCCAACCCTGCTTCAACACACTTACTTGTAGGTTTCAAACAAGCCTAAAGGACTTTATTAGTTTAATCAGGTGTGTTTAATTAGTGTTAAAGCTAAACTGTGCAGAGCTGTGGCCTTTCAGCTACTGGATTTGACACCTGTGATGTATGGAGACAGATCCTTACATTGTGCTGCATTGTTGAACCAAATGCCCTTTAAAATTCTCTACAGTACATCATGTTGTCCTATTTTGCATTTGTCTTTCATGGACAACCAGCCTATTTGGCAACATAGGCTCATTCTGAAAATGCAGCCCTATAGACATTTCTGTAGATAGCAAATTATGTAGCCAGAGCTACGTATGGCTGCATTTATTTATTTTTTATGAATGCTATGGGGTTGGTATGATGCCGTTCCTTTTCACACAAGTGTGACTGCTTAGCTTCATATGAATGACTTTCCTGCTGCTATCAGTTTGTCCCGTTAGCTCACCATGTACGTTGGCGGACTTGAGACGCAGAGAGGAGTTGACCACAACGATAGGTTCAAGTCTGGTGAAGAATGATTTCAGAAAGCAGGTAGGACAAAAACAGAATCCAAAATTAAAATCAACAAATGAGCAAATAACAGGGTGAAGATGTGGTAAAATCTGAACTCACGTAAAAAAAAATCAGATGAGGGCTTTTTTTTTCTTGATTGCTTTTGAAAATTGTTGGTTGGGTTTAGGGAAGTGGGTGGGTGGGTCAATCAATACAATTGGTTGGGTTTAGGGGAGGGGGAGGGTGGGTCAGTCGATTGGTCAGTCGACAGCGGCCTCTGGTGGATTTACGCAATAACAGCAGGCACGAAAGGCACTCGCAAGAGAAATTTGAGATCTCAAAAAGCATACACAGTGACCTCTGGTGGATTTGTGAAATCAAAAACTGCTCCAGAAAAGTATATAGAGGTACGTTTTCAGAATGATAAGTTGCTATTTGGGGGGGCTTGACTGAGTTGGTGAAACTGTATCATGGAATATTCTGGAAATCACACCTATGACTGAAAGGATCATTCCTAAGGCCTTCAGGACTACAGTCAGAGAGTTTCAGTATACCTTTCTATTTGCTGCAACACAAAATGTACCTGTAATTCAACCACAAATGTTCTCTTTATCAAGTATTCATAATCTACATTGATCGATCCTTCCTTCACCTGTCCTTCAGTGTCCTTCCTTCATGCTTTTCAAGTATATCTCCTTAGACAGCTGAATGATCAGAATGAAGTACACTACACTGTATATCAATATTTAAAACCTAGCCAAACATATTAGTATTCAGAGCCTCAAGTCAGGGGCCAAGTAAACACACAGACCAGGCTGGGTGATATTATTTTTTATTGAGAATAGAAATTAAACCCAGCTCATTTGCATAACAGACAGTGCTTTTGAGGCATCGGTGAATGTGCTCAACTCTGCGTGAACATTCCAAGCTGTTTACGACGAGCTGAGGAGGGGATTGTTTAGCCATGTGGCCCCTCTCCTCCACACTCGGCGCCTTTCATGTGCTGTTGATTTAGTTCCTGGCCGTTTGCGATCGGTTCTTATAGGCGGGTTGAAAGCAGGAAGCAGGTCATCGAGCTCTGTGCGAAAGAGCCCGGAGGATTTGCATGGCCCAGGCCCGGTCATGCATGCATAATCACGCCCACTCGACAGGTGACTCTGGATAAAATAAATAAATATAAAAAGGCCGGAAAGAGCAGGCTATTCCGGAAGACCTTGAAATTATGTTCCAGTTTTAGAGCATTAACAGGATCAAAGCTGGCATGGCAGCTGGGTAATGAAAGTATGGTGTGAGCTTTGGAGAACAGTCTCGCCGGCGTTCATGACAGAGTGCCAGCTTCTCAGCAAAGAAATTACCAGTATAGTAGAACCCCGTTTTTTCTAGATGTTTGTTGTCAGTTCTCACAACAGAGATAAAATTGATCGTCTTTCAAATGTGTTTGCCTGGCAGGACTCCGAAGCAAAATAAAAGCCATTACTTTTATAATCAGCGATGTCTGGATAAAATTCATAGGGAGGAGACGTAGAAAAATTTGGCCTATGTTTGATGAGTTATGATTGTACTACACAGATATTGATTTTTATACATTGTTGTGGGGAAGGATATATGATGTTATCTAGTGTCTTTTTGAAAGAATCTATTGTTGATTTATTGAAGTGCTTGACAGCAATCCTGCTTTCAAAAACTTCAGCGTTAAAAGAGGGTCACGGAGAAGAGGAGCGAGTCTTTACAATTCAAATACAACTCCAATCATCTGCTGCACAGAGTTCATTCATTTCAGCATATGTGTCAGGCTCATTCATAACAAGGAGCGAAAGATGGTGACAGAATAATTAATGCTTGGTCACTTTATTTTGATGGCCCATTTGTTGAACTTCAGTTACATTGCATCTACATGCCAACTAATTCTCATTAGATTATAAGTAGACTGTTGGGTTGGGGTTAGGGTTAGTTGACATGTGCTTGCAAAGTTTATTATAGTCAGTTAAATGTCTGTTGAAGGAGCAGTATCAACAGATATTAAGCAGACAGTCTACTAATACTCAAATGGACCATCAAAATAATGTGTTAACTAATGTATATCAAAATATGTTTTTCCTTGCTGCTTCTTTAGCACCATTCACACTACCTGTGACTGCTGCCCTTTGCCCCGGGTGGTGATTTAAGTCGATGGTAAGTATTTTCATCTCAAGATTGCTTAGGTAAAGTTTATGAATGGTATTTACTGATAGCAAATTACTTTTCTTACTGTTGAAAATAAACATTGGGGAAGAAAAACACTAAATATGAACAGATTTATACATAAAATGCTTAATTACAAAGATAAACAAGAAAAAATGCATACAATTTTGCAATGGTGGCTATTTATCCACTGCAAACGCAGGAATGTGAGCTCTATTGATGCTCATATTGGCTGTCACTCGCAATAGTTGCTCTTCATTTGCATAAAGTTGAAGTATTCTCAACCAAAGACTCTAGAAAACACAAAACATGTCACTCTTATTTTGAAAGTGGAAAAAAGCATTGCTTTACAGCAAGAAGGTTGCTGGTTTGAGTCCAGTCCAAAGACATGTGGTATAAGTGAATTAAATAAACTAAATTGACCGTAGTGTATGTCTGTGAATGCAAGAGTGTATGGGTATTTCCGAGTGTTGGGTTGCGGCTGGAAGGGCATCCGCTGCATAAAACATATGCTGGATAAGTTGGTAGTTCATTCCGCTGTGGTGACGCCTGATTAATAAAGGGACTAAGCTGATAAGAAAATGAATGAATGAATGAATGAATGAATGAATGAATGAATGAATGAATGAATGAAAATGCAACACTCAATATGGAGAATGTAGAGATTCTCCGGGTGAGGGGTTTGGTCCAGAAATGCATTAACCTTTCTTGTTTTATTGTTATGAACCCTCTGCAGTCAGCAAACATGCTGGAATCTCAGTAAGTACTTTCCAGACATGAGAAATATATCTAAATAAAGCTTAAAATCTCTATTTTTACATTTCAATTTAGTGTAGACTTCAAAAACAAATCCAGTTTTGTAATCTGTATAAAATAAATGTGAGGTATATTCTTTCCTAACCTCTTTTATTTTAAATGAATTCCCATCGTCAATATTCAAATGCAAATCACATGACGACATCTACTTGAATGGCCAGAAACATGTAAACAAAGAGGTCGCTGTAATTTTGGGAGGAGATTTGCTGTCATGGATTGCTTGGAAATGACCTCAGAAGACAATCATGAACAGACGCAGTATTATTATTAAGATGATGAGATTGTGTAACATGTATGTTATTGATTTTTTTGTTAATTACCTAGTTTGATGGACAGTATGATGTCTGATTGCATCCTTCAGAAACAGTCGTAGGGGAGGTTGGTGTCTTGTATGTGTTCCCGTTGGTTATGTATGCACATTAGCTTGGGCAAATTGAAAACAATCAAATGTTAGCAACAAAATTTAGAAGTCGGTTGTTGTTAAACTTCATTGGTCATTACAAATACAAACTAACCAAGCTTTATGGTTTTAGAGAATTTGATGTTCCTAAATTCAAAGATATAGCCACCAAGTGAAATTATTGCCTGAAAGGTAAGACTATGATCTCATTTGTTGTGTATGTAGATGGAGATTGCAGGAAATCGCTAGCTCTCTATTTAAATGAATAAACGATTTTGTTGCTTGGTCGCTTGTAGTGTGAATGGTGCTTTACAGCTTTAGAGATGTAAACATAAACTTAAAGTATCTTGGTTGACTGGTTCTACAGTAATCAGACAGATTTAAAACATAAGGCAGTGGGATAAATTAAACCTCAAACAAAGCAGCACTGGTTTAATGGCAAACATCTAGGACAGCTTTTAGTGGCGAAGTGCTCATGCCAACCCCTTCATTGTGCTAATTTGACATAAATCATAATGTTTTACCATTTTTTTTTCTTTTCTCCTGGCCTGCTAACTACTTATTTGGCAATCTCCTTGACTTTCGGCACAAGAAAATGTCTGCCAATTTGTAAAACGCTATTTTTTCCCCCTAGCAGTTTCCTAGTGGTGTTCTGTTGCCCTTAATGGCATCATTTCTCCAAACAGGCACTGAGCAATCCATTTCACTATTTAAATGTTGTTTTTTTTGACAGTCCCTTTTAACCAAAATACAGCTGATGAAGATGTCGGTGTCTGTGGGTGGATACGACACAGCACCGGTGAATACCGTCTGTCTGAATGCTCTAAACTTTCATTTAGTAGCTGCCTGCTGCCTACAGTGCTGTCCAGGTTTTCACAGCTTGTACCTTATACATTATTCACCAGGTCTGATTCACCGAAACCTGAGAAGTCAGGCGCATGAGAGAGACAGCAAAAGAACAAGGAAAAGTGATAGAGTGTGTATAGAGGAAGTGGGTGGTAATAGGACCCGTCTAGGATGCATTTATACATGTGTATGTATATGTGTTCCTTCACTGTGAGCATGCATATAGAAAGTGTGTGGAGTGTGAATTTATGCAAGGGAAAAATACATGAGATGTGACAATTCCCATGTGCTTGTACATGATGTGTGTGTCTTTTTAATTAGCACTAAAACCAACACCTACTGACAAAAGGTAAAGCTTAAAAGGATATTGTATTTCGTTTGTGGAATAGACAGAAGATATTATGGTAACACTTTATTTTACAGTTCTGTTTTGCGTGTCGATGCTTATAGTCATTATAGTTATTACTACTATGCCTAGCTGTACCCCTGAATATTATCTTAAGCCATGCACTTACCTTATACTACTCTGTACTTTTTAGGGAAAGTACACAGTGTAAAATAAAGTGTAGATCATATTTTGATGAACAAAATATATAGGTTTTTTTTATAATCTGTATTTTTAACATTTCGTTAACTGGTTCTTAATAAATTTCACTGTAAATATTTTTTCATGTGTTATTTGTAACTGTTATTTATTTGCTTGCTGTACTGCAAATTGCCTAATTTTATATATCCTCTTTTTATTATTTTTTATTGAACAGCATAAAGAGTGCAACATATGACCACATCATAAAATTGCATTCAAAATCCTCACACAGAGTATCCTGTCATATATCATAAATCTCTCTCTCTCTCTCTCTCTCTCTCTCTCTCTCTCTATATATATATATATATATATATATAAATCTATAATCATTCTGTAACATATGAGATTCTGGACGCTGGACAACAGATGTGAGGATCCACGTGCAGTTTATTTAAATAGAAGTCATGCAGACAATGGTCAAAAAGATTAAAGATTATTTGAAACACATGGTCAAAATACAGGCAAATGGTCAGGCTAGGCGGCAAAGAATCAAAACCGAAAACAAGACAAGGATCAAAACAAAGCAGCAAAATGCTTCATAATGTTCGTAGGAAGAAACAAGACTCAGCAATGTGTGTGAGAGGTGAACATAAAGTCCAGGTAATCAGTCCATGATAAGTTACCAGCTGTGTGTGTGTAATCAGAGGAAATTGTGTGTGAGGTGGATGATGCTATTTGTAGTCCAGTTCAGTGACAGATCTGTAGTTCTGTAGTGACTGTGACAGATATATATTACTAAATAATCTATATTATTTTGCTACAGACAGACAAACAGACAGACACGTCATAAAAAAAAATCAAGCACTGTAACCTAATTTAAATTTGATTACTAGTTACTATTTTTTTCTCTCATTACAAAATACCTCAACAGTTGGCCTAAACATAAATTAAACATTTAATCATTCAGACAAATCATACTTTGTAGTGTCTGCAGTCATAGTTCAACTTCTCCTCCAAAGCACAAAGAACCGTGAACAGTAAAGAATTAGCACAGATCCTCACTTTGCAAATCTACCACAAATAGCTGACCCAGTACTCTCTTCAGCATATGCTTTGGGACACATTTATTCTAATCTCACATACTAATTAAGATGAATACTATGTACATTGGGACTCATGCATCTGCCTGTATACTATATACTCTATAGCATGTAACATGAGAATCTCTTCATTTAAATCATTCATAGTCACAAGGACACCAGCACTAAATAGACTTCTAAGGCTTTAAAGCACATGAAACTAACATACGTTTGTCTTTATGAATAAGCACAGTGTCCCTTGAGGGTAACTTTACTACTGAGTTAACATTATGTGAATTTATTTTGCACTATTTTTTTCAAAAGCAGATCCTGGAGACATTACAAATGTCCACAATCTAACATTTTACAAAAAATTCAATTGAATTTGATTCACTTCTAACTCCATTTACTTAAACACTTACGACTTTTGATTTTAACTCTTTTACTATTCTAACTAAGAAATTAGCATCAGCTAAGATTAAGTGATTTTGTAGTTGTCATTACATTGACTTTATTCAACAAATGGAACATTACAATATAAAAAATAGAATCTGTTATTTAACAGTTTTAGTAACATCCTGTGTATTTATGGTTGTGAATTGCATTATGGGACCTTGATCTCTGCTCTGTCGACTTTTGATGTTGAAAACTTAACTCTACAGTTTAACAAAGTGACTTTTATTGACATTTTAGTAGTTTGAAGCAAGATATTGTTAAGAAATAATAAATAGAGAACCAAGTTTGTAAAATGAAAAGAAAATGTTCTGGCAGCTTATTACAGGTTTTTGCAGCATAATATACAAAAATACTATTAAAAATGTTCATGAAGGCCACTTTTCAGACTTTTCATGATTAAAAGTTGTTGGAAGAAAGATCAAAGTCCCATAATGCAATTCAAAAGCCTATATAAGTGAAAGAAAAACAAAAACAATCACAAAATACGGAAAGCTGTAATTTTTATAAATATTCTTTATGGTGTACTGTACAGAATTAATGAACAAAATATTTATAAATAATCCCCACATTTCCAATGTCATAGGTCAGATAATGTGAAACTGTTAATGTTTGAAAGTAAATTCTCTTTTAAGCCTTCAATATTTGTTTTTGTGATGAACAACCATTAATACAACAATCTGAATATTAGGGCTGTGCGATTTGGGGAAAATATCTAATTGCAATTTTTCGGACAGATATTGTGATTGCGATTTAATTTTATAGTCAACATTCATCTCAATAATCTGTATAATAGCTTCTTACTGCAGTGAGTGTTAGTAAAAAAAAAAAGAAACTGAAAAGATATTAACTTCAACATTTGCTAGATTGAGTGTCATTGACAATACTATCAGTTGGCGTTTTTGTAAGACACTCCTCATATGGCTGCCTGTGGTGCTTTTTTAGGTGCTTGTTGTTGTATTTCCTCATAATGTGGTAACAATTATAAGACAGCTTTTACAAACTACCTGTTTTTGTTCTGTGCCTTTGACATTGAAACCAAAATATTCCCATAGTATCGACGTGCTGTTTTTCTTTGAGATGAATTTGTCAGACGCCATCATCCCACTCGTCCTCGCTTTCCTGTTTGTTTGTTTTTTTTTGTGGGTGTTCTACTTAGTCCGGTTGCGCAATTCTGAATGGGCAGAATAAATGTGTTCTCACACAATTGGCTAGTAAGACTGTGACACACAGATCACAGTCACATATTTTCTCTGGGTGGAAGAAAAGGAATAATACATTTCATATTGCAGCCTCTTGCGATTATCTAATCGATACATTTCAAACTGCGGTTACGATTTGATTTCGATTAATCGCACAGCCCTACTGAATATTATTAAAAAAACACTATTAAACTTTAAATAATAGATACTTATTCACTGTATTATTAAGTGCATACAACATCAGTATTGCATGTTTATTATCATGAAATATTAAGCCATGGTAGACTTGTCGAGATACATATGTCTACACACCCTTAATCTAACAACATGGAAACTCACTGTTGATCGTCAGTGAGTGCTGGAACAGAAAGTGAAGTAAAAAAACAAACTTCAGAGTGTGGTTTTGCTTGGGTTCCTCCTCTAATTCTCCTTCGCTTCTTGCGGTAGGAGAGTCACAGCGGCAGTATTACAGGCCAAATCCCCACAGTGTGATGAGGAGGGATTTACTGGGCCGCTTACGAGAGAGACGCACCAGACTCTGTGCTTGAGTTTCAGATTTACATACAAAGAATAGAGTGCAGGGGAAACATCGGCGCTGAAATAGTACTGATGACTTCGAAATGCCCTAGCAGGTTAAGAGCAGCTGAGACACAGTTTAATATTCAAAATGGTAAATGCAAGCCTGGTGGCTTAATAAATCTGTTGTTATTACTGATTTTACCCCTCGCTTACTTTTTATGAGAGCATCATCTGTGTGGATGTTCTATTGTATTTTGAAGGGTAATTTCTTTGAAAGTTTTTGGGAAGCTGAAGGCCTGTGTGTGTAACAGGTTACTGTAGATGTCTTAGGAGATAATGTCTTAAGAATTCAATGCTATGTTTCTTTATTAAAAACCCATTCATTTATTCAGTTTATTTTTTAACTCCAATGCTAAATTTATTGGATCAAAATATAATAGCATATATATTTAATACCAAATCAGTCACATTTCACATTCATTTATTTTCCTTAGGATTAGTTCCTTTATTCATTAAGGGTCGCCACAGCGAAATGAACCATTAACTTATCCAGCATATGTTTTACACAGCGAATGCCCTTCCAGCTTAAACCCAATACTGGGAAACATCCATACACACTCGTTCACACACATACACTACAGCCCAATTAGTTTAATCAATTCATCTATAGCACATGTCTTTGGACTGTGGGGGAAGCCAGAGCACCCAGAGGAAACCCAGAGAAACCACGACCTTCTTGCTATGAGGCAACAGTGCTAAACACTGAGCCACGGTGTCACCTCACACTTCAAAATAAGAGTTTATGAGTTAACGTTAGTTAATGTATTTACTAGCATGAACTAAGAATGAATAACAAGTGTACAGTGTTTTTCACAGTTCAACATTTACTAATACACTATTAAAACCCAATGCACAGAGTTAACAAGCGCTAACAATGAAACACTTTAAATTATGTTTACAAAGATAAATTCATTTTGTGATAAATGTAAGGTTATTGTTGGTATGTAACTAACTAATAAAAACAAATAAGTGTATAAACAATAACTAGAGAACAATAACTTTCACAAGACAGTGACGATGCGTTTTATGTTGATCAGCATCTTAAATTATCAAAAGTATGTAATTTTCCAAAAAAAAAATGGATATACATTTATAAGGCTATACTTTGCTTTATGTAATCTTTTCATCAAATGTAAAAAATAAACAACAACAAAAAAACAGTTTATGCTATGTAAGGTATTTATAATGCAGAGCATATGGGCGGGACAGTAAACATTGTTCTCTCTTCTGGCTGCCATTATCACACAGATTTTTTGTTTTTCTTTTTTTAAGTTGTGATAACACTAATCTGAATTTTTTTTTGATATTTGAGAATTGGAATGCAATAAATAAATAAATAAATAAATAAATAAATAAATAAATAAATAAATAAATAAATAAATAAATAAA
>CAIGQZ010001313.1:20523168-20538268 GCA_903798205.1 Danio tinwini
AAATAAATAAATAAATAAATAAATAAATAAATAAATAAATAAATAAACTAACTATTTGTGTTACTCTCCCTTTCACAGCTCTCTAGTTCAACCAACCACACTGAAAAAAAATATTCAAAGATAATTCCTTTGATTTGCTAAATTCTTAAGTTAAGTGGTTGTAAACTATTTATTTGGACTGAATTTAAACAAAGACATTAAGTTGAACATTACTAAATTTTATTTGCTTGTTTTTTCATGCAACATGTATAAATAGTTTGCAACAATTTAGCAGAATCAGTTTTTTTCAATGCACAACGACTTCTGCTTCTGAGTAACCAGAAATGTGAAAAATGTTTATTGTATGTGTTCCCATAACACCTAATTAAAATATATTAAATATTAAAACAATGTCGTAGTTTTTATTATACATTAATTAAAAATTCATTAATACTACTTATTTATTTATGTTTAGTGTTTTTTCTTAGAGAATTTATACCTTATTTATGAGGGCTCACTTCTGTATGATAGTTAAGATTCATGATAAATTATTATTTTTATCATTTTATATTTTAGGACTTCAGATGCAAAAGCCTAAGAGCCTTCAAAAAATTTTTAAATGAACATTTTTTCTTAGACTCCTGCATGTAGGTTCAGTAGTTTTAAGTTTATGGCATTGAATAATTTATTGTCATTGCCTTGAAAGTGAAATTACTGAACATTCACACAGGAGCCTGAGAAAAATCCTCATTTTAGAAAATTTCATATGCCACTTAGAGGCTTTTGAATTTGAACTCTTCATATTTTCATATATTAAACATTTTCAAGGACACACACACACATATATGATTTGCACAAACACAAGCTTTACAACCCCTGAAACATATCTGCATGAAATAAAATCACTATTACTCCATATATATTAGTTTTACTTGTCAGACAAGTGGGCAATTACTGGATTTACTTCAAAAATTGCTCACTAATTGACACATGCATTTCCCACATTCAGCTATATGTGCTCATGTCATTCTTCCATACACAGAGGGCTTAAATGATTTTTTCCACAGTCGAGATGTGATTGACTGCAGTATCTTACATCAGATTAAGTTTTAAATGTACAATAGCCCATATGTGGTCTCATGTGACACCAGCAGCGTTTACATGGCTGAGACTAATTGGAAAAGTCTGCCGTGAAGCTTAGCAGCAGACAGGCACATGCGAGTGTGAAGGGGGAATGAAACTATGAGTTCAGGTTTCAGAAGGGGCCGTATGAGACGACACACCTGTTGGCTTATGTGTCCATTCACCATCTGCTGCTGGCTAAACTCACGCACACACAACACTTGCTGAACCATCACAAATCCTGTGCCAGCACTACAAAATGCTGTAATGAAATGCTTTATGCAAATGCTGAAATCGGTTCCATGAATTGCCTAAATTTAGATTGAGGGTATTCAGTGTTTATCTCATGAATTGCCCACAGTCTATTCACGGATGATGTATACTGCACACAAACATTTAAAAAGTACAATTTAATAGACATTTTGAAAAAAAGATGGATGTTAATTTTTGGAACATTGATTTAAATAGTGGTCTTAAATTTTATCTTAACCCTTAGGGGGTCTTTGGGGCATGCCCTGACCTTTGTGTTTTTTTCAGGTTCCTATAAATATAATATATGCTAAAGTCTGATGACACTGTATTTAGCACAAACTCTGCTACAATAATATCAACATAGGCTCATTCTGGAAATGTAGCCCTATATACATTTCTGGAGACCACAAATTATGTAGCCAAAGTACGTATGGCTACATTTCATCTTTAAAATGAACGTTACGGGCCGGTATGATACCTTTGCTTTTCTCGCTTATGGCCGCTTACCTCCGTATGGACTTTTTTCCCCGTGTTAGCTTGTCTGGTAGCTCGCCATGTATGTTGGTGGACTTGAGACACAGAGCAAAGTTTACAACAGGGTTCGAGTCTGGTGAAGAACAGTTCCAGAAAGCAGGTAAGACAAAAACTAAAAATAAAACAAACAAGTAAATAGCATGGTGAGAATGTGGTAAAAATCAGGCGAGGGCTTTAATTTTTTTCGATTGGCGCTTTTTAAAACTGTCGGTTGGGTTTTGGCACGGGGGAGAGTGGGGTTTTTGGTCAGTTGGTCAGTCAGTAAATCAGTCAGTGGACAGTGGCCTCTAGTGGGTTTTCGTGAGAACAGCAGGCGCGAATGGAGCTCGCAAGAGAAATTTGAGATCTCAAAAAAGCGTACACAGCTACGTAATCAGAATGAGCCTGTGTTGAATAATATGCAAGCAGATGTATGTACAGTAAAAAGCTTTTGGTATATTTATATGTGTGGTTAGCAAAAGAATAAAAAAATGTAAAGCGATAGTTCACCCAAAATGAAAATAATGTAGTCTTTATGATCTTTTATAAAAAGATATTCTGAAGAAAGATAGAAACCTGTAACATTGACATCCATAGTATTTGTTTTTCTTACTATGGAAGTCAATGGTTACAGGTTATAATTTTTCTGCCAAATATTTTCTTTTGTGAAGAAGAAATAAACGTATAAAGGTTTGTAATCACTTAATGGAGAGTAAATAGTGTTTACATTTTCATTTTAGGGTAAACTATCCTTTTAAAGTCACTTGTAAAATTCCATGTAAAGAAACTATTCCAATGCAGGAGATAAACTGATGTTTGAAATTTTGTGTGGAAGCTTAGTTTCTGAAGACCAGAGGAATTGTTATTCCAACGTTTTCTATTTCAGATGCTGTATGTTCAAAGGCAAAACTGTGCTATGCAGTTGTGTAAACTATGAAAGTGCTTTGCTGGGAGATAAAAAGATGTATGTTTGTAAGGAAATTTTGTATATTGTGTTAAAAATAGCTAAATAACAAATCCCTTGAGAATAGTTATAGTCTCTGTTACACACAAAGATTCATTCTACAGTTTTAGCATTTACTAGGGTTGTAATGATACAGGGTATGTATATTTGCATTGAACCATTTGGTACCAAGTGGCTTATGATTCAGTACACATTACAATATGAGTTATTCGCCAATTTTTTTTTAAAATTAATATTTAGGAAATATCTAGATTTCTTGGCGTTTTCCACTGCAGATGATCAAGCAGATATGTGGTCACTATGGTGACCAAGAGGGCTTAACGTGCTGCAATTTATGAAAGCACATGTAATTACAAAAAACACCAGCAAATTAAGAAACAATCTTCATCAATTTGACAGTACACGTGTTGCAAATTGGTCACAACACAAACTACTGAAGAAACGCGCAGCAAATTAGTTACAACACTTGCAAATATCCACATAACACAACGCAAATGTTTCTAGGGAACCCAAAAACATGACGCATACTGCTGAGATATGGATGTGTTATTATGCCATGACTGTTGCTCAGTGAAGTGAATGGTGTTCTTTGAAAGGTGCATTGTTTTTCGTTTATTTTATTATCCTGATTACATGACATAATAACACATATCTATGATAATAACACATCCATATCTCAACAGGGTCCGTCATGTTTTTGGGTCCCCTAGAAACATTTCCGTTGTGTTACGTGGACATTTGCAAGTGTTGTGATCGATTTGCAGTGCGTGTTATCAGTTGTTTGTGTTGTGACCAAATTTGATGCAAGTTTCTTCAGTTGTTTGTGTTGTGACCAATTTGCAGCGCGTCTCTTCAGTTGTTTGTGTTGTGACCAATTTACTGCGCGTTTCGTTAGTTGTTTTTGTTGTGACCAATTTACTGCGCGTTTCGATAGTTGTTTTTGTTGTGACCAATTTGCAGCGCGTTTCTTCAGTTGTTTTTGTTGTGACCAATTTGCTGCGCATTTCTTCAGTTGTTTTTATTGTGACCAATTTTCTGCACGATTCGTTAGTTGTTTTTGTTGTGACCAATTTGCTGCGCATTTCTTCAGTTGTTTTTATTGTGACCAATTTTCTGTGCGTTTCGTTAGTTGTTTTTGTTGTGACCAATTTGCAGCGCATTTCTTCAGTTGTTTTTGTTGTGAACAATTTGCAGCGCGTTTCTTCAGTTGTTTTTGTTGTGACCAATTTGCTGCGCGTTTCTTCAGTTGTTTTTATTGTGACTAATTTTCTGCGCGTTTCGTTAGTTGTTTTTGTTGTGACCAATTTGCAGCGCGTTTCTTCAGTTGTTTTTGTTGTGACCAATTTGCTGCACGTTTCTTCAGTTGTTTTTATTGTGACCAATTTTCTGTGCGTTTCGTTAGTTGTTTTTGTTGTGACCAATTTGCAGCGCGTTTCTTCAGTTGTTTTTGTTGTGACTAATTTGCAGCGCGTTTCTTCAGTTGTTTTTGTTGTGACCAATTTGCTACGCGTTTCTTCAGTTGTTTGTGTTGTGACCAATTTTCTGCGTGTTTCGTTAGTTGTTTTTGTTGTGACCAATTTGCAGCGCGTTTCTTCAGTTGTTTGTGTTGTGACCAATTTACTGTGCGTTTCTTCAGTTGTTTGTGTTGTGACCAATTTGCTGTGCGTTTCTTCAGTTGTTTGTGTTGTGACCAATTTGCTGTGCGTTTCTTCAGTTGTTTGTGTTGTGACCAATTTGCTGCACGTTTCGTCAGTTGTTTTTGTTGTGACCAATTTGCTTTGCGTTTCTTCAGTTGTTTTTGTTGTGACCAATTTTTTGCGCGTTTCTTCAGTTGTTTTTGTTGTGACCAATTTGCTGCGCATTTCTTCAGTTGTTTGTGTTGTGACCAATTTTCTGCACGTTTTGTCAGTTTTTTGCTGCGCGTTTCTTCAGTTTTATTTGTTTTGACCAATTTGTTTCGCGTTTCTTCAGTTGTTTGTGTTGTGACCAATTTTCTGCACGTTTTGTCAGTTGTTTGTGTTGTGACCAATTTTCTGCGCGTTTCATCAGTTGTTTTTGCTGTGACCAATTTGCAACACGTGTGCTGTCAAATTGATGAAGATTAATTCTTAATTTGCTGGTGTTTTTAGTAATTAAATGTGCTTTCTTGAATTGCAGCACGTTAAGCTCTCTCGGCCATCGAAGGGCACAGATTAAAGGTTAATATAAAAAAAAGCTACCACAATAAAAAAGAAAGACACCCCAGAAGATGGGTCAAGTAAAGCTGCATCAATGATCAAAGTAAAAAAAACACAGCAAAAAAAAAAGATCCTACTTTATGAACTTAGTTTAAATAAAATAGAATAAAAGCACTTTTTGCAAAAAGCAAGAACATTTCTTTCTTTTTGATGTATGAAAAAACATCAAATTGTAACACCACTGTGTGGTATTGAACCAAACTGTGTATTTTTGAATTGTGTAAATTGTTACACCCTAGTATTTACTGTCACTATCAGGGGCTATTTTATTTTATTTGATACATTTTAATGAATTAACTTGTAATAAAATATGATAAGTGTATGGTGCAGATATGCTGTTTATTATGACATACAGTATTAGCGGCAAATTTTCAAAGTTATAAGACAGTTACATTTTCCATGAAAACCAGGTTGTTCTTTCTGATTTATAAGACACTGCAGCTAAACACACTTTAGTATTCCTTTCCATGAGACACCAACAACATCACAATCCACCTGCTAATTTGAAGGAACAATTCAGGACTTTTGCAGGAAGGCAGCGGGAAAATGCCATCTGGGTCTCCTTCCATTGCAGTATTAGGTGCTGTGATGGACACTGAGAGCCCATTAACAGCTGGGAAACTGTGAGCGGGACAGAAATCAGTTTTGAGGTGAGCGTTTGGTCTGCCGGGACTGATAACCATCGGGTGTTGTTTGAAATTAGAAGGAGATGAGTTGTTGAGCGAATGACTTTAGCTGTGGTGGTCGAATCTGTCTTTTAAAGCACTGGTGTGTAATTTGTTCAAGAGAATGTTCCGTCCAATCGCTGTGGAATCTCTCCTGAAGTTTTGTTTCTGTTGTCTGTCTTTCACACACGTATAGGTTAACTTTGCAGAGTATAATTTAAAGAAATCACTTAGTGCCTTTTAACCGTCCTGCATTTAAATGCTGATGAATAAGCAAACAAAGGTTGATCTTTAAATTAATTATTGCACATTACGTAAATAAATTTCCCAAAATTTCCATAAATGATCAATCAATTGATTAATCATTAACATTAATGATACTAAATGTGTCTTCAAGAGTTCACACTTAGCTGATGATTGATTATAAGCAAGTTTGGCATGCTGTCCCTGGAGAGAGCCCTGAGCTCAAAAGGTCCTTGAGCCCTGGGCTCCCTCCCGTTTGCAGGGCGAGAGGGGAGCTTTGAGCTCAGGTAGATCTCGAGAACTCCCCCCCCTTTTGCAAGAGTTGATGACAGAAAACAATTGCTACGGAGAGATATGCTGATGGATAAAAGTTTGACTAGTGCTAAATTTAGATTGTTCAATTAACTTGTAGTGCATGTTTTTTGGAACGTGGGAGGAAACCGGAGAACCCGGGGGAAACCCACATAAGCACGGGAAGAACATGCTAACTTCACACAGAAACGACAGCCAGTCTGTTAAAGGACTTGAACCGGTGACGTTCTTGCTGTGAGGCCGCGGTGCTAGTCACTGGGCCACCGTGCCGCCCTATGAAGGAAAAGAGGAGGAGTAGGGGTGGAAGGGGGGATTTTTCAAACGAAGATGACTGTAGTAAGAAACCCTGGCTCTTTATAGTGGGTTAGAAATCGTCTGATTAGTTGGTCATACATGGTTAATGCATGACCAGCCGTGTTCAATCATAATCACATGATTTTCTCGAAATTAGTTTATAAATAAACTTCACCTAATGGCACACTCAAAATGCAAGCATCCCCATTAGAAAGAACATGTTTTTACTGTAAATAAAATAATAGTAGGGCAGTGCCGATTATGAATTTTGGATGATAAATGTCTAAATAATTTTGATTATGCGATAAATTGAATGTTTTGGGGATTTTGGCGATTTAATTGTCTGATTTGTTGTCCATACAGAAATCTATTATATGACCAAATATAATGAACATATACTACAATATGTAAAATTTTAGTTAAGCATGTGAACCAGCACATTTGTAATTCCAATGATTACAAATCATGTATATGTTAAAACTGTGGATCTTTGTTAAAAATGTGGAAATATATGACAGATATCTAATCAAACATGAACATGTCCGTGTTTCATTTTATATCTTTCCCGTGTGGCTGTTAAAGGCATTGCAGCAATCGTGGTCATTTGAAACAACCACGGTTAAACTACATAACCACACTTAGAGAGTTAATAAATTGGTAGGACGGTAAACAGAATCAATAATTAATAATTTAACAGCACTTTATTGATGTGGGGCAGCTAAGTGGTTAGCAAAGTTGCCTCACAGCAAGAAAACCAGGTGGCCTTTCTCTGTGGAGTTTGCAAAGACATGATGGAATTTAGGTAAATTGGATGAACTAAATTGGCTATAGTATGTGAATGGGATTGTGCCTGTGTGTGTTACCCAGCAATGAGGGTTGCACTCTCACTGCTGAGTTTTGCTTTAAAAGTATCCACTGTGTAAAACATATGCCAAAGAAATTGAAATTGGTGGTTCATTTTGATGTGGTGACCCATGATAAAGCAGGGAATAAGATGAAAGAAAGTGATTGAATTTAGTGACTAAATAATGACAAAATAATGATGTAGCTGTAGCATCTCAGATGTACACAACTGCATGTGTGCATCCATGTGAGCAAATAGTTTTTGTTACTTTAATTGAATAAAAAAATAATAATAGAAGAAGCAGCTTTTTGTCCAGTCTATTTCAAAGAGAACTGATCGCACCAGTTGCTTTTCCTCTAGGCACGGTTGCTTCACAAAAGTAAACGGGAGCATGCATGCTTTTTAACAGTCATGCATATCACATCACCTGTGGGCACGAGTACTTATCTTCTCATTCTGTATTCACCTGCTTTCTTTTGCTTGTGCGAACACAATTAGTTTTGTTAGTGATGCTGCTTCAAGATTCTAAGATCACATTTGCATGCATATTTGGCCATACTTATTGTTGAACCCTGCTTTTAAGAAAACTACAATTTAATGATTATTTTCACCCAGCCAAAGTGGCTAGTGGGAGTGACTGTCTAACCTGCCACAGCTGAAATCTACCTGCATTTGGCGGGTTGGTGGGTGTTAAATAAGCCCTGCTGAACACGAAAGGTCATCTTACAGTACACACATTGGAAAACAAATGGCGCTAAGAAGAAAAAACTTACAGGCATTACAAAAAAATTAAAATAAATAGAATCATATCTGCATGCAAACATCATAGATACAATAAAATCATAATAAGAGAAATTCATAGAAAAGTCGACATAAAAAAAAATCTTAAGTTTACTAAAAGAGTAAAAGAGAAATGAGATTTAAAAATGTGAAGGTTGTCATTGTTCTGTATATCCTGGGAAGAGAGTTGCATATGAGTAGCTGCAGATCTAAAGGATCTTGCTCCCATGGTACTTAAACGTGTACGCAGTGACACAAGAGAAATTGTGTGAGAAGATCTGAGAGTGTGGGAAGAAATATAGATGCGGTGAAGGTCAGTAAGATATGGTGGAGCAAAGTTATGAAGTGCCTTAAATGTGAAAAGCAGATTTTTGAAGCCAGTACTGTTCTTTACAGGGAGCCAGTGCAAAGTGAGTAGTATACTTTACTAAACAATGCAAACAGATGCTGAATGACGGCACTGGTGTGCATATTCTCATAGAAAATAATGTTTGCAGTTATAAAAGACAAGTGTGGAACGTCTAGTGTACAACCCCTTTAAATGTTGAAGAACTGGTGTAATGTGCTCAGTTGGTGAGATCCTAGAAATCACACAACTACTGAATTCTGAACCAACTGCAGTCTATGGAGAGGTTTAGGAGGAAAATCAGTGAAGAGAGCATTATAGAACTTGATGTGTGAATCCAATTTTGCAAAAGTAGATTTTGTACCAATGAGTATGACCCTGGTTTTATTACTATTGCCTTTTAGAAAGTTAATTAATTTAGCTAAATATCTGGTCAGGGAAGGTGGAGGGGAAAAAATCTAGAATGTTTGCAAGACAAGTTAACAACTCAAGCTCATTCTGAAAACGAACCACTATATACATTTCTGGAGAGCACCAAATACTGTACATCTAGGTACTTTTTTTGCAGTTTTTGTTTTTGCGAATTTACCAGAGGCCGCTGTGTATGCTTTTTGATATCTTAAATTTCTCTCACTAGTGCCATTCGCACCTACTGTTCTCGAGTAAATTCACCAGAGGCAGCTGTTGATTGTTTGTCGACCAACTGACTGACTGATCGACTGACCCACCCTCCTCCTCCCCTAAACCCAACCAATAGTGTTTTCAAAAGCACAGATTGACCTGCTCACCCACTTCCTGAAACCCAAGCGACAGTTTAAAAAAGCAATCCAGATAAAGAAAAGCCCTTTCCTAAGTTTTACCACGTTTTCAGATTTTACCACATTCTCACCCTGTTATTTATTTGTTTATTTTATTTTTTGGCTTCTGCCTTTCCGTTTTCTGGAACCGTTCTTCACCAGACTCAAACCCCGTCGTCATGGTCAACTCCTCTCTGGGTCTCAAGTCCACAGACGTACATGATGAGCTAACTGGACAGAGTGGTAACAGCGGGAAAGCAGTCCATTTGGAGGTAAGCAGTCAGCTGGTAAGCGTGAAAAAGAACGGCGTCATACCGCCCCTTAGCATTCGTTTTAAAAACGAAATGCCATATGTAGGTCTGGCTACATAATTCGCAATCTCCAGAAATGTATATAGGGCTACATTTTCAGAATGAGTCTATGCGGCTACTTAAGCAGGGTATCATATTTAAGTAAATAGTTTATAGATTAATAGAAGTAAATGGATTATGAACAGGAGATTGTCCATAGCAAAACAATGTGGGACACCAGCAGTGGTTTTTATATGGATAAAAAAGTTCATATACTGCATCATTTCTATTTTGCATTTGAGCTGATTTGAGTTACATAAATGTTGTAAATTCATTTCAGATGATTAATGATTTGATAAAACAATAAAACACTAAACCACACAACACATTCTGTATTAACATATTCAGAGTGCTAATTTCATGTGTCCACTTTTATTATGGAGTTATGCTTTTGAATATATCTCCACATGCTTTGATCGCTTGGTAGTGAAAAAATTATATGTTCAGGTGATACATGCTATATGCGTCTAAATGGACCAGCTGTTAGAGTGCAAAACTGTCATAACTGTTAATCTGCATCTGCAACAGGGTTTTTGGGGTTGTGCATAAAAAGGCATTGTGCTTATAACCTTGTGATATCGGAGGAGCAGCGGAAAATGAATAGCATGTCGCTAAACAGAAATAGAAGTCTTTATAGACACATCATTGTATGACGGCTCACTCATCAATCATTTAAAGATGATATGTTTGTAGGAATTTATTTTATTATTTATTTATAAATTTATGGTGATGCACCTGACTTATTTTTCACAGCTGTATTATTTTGATGTACTTTTTAAAAAATGTGACATAGCAAGATACATTTATTTAAAATATCATGCCAATACAAAAATATGTAGTGCTGTGATTTTGTTTCTCACCTCAGAGGAATATTTACCAACTTGTTTTACTCTTAAATCTAACTTTAGTCTTTTCTTTAAGTCGAATTTTAGGTTGTGAAGTTAAAACAGGCATAAAATGCTAATATAAAGACTTCCGATTTTTCTCAGACTCCTTTGTTTATGAGTTTTTTTTACTTTAAAGACCATAAAAAGGACTTTTTCTTTGGCATAAAAGTGATATTACTAAAACCTACACGTTGGAGCCTGATAAAAATGCTCATTTCAGAAGAAACTTTTAGATAGCATTTAGAGATCTGAACTCTTCATATGCACAAAACAATAAACTTGTAACGATTAAAATACTACACACTACGCAAATGTACTTTTTTTTTTTTTACTAAAGCAAACTTAATTTAATGAGTTTATGAGATTAATACAAGAGAAAATGCTAAGGTGCCAAAAAACAATTAATTTAAATGTATTCTTAACTAATAGTTTTTATTCCTTGGTTAGCATAAAATTGACAGTTTACCAAAATTAGAATGGTATTATCACCTAATACTTTTTTTCCCTTGGTTAGTCTAACCGCTGTTTGACTATCACTGTTAGGACCTGCGTTGTGTACAATTAAGAAGCAGGTTACTGGTACTGTTGCTGATGGTGGGTTTATTATCACTCAAATGCCTGGACAGACTGGATGGAACAGAAAACAGCACCACAATGAGATATGATTTCACTTGTAAATTTTCCCACCTCTCCTTAGCACGCTCAATGCCATAGATATTTACAATAGATGTCGCCTACGTTGTTGTTGTTGTCTATTGGAAGGAATGAATCAATATTAGAGGTGCCATTTTAGTACAGGGTAGCGCTCCTTTGAAATGAATGTGGGGCCAAGGTGTAGTGGAGGACTGTGGCCATCCGGAGCCATAGATATGTAAACATTTACATATATCTATGATCTGGAATTTTCCCAGTGGTCAGTATGCAATTTTTTTTTATTATAAAAATTATGATTTTACATCACTTTAAATACAAAATGTATTATCCTCCCTACCTGTTAAATTTGATCTAATCCATGTCCTAAAACACACCCCCTCTCCTGCTTTCACTTCTAATGTTAATGGAGGGAGTGAATTGTTTGTGAATGAATCTCTGTTATGAAAGACTTGTGTGAATCAAAGATATTCCTGCATCTCAATGTGAACATCTTTATGAACTAGATGGTAAATAACATCACTGCAGGCACAGGACATTAACATGACGTCATATTGACCTTGTACGCCAACGTCGTGGGGATGTTGGATTTTGTTTGGAAATTAAAATCAGGTTGATGTCAGAACCCAGCGTCAGGCCGACATCAATGTCCAACCTAAAATCAACCAAATATCTTGTTACATCTTGACATTGTGTGGACGTTACCACTATGACATCTATCAGACATAGAATTTTGTTCATTTTCCAACACAACCTTAAATCAACCAAATATTAATGTAATTTGACGTCATTATTGGAGGTCAAAATAACGTTGTCCTTAGACGCTGGCTAGACATTGAATTTTGGTCACCTGACGTCATGAACTAAATCTAACCTAGTATTAACATCTTATGATGTGTGTTCCTGCTGGGATTTGTAATATTCAATAATTTAGAGTAGACAGTATGCACATTAAGGCGCAGGCACTGCTATGTTCTCAGGCACCCTCATAAGTTACTTTAAAAACTAGCCATTACTTCACTTAGCCGACAATAATACACGTTTCTGGCACCGCAGCAGCAATTTTATTTACATTGTTTGAAGATTTTTTTCAACAAAACCAGCATAAGCCTAGAATTTAGTGCGAGTCTGTGCTACTTTGCCTCATAGTCAATGCAGTAGGTGACTGTATTATCATCAATAGCGTGACTTGTTTAGAACAAAAGTTCATAACATACAAAAACCTAAAAAAAACAAAATGTTACCTATGAAATGTTCTGCCTTTATGCTTTTTTTCTTTGTTTGCTCGTTACTACACCCATACGCAGTGCAAAAATCTAGCATCTTCAGATTTTAGTCTTGATGATGATGGTTTTGGTCTTGACTAGTGCAGTTGAATAACTTTTGTCCTGGGAGCACTGTACAAATGTGGCGGCAGTATTAACACATGCTCAGGGTTCGCATGCAATATTTAGTGTATATATCTATGGCTCAATGCAAACGGAGGATGCATCGTGGCAACTGGAAATGTCGTTGTGCGCCAAACAAATATAAAACCTCATTAAACAACACAAATAAATTTAAAAATAAATTAATTATAAAATTTCTGTAAACAAATTAATGCAAAAAAATGCCAACAAATTGAAAGGAGGGACTATTAGTAATTTACAATAAATTAATGAATTATTGACACCTTTTACATAAGCATAAAATGAAGCCTTTGCGACTCTTATGAGCATAAAAAAATGCGAAGGGCTAAGAACAATACGCTTAATTTAAAAAAGTCAGGTTTTGTTTTCTAAAAAAGTTTGTTGTGTTTACAGGATTTTAGACATCTTTAAAAGAGGATTTAAATTCAAAACACACACACATGTTCTTTTTTGTGTAAATTATGGGCACATAAGATTCCATAGGTTTCATTGTTTTTATACTGTATGTACTGTATTTTCCATCAGTCTTCAGCATGTTTCATAAACCTTATGAAAATGGGGACATAGGAAATGTCCACATAAGTAACCTGTCATCTGCATCTGTCATTATGTTTGTGTCCTGATGTCACAAAACACACACACAGACACACACACACACACTCTCTCATTTCCCATTACATCCTTGCACACATCCTTAATAACCTCACCATGGTTTACAGACAGACAGCAGAAGATAGGGACATCGATTTCTTTCCTCCCTTTCCCCTTATGAGCAGTATTTCAGTCGTCAGGGCCTCGGAGAAGAAGAAGTTGTGCTCGAGAGAAGTTATGTATGTTATTAAGGGGAGCTTCTCCTGAGAGCTGAGGGATAAAGCTCTTTTCAGCACAAGACCTGATGGAGTTAATATCACGGCAGCTGGAGATCAGCCCTGCATTTCTGTGGGTAATTATAGTCGGGTGGCAGTGAGGACGGCCGGCTGGGTCTGCTGGCGCTGTGGCTGTGAGATGAGGGACCCTAAGCCTCGCAGGCGTCCATCCTCGGGATGTCTAAGCTTTAGTGCTGGCGTTCAGCGTTCTGCCTCCAGCATCCCGTGTTTATATGGAAACAGGTCAGCCGTGTGGAGGGTGGGGATGAGAAGTGGGGGGTGGGGGGTTTGGGGCTTAGTCGAGCTGACAGTCAGAGACAACACAATTACACAAGCTCATACACACAGGCTTATCAAAAACACATTTATGGTCATGCAAGTGCACTGAAAAAACAAGGCCGCATTTGATGAAAAAAATCAATAAATAAATGAACCTCTGATGGTACTTTGATGATATACAGAGACTCCAATATCAGACCAAATATTACGTTAAGTCAGGCTAAAATGTTGTTTTTCATTTGCTTAGTTTCATCCTCAAAATGAAGCCATTTATTCAACCACTCTGGTTATTTACATCTGATCATTTATTAATTAATTAATTTTTTATTTGTTTGTTTGTTATATTGTAGCATTTCAAGCAATTAATATTATTTTTGGTTAGTTTGTTTGCTCATTCGGCTTCATTCATTCAATCCAGCTCTTTTGATGTTTTGTTCGGGGATAAATAATAAATAAACTAATTAAATGTATTTTATTTTATTGTTTGTTTGTTATTTTATTAATGCAGCATTTCAAGCAAGTATTATTTTTTTAGCTAGTTTGTTTGCTCATTCAGGTTCATTTATTCATTTATTCCAGCTGTTTTGATGTTTTGTTAGGTAATACATTTATTTATTTATTTGATTGTTTGTTTGTTATTCTATTAATGTAGCATTTTGAGCAATTGCTATTGTTTAGCTATTTTGTTTGCGTATGCAGGTTCATTCATTCATTCATTCCAGCTGCTTTGATGTTTTGTTAGGTAAAAACTAAAATAATAATAAATAAATAAATAAATAAATACAATTTATTTATTTATTTATTTATTGTTCTATTAATGTAGCATTGCAAGCAATTATTATTTTTTAGCTTTGTTTGCTCATTCATCTTTATTTATTCCAGCTGTTTTGATGTTTTTTTTTAGGTAACCAATTTATTTATTTGTTAATTTATTTGATTGTTTGTTTGTTATTCTATTAATGCAGCATTTCAAGAAATTATAATTTTTTTAGCTAGTTTGCTCATTTAGGTTCATTCGTTCATTCGTTCTTTCATTCATGTATTAATTTATTCCAGCTGCTTTGATGTTTTGTTAGGTAAAAATTGTATTTTTTTTTATATTTAATTGATTGTTTATTTGTTTGTTATCCTATTGTTATCCATTTCAAGCAATTATTATTATTTTAGCTAGTTTGTTTGCTCATTTAGGTTCATTCAGGTTCATTCATTTATTCATTCATTCATTCCAGCTGTTTTGATGTTTTATCAGGTAATCATTTTATGTATTTATTTATTTATTTATTTATTTATTTATTTATTTATTTATTTAT
>CAIGQZ010001313.1:20538278-20553250 GCA_903798205.1 Danio tinwini
TATTTATTTATTTATTTATTTATTTATTTATTTATTTATTTATTTATTTATTTATTTATTTATTTCATTGTTTGTTTGTTTGTTTATTATTATATTAATGCAGCATTTTAAGCAATTGTTTTTTTTTTTTTTTAGCTATTTTGTTTGCTCCTTTAGGTTCATTCATTCATTCCAGGTGCTTTGATGTTTTGTTAGGTAATAATTTTATTTATTTATTAATTTAATTATTTATTAATTTTATTTTTGTTTGTTTATTTATGTATGTTTATTTGATTGTTTGTTTGTTATTCTATTAATGTAGCATTTAATAAAGGCCACCTGTATTTGATTTGTTAATAATACTTTAGAATTTTGTTGAATTTTTTAAATATATTTTGTTAATGTAGTGATTAGTTATTGTGAAATGTGGCTTAAGTGACCAATTATATTTTATTGCATTACCAACTTCACATACCACTAAACATGTATATCAGAGTTAGACAATGTAAATATAAAGTAGACATATTTCTTCTAGCTCCCCTCATATCTTAATTTTAAGCATCTTTGAGACCAGTTCAAAACCCTTTCTGTCCGTCGTCATCATGTAACCATCATTCCTGGATTTGATCTCTGTCCCAAATGGCACAAGCACAGACCAGCCGCACACAAATCCTCTGTCATTAATGCTGGTTTATGGTTTTTACTGCTAATGCGAATTGAAAAAAGGGCCCCTGGGGTGCGTGACTGGGCCTCTGGCGATAGTAAAAGAGCAAATGTACATTTTCATAGGTTATTAGGCATTGATTTTCTGAGGATTAAGAGGTCTCGTAACATTAAGCACTATGAATTTAAAATGCACGCAGTAATGCTGTTATCAGCTAAACAGAGAGATCGAGACACATGTATACTGTACACCCTAACATGTGCATGCATTGTACCATTTTATATTTGTTATCAATTCATTTAACATTACAGCTACTAGAATTTTGTAACCACTAGAATGGCCATAGTCATTCCAACTGTTTATATACTAGATTGTACCGAATGATTTTTTTTTACTCCCTTTTTGTCCAGTAAATGGGAGAACTTTTTCACTGCAGTATAAATACCTAAATCTAGTCTAAATGTAAACAAATATGGATTAGAAAAGTATTTTAAAAATGCCGTGAATTTTGGAAATAATTGCATACATTTTTCAGACATACATTTAGACTTTTGGACTTGTAGGAAACAATCCTACTCAGTCAACACTGAAACTAAAATTCATGTATAAACAGTTGTCATGTTAGGATAGGTGATGATAAACACCAGGAAGCTAAATGTAAATTCTAATGGATGTAAAAATAAGGCCTGATCTCATAAGAAAACATAATTATTTAATATATTGCTACAAAAATGGCTTATTTGTAAGATTTCATATGGTTTCATTCGTATGAGAATATACAATTTCTTAAATTGACCCCTGTCAATGGAGGATGAGAAAATCATAATAAAATGTAAAAATGAGATACAAATTAAATATATAAAAAATTCAAATGGTGACGCAGGGGCGCAGTAGGCAGTGCTGTCGCCTCACAGCAAGAAGGTCGCTGGTTTGAGCCTTGGCTGAGTTAGTTGCCGTTTCTGTGTGGAGTTTGCATGTTCTCCCTGCTTTTGCATGGGTTTCCTCCAGGTGCTCCTGTTTCCCCCACAGACCAAATACATGCGGTACAGGTGCATAGGGGTAAGCTAAATTGTTCGTAGTGTATGAATGAGTGTGTGTGGATGTTTCCCAGAGATGGGTTGCGGCTAGAAGAGCATCCGCTGCGTAAAAACATTCTGCTGTGGCAACCCCAGATTAATAAAGAGACTAAGCCGAAATGAAAATGAATGAATGAAAATATTAAAATAAAAATCATGATTAAATGAATATTTTGGTGATATTATATTGAAAAAATGTGTTAGTACAGCAAAAACCAAACAGAACCGGCA
Source organism: Danio tinwini (assembly GCA_903798205.1). Lineage (NCBI taxonomy): Eukaryota > Metazoa > Chordata > Actinopteri > Cypriniformes > Danionidae > Danio > Danio tinwini. The sequence continues at coordinate 20,540,229 of CAIGQZ010001313.1, forward strand.
ATTGTAGCTATAGCTACAATTCCATTTTGCAATTAATTTGCCATTTGCAATTCCATCTGCAATTGTAGCTATAGCTACATATCCAAATAAATCAATAGTCTATCAATATTATAATGTAATAACTAATAAACTAATTTTAAATCATTAATACAATTTATAATTTTAATAAAACAACAAAGTTAGTACACTGTTTACAGAGAAGTCAGGACACCTCAGTCATATTTGTTTGTTAATTAATCTGTTTTTTATTTTCCATTTTCTCGTTGTGTTTGTAGTTTCCCCTACTTTTACTCTGTGTGACAATTTTAGCAGTCTGCAGATGAACTTCTCCCCAAATTAGTCTCTCTATTATCCCAGGCTATGAGCATGCAGTGAAAACACCCTGAGGGTCTCCATCTACTTCACTTTTTTTTTCTTTCTTTCTTTCAAGTTGCTACAATTCAGTGAGTCTGAATACTTCATTGAAGGACATCTCAGAATGTGACTGACAGAATGAGACTTTATTGGAACAACAAGGTCAATCAATGATTGTTTTCGACTTTTACATAAAAAAATATCTGTATTGTTCTATTGTGGCATCAAGCTATTGTAATTTTAAGACCCGTTCTGGTGCGTCAAGTCAAGGCTTGATTTATGTTTGCGGTCTTCAGGGGTATTTGGTAAAATAATGCACAATTGTTCTGAATCATTCTAGTTGAATGGCATGTATTATAAACCTTGAGCATCATACAAGGGGATTGTTTTGCCTGGCGGAGCTGGCCACAGATCTATAGTATGTGTCTGTGTTGTGAAGGGAGGAATAAAAGGCCCATGCTAAGCTGTGCAAGTACTACAACAGACCTTAATTGCTTTTATGCTTTACATATTAACTGTGTAGTTCACCAATTATATAGAACCTTCATTCTGTAGACAAAAGAAAGTCATAAGTAAATTAAAATGGACATATAATTAAAATGACTTTCATATACATAATGGGCTCAAAAGACTACCAATACTCAATTTCATTTGTGAGCTAAATTCCAGGACCTCTAAAGCCATTCAGTAACTCAGTAACTGAATTTTCAAGTATTTATCCACTGATAATCTTGCTCTCCAGTAAGCTGAAGATTCTTCACAATCAGTCCTTTCCAGTGAACCAGTTGATTTGTTTTCAAAAAAGGACTGAATGATTCATACATAAACCTTTAAAGTCTTGAAATAGTACATAGTCATGCTTTAAAGGTACAGTATTTTTGAATGGTTTCAAACAACATGTATGCAGTACTGCAATGATTTGAATTTACACAATCAAATGAGAAGTCATTTGAGCTGGATGATGACTTACCTTTTATAAAAAACATTTTACAGCTTATTTACTTGCTGTTAAATATACTGTTTTATAATTTGTTATTACTGTTTTAACATCTACACAGTTACACTCTATTCACACAGGGCTTCAGTGTCAACACTTGATGGAGGGCATGTCTGAAATTAGGGCTGACGCAATAGTCATAGCAGTGTCAGACAATTAAATTAATTTACAATTGGCTACTGTCTAAGCTAGGGTATTTGCATAAGGAGAAATGATTGGCTGACGCTTCCGTTGGTGTTTAAAAAGTTGAGAAATTCCCAGCTCCTGCAGCTTCCAACGCTGCTGAAGTGGAGCCAACGGATCCACAATTGACGCTAAAGCCCTGTCGGAATAGGCCGTTAGGAAACTGAATCAACTGACTTGCACTTAACAATGACACTAAACTTGTTTTATTGTCAAAATTGTTGTATGTTTTACTGTATATTTACTTCACTTTAAATCACTAGCATATTTTCCACCTGTAAATTTGTGCAAAATAAATGGCAATTTTGCTGAAAAAAACTAACAGTACAAAACCAATGATATATTTTACAAAACTGAGATGTATGTATTTTATCTTTTTTTCTATTTGCAATAACATAAACATCACTGTGATATGGTCATTCTTTAGAGGTATTGTTATTTGTTTTTTGAAAACACAGCACTCCTAAATCTCTTTTAAAAACATATATTGTGAATTATATGTAAACCTACCCAGATCCATCAAGATTTTTGGAATGGCTTATTGCAAAAGAGAAAACTAAGTTTTTAGCCATATAACATCAGATAATGAAGAAATGCTGTCATTTTATAATACTTTATTAAAATTTCAAAAGTATATACATTTACACATATCAGCTGATTCGAATGTTATCACTCGATTGAATGGGTGTTACCAGTGGTTATCAGCTGATAGATATGGGCCAGTAGAGGCCTCCTGTGCCTACTGGTAGGCTCAGAAGATTGTTATCATCCATCCACATGGTTAATTAGCTATAAATCACATACTGCTGTGGCCGGAAGTTAACAAGGATTATTTATATTATTTATTAAATTTCCCATTAATTGTATTTTATTAACGTCTCCCTACCCCAACCATCACAGTAATGTAAAAAAAGACATGGATCTGAAGTCTTCTCTATTAGTACAGCTGATTAACCACGATAATTATTTATATTATTTATTAAATTTCCCATTAATTATATTTTATCAACTTACCCCAACTCTAAACCCAACCGCCACGTAAAACCGTATGTAAAAACGGATCTGGAGTCTTCTCTATTAGTATAGCTGCTTAACCATGTGAATGAATGATAACAACTCCCCTACTGGCCCATATATATCAGCTGATAACCACTGATGACACCTATTGATTTAAATGATAACATTCAAAGTGGGTGCACATATACATCATAAGAAAATTATATAAGCTAGGTTACTGATTGTTATATTCCTATTTTATCCTTCTATTCCTATCTGATCCTCCATCTATCCATAATTCTCAGGTCAGTAATTGGAAAGTTTGAATGTACAAGCCAAACCTGACTCATTCTTTTGATATCCATGCGTTTATTTATTCTTGTGCCAGTGTCCCTGTCGCCCTGTCCGGGTTCATTATAATGACTGTCTGGCTGTACATTATCCCATACTTGAACTCAGCATGAGCATCTGTCCTTCAGTGTGACTGAATAGTATCAGCGCTAGTAAATAATGAAGTCTGTTTTCCTATAAAATCGGCAAGTTGAAACAACGGAGGATGAATAAATGAAAGAAATCTGACATGTGGTTCAAACGCAGCAACACAAACTCTTCATTAGTTTTGTAGGCCGATGAAAGACTCCCATTCTCTTTGGATTTTGCGTGCTTAATTAACGCGTGGCTTCTTTGAATGTTTACGCGCATGAAGTCGTTGTGTACATCAGGCGCAGTTAAAAGCGAATTCATTTATTGTTTCTCTCTCTTTCTCTCTGTCTATCATAGTAAGCAACTAAAACGACAATGAACACTTTGCTTGAAACAGTGCCATTGTTACAGCTTTGTCTGGACTGAGAATGATAATGAAATGCAGGTTCTGGAATATGAGAAACAGAATAATTCAGATTGACATTTTATCATGATAATTACATGGATTCACATTGGGGGGAGGGGGGTGTAGCGAGAATACTGATTACATAAATCCATAAGGACGAGTGGAGAATGTTAGTCCAACACTTTAAATACACCATGTAGTGTACTTTGAGAGATAATCGAGAATAAAAAAAATTTTATTCTTCCCACTGTTCGCTATTCAGATTGAAAAAAGGATGTGCAGATTTTGGTGTGGAATTAAATGGGCCAGTAGTCGGTATGGATTTGACTTAATAATATGTATGTCTATCCATGTATTTACACAAATAAACAAGACTGGAAAGACAGATGGGGAGGATTTAAAGCTACAAGTTGACAAACAGTTGCAAATGTGCAAGCCGGATGAGATTAGAATTCAGCAGGGATTATATTTAGAAATACATTCTAATTGAACACTGCATGCGACTTATAGATTTCCAATAGAGACTAGGATATCGATTGTATCACTGTGACCTCTTTCCAACAGATGCCATATTAAGGAGACCGTTTTCCCAGCAAACGTATTGCTGTGAGATATTTTAATAATGTGCGGCTTGACTCAGGTAATGCATTTTCAAATATGGTTTTGTGAGGGGGGGGGAAGAGATTAAATTTATAATGTATTATAATCACTTGCCTTGGAGATGTTTGGTGAAATTTCAAAATGAATAGGGCATTTCAGAATATATTTTATTGCAAGTTACTATGGCAACAAAATGCTGCACATCCTCATAAATCCTTAGACATTATGCAACTCTCCCCCAAACCCTCATCCTGGTGTTTATGGGTTGAATCATTTTGTTCTGTGTGCACACATACTGTATATGTGTGTTTGTGACTGAGATGAGAGAAAATCTCCTAGGTTTTTGCTCACTACAGATATAGAAGTATAGAAATGCAATGGCTAAGCCCCATGCTAACAGGGTGTACATTTTCTCGCAGATGCATTAGTAACAGGAGCAGAGTTCCAGCTTGTTGTCATCTGAATGCTCGAGTCAGCAAATCCGTAAACAATGTTGAACAGTTATTTCACAATGCAAAAACAAAGTAATCTGAGTGTAATATATCTTAAGCTGTAGCTAATTAGATTAGATTAGATTAGATTCAACTTTATTGTCGTTACACATGTACAAGTACAGGGAAACGAAATGCAGTTTAGCAGCAAGTGCAGGATACAGGTATAAGTTATAAATTATAATTAAGTTATAATACCAATTAAGTTATAATACCAATTAAGTAAGGTCATGGCTTCACTTTTTTATCGTTTTCTTAGTTTGTAGTTTTGAAAGATGGAGATTTTGAAAAGGTCAACTCTAAAAACACCAGTAAGTTGAACTACAGTATTCTTTCTTGAAGTGTACTTTAAATGTACTGTAAAAATGCACTCTAAAAATGTTAAAGAAAGCAAATCTAGTCAACATTCAGAATGACTAATGTTGTCTTGTGTCTAATGGTAATTAATAAACCATTTTTTTGTTTTGTTAGTTTTTTGTATGAGTTAAGTATGGGCCAATTGAAAATAATAATTCAAGTAATGTGCTTGAATATTATTAAACAAACGATTTGTGGAATCAGTTATTAAATAATATTACAATAATTGCTGCATCCCAAATGGCACACTAAACATTATGCACTATGTACTTACACACTCAACAGCATAGTATATGTACTGTATGTAGTGTCGTCCCAAATGGAACACTAACGTTTTTTTTTACTAAGCGGAAATTCAAACAGTTTCCCAGATGACGTTTGATCGCTGTCATATTAGTAAAATAAACTACCAAACAATAGATTTTTTTTTAGTTAGTCCTACACATTTTTTCAATGAAGTATTGTAGTATTGTTTAATATATAGGGCTGTGCAATTAATCGAAAATTCGGTTTTCGATTTTGGCTTCTAACGATTATGAAAAAACATTAATCGAGATAAAACGATTATTCCATCATATACCACCCCCTTTCCAGTTGTACACATTTGTTGCTCTGCAAAGCTCAGTTCCACGTAAAAATGACTAAAAGCATGTACTGTAATGTAACTTTTAAAGCGCGGGATGCACATCATTCATTGATGAACATTCGAATCATTCATGTTTTTAAAAGCGCGAAAGAGTGCATGCTGTTTTGTGTGTGGGCTCAGCCTCAGAGACGAGCGGAGCACACACATCTAAAGTCATCTTAATGTGAGCGCTTTAATGGTCAAATACATGCAAATTTGTGTCAAAACGCAGTGTTTAGTGATTATTTATATTAACCCTAATTTGTGTAATAAAAAAAATGAGTTGAGAATCAAAAGACACATGAAACCATTAATCAGAACCGCACTGCTCTTAAAGTGACAGCGCGCAATATTCCTGATGCCGTTTTTATTATTAATCAAAAAACAAAAAAAATCACTCACTGCTCTTGACTGAAGGACTTTTGTAAATATAATTAGTGGGTTTTTTCTTACGGTGAAGATGCTTAAAGCACAGTTTGTTTCATATTTTTATTCTATTGTATTTATTTCCCTTCCTTATTTACAGGGAGGAAAATAACTGATAACTCATTTCTAATAACTGATGACAGCACATTCTATGATGACAGCACATAATATTTTACTAGATATTTTTCAATATACCATTATTCAGATTAAAGTGTAATTTAAAGGCTTAATTAGGGTATTAGGCAAGTCATTGTATATCAGTAGTTTCTTCTGCAGCCAATCAAAAATATATATTGCTTAATTGGGCTAATAATATTGACCTTAAAATAGGTTTCAAAATATTTAAACCTGCTTTTATTCTAGCCAAAATAAAACAAATAAGACTTTCTCCAGAAGAAAAAAATATTATAGGAAATACTGTGAAAAATTCCTTGCTCTGTTAAACATAATTTGTTTAAAAAAATAAATAAATAAATAAATAAATAAATAAATAAATAAATAAAATAAAATCATAGGAGGGAGAATAATTTTGACTTCAACTGATAATCGCTTTGAATAATCGTGATTACAATTATGACCAAAGTAATCATGATTATGATTTTTCCCATTATCGAGCAGCCCTTTTTAATATACAAAAAATATTTTACAAAACAAATCATTGAATGATTGAAATAGATTTTTTTTAAAACGTATGTACAATTATATGCATTCACGTATGTATTATATCATCTTATGTATTATATCATCAGCTCAGCATAATTGAGTATACCCCTTTTGAAAATGAATATTTCTATCTATTTCTTGCTGCATATACACAATGTATGGTGCATTTAAACAAAACAGATTTAATAAACAGATGTATTTATTAAAATAATATTTTTCTCACCAAACATCTTTAGAAATTGAAAGATAATTCAAATAAATTCTAGCAAAATATTGCAAAAAATAATAAATACATGCTACAAAATTTCAACTAAACTTGTAAATTCTTTGCTTTTCTTGCTTTTTCTTTTTAAAATTTGCATTTAATATTGTTCTATAGCATATAAATTTGGGTGTGCTAGTTTTTTTGGACGGTTATCTAAGTTATTTTGTTAGATAAGCTCCAGATTTGGCTTCAGTACTGACTAATATATGCACAAATATAATATTGTAAAGCACCCTATTAAAAGTATGAATTTAAAAGATAGATTTGTGAGGGGTGTATATTATGCTGAGCACTGTACATGTTCATATAGTCACTTTGTTTAGAAAGCAATATCCACACATAAATCAAATTGCAAAGACATATCCAGTGTTAAACAATGCTGTGAAAACAATAGACACTTTCATCCTGTCAGGTTCTTAAGAAAGTCCACATTCACAGTTTGTCAGAGGAGATGATGTGACTAATTTTCTTGTAATCTTTTGTCCTCTTATTTTCTCTGTGGATGTTTATGTTATTTTTAACCATACATTTTCACGCAAAACCTGTGATGATGTATACTCTGAGTGTGTTTACATCTCACTTTGGAGTTCCATAAGAAGACAATTATCACATTTCATCTTGCGTTCAGAGCTCATACAAACACACTCTCTCTTTCTCTTCCTTGTTTTCCCATTATCTTATCTCCTATCCATCAGGGTTTTTTTTTTACTGAAGCTGATGTGTTTGAGCTCAGGTGGAACACAAACAGATTAAGAGACGTTTAATTCACCCGAGTATAGTCTCTCTTGCTCTCTTCACCTCTCTGTCGTTCACCTCCTCTGTTCTTTTCTCTTCTGTCTCCCTGGACACATTGAAGAGTAATGGGAACACACACTCCATTTGTTTCCATTTTTGCCTCATTAAAGCTCATAGCTGTAAGCTTATCCCAATTACTCAGGGCAGATATCCCATAATGCCACGTGCAGGTCATGTGTATCCAGTCTCTCTGTTGGGATCTCTCTTAACATCAGATTGGCTTCATTGTAAGAGCAAATTAACTGAGGATAAAGACACCATGTGCATTAAAAGAGGGCTGCTGTTTTGCTGAGTTTTATTAAGATACCACATTAGGTTGGGTTTGATGATAGAATGTGCAACTTTTTTTCTACAAAACATAGCCCTTCAAAAATATTAAACCTTAAAATTGATGCTAAGTCAATGTGCTGTATTAGACAATTACAAATTACAGATAAACAGTATCAGTGTTGAATTTAACTGTTTACTTGGCAACAACAGAATTTTCCATCATTATGAAACAGCATTTCTCTACCATAAATGTCTGGCTTTCCATATTTTCAACTCTGTATAATTGTTCAAACTCTGTACTGTGCATCATTCAAAATAGAATAGAATATGGTAACGTCTACATGGCATAGAGCTGCGGATACTCAGGTCAATATTGACCATTTCAATGTGGTCATTGGCCCATGAACATTTCCTGCATGTTATAAACTATTTCATAACTGTAACAAGAGGCAATTCAATCATAACTTGATGTTAAAACAGCAATCATAACACTATTTTTCCAATATGTGGCTCTTTTTGGATTCTCAGAAGCTATAGAAATTAAAAATGTAAAACAGGAAATACGTTGGGACCATTGTTATTGTTTACGTCCCTCAAAATGGTCTATAGCATAATTTGTGTGACATTGTACAACAATAATTCATGTTTTTACATTACTTGAGGGTTGGGTTTAGGATTCAGGGTAGGGTAAGATGTTAATAAAAACAATTTATTAATTTAATACAATTATTCATTCATTTATTATACAATTTAACTGGGGCAGTTGACATTTCTGTGTGGAGTTTGCATGTTTTCCCCGTATAGTTGAATTGAATAAAATTGTCTGTATTGTATGAGTGTGAATGGATGTTTCCCAGTATTGAGTTGCAGCTAAAAGGGCATCTGCAGTGTAAAACACATGCTGAATAAGTGGCGACCTCTGATGAATAAAGGGACCAAGCCGAAGGAAAATGAATGAATGAAAGGGTTGGGTTTAGGATAAAATTAGATGTTAATATAATTTAATGGGGGATTTTAATAAATAATGTGAATAATATGCTGTATAATTTCTTTTTACATTGCTATGATTATGGTTAGGTTTAGGGTATGAGTAAAGAGTAAACTGAGTAAATATTTTGATTAAATGAGTAAAAATTTTATTTTCAGAAATTATTAAAACAAATCAGACTCAAATGATCAAAAACACTAGCAACTTTATATAAACAGGCTTGGATAAATTATCAGATTTTATCAGATTTTATTATTTTTTTTTTTTTTAGATTTCAAAAAGATCAAATTAGTGTCCTGTATAATTCTTGATAAGCACGTTTTTAAGACCACTAAATTATCAATATTATCAAAAGTTTTTTGACTCTTTAAATTATATATTTAAATAAAAAATATACAGTTTTATAAAAATAAAGGCTTTTTATTATCTTTTCTTCCCCTGTGGGCTTTTGCAAGTGTCTTTTTGTTGTTGATTTGTATAAAGTCAATGTAAAACTTCCATATGCAGCAATTTGTGAATCATAAATGTAATTATCCTTAATAATTTAGTGTAAAACAAGATTATCCAGAATTCTGTAAAATTCAAAGAACATCATTAATTTAGTTTTGCTTTGTTTTATTTATTGCTAAATTGTAAAAGTCCTTTCTGAAAGAAGACGAAGAAAAAAAAAAAAACCTTTGTATATTTGCACACAAGTCTCACACTTCAGATTGGGAACTAATGAACATGTTTGACAATGCTGTCATCTAATCTATATATTTACAACTGTAGGGGAAGCCCATGATTAAAACCACTCCACCTTATCAGCCCAAAGGAATGTATAACATTAAGATAACACTTCACTTCCCTGCATCTGGCCACCCTTTCCATCATCTACAGGTCACTCGAGTAAATGGATTAATGCTTCCTTGGGGTTTTCTGACCTGTTGAAACTTGCAGGTTTGTTCTTATGTGCAGGCATCATGTCAAAAGAGGGTTTGTGCTGAAAGACACTATTATTCCCCAGACTGAGAACACTCCATCACCAAACTCCACATTTCAAACACTTGATGCATCTGCACAGTGTCAGCAGCGCATCAGCTAACACTGCATCAGCTAACCAAAAAGCTTTCAACAAAAGCACTGTCTGATGCAATGCAGACTTGGCCTCATACGACTCCGATTTTCACATCCACAAAAAGACGAAACAAGATGTTGGAAAAAGATGGACACTAGTAAATTACTTGAATTTTGCCATCAAACAGAAAACGTTGTGATACGATTCCTAATATACAATCTGTAGATGTAATGGATGCAACAGCAACTCTAGAGAGATTTAAAAGGGCTCATTCAATCCAATATGTTCTCAAAGGTCCCCTAATTGTGCAGCTTTGATTGATAAATGACAAATTTTCAACTGAAAGATTAAGAAAGGGTGGAAAACAGTAGCTTCTCCCCCTTTTAGTAGACAATACAATTTTGTTCAAATTACAGCTCTCTGACTAGTGACAAGTACAGGCTATAATGGCTTGTTTTCACTGAGCTGTACAATATGAAGAAAAAAAAAACTTTTCTCCAAAACTTTGTATAGATGTATGCAAGTCTTACATTTTAGATTTAGAACTAATGAACATGTAGAAACTAGAGGACATTTGATTGGTTGGTCAGAGGATCTGATGAAAAGCTAAAGTGCATGATGATGTCATGAAACGAACTGGTCCTTATGCAGCATATACTGTATATACAATAGTTTTGTCTGCTTCTCGAATCTGGCTGGCTGATAGCTGTTAGATATTAATGTAATATCAGAACTCTTACAGCTTTTTTACCCTGGTGTATTACTCCGCCCACACAAGTGGCAAGCAGAGGACTACAGTTTGTCAAATATTGCAGCTGTTGTACAACATAATGTACTTTTGAGGCTTTTTCGGGCAAGAATGTAGTTGTTTAGATTGCAAATGCAGTTTATTTATAAGGGCATTGCCTGTTTTAAATAATTTTAATCTTGGAAATACAAATGTCAGCATCCATCAGCCTGTCATACTGAGCAGAGCAAAGACGGTAGACATTCCGCCACAAGATGGCAACGGTGACTGCATAATAAGCACTTAGAGGAGAAAAACTTGGCATAATTTTTAAACTACAGCTGATCAAATCATTAAAAAACAGGTAAGTGACATTCTAAGTCGATCTCTCTCTTTTTTATGTTGTAGTTCTGTATTAATACCATAGTCTGGTAGTGCTTTGGCATCTTCTGATTGCAACAGAGAAATACTGGGAAATCTCTGTAGACTGATGGCATGTCATGCCGTTCAGCTTTATAATCTAAAAATGTGAGCAAAAACACCTGTTTTGTCATCACTTTAGATATTACGCCAGAGTATCATTCAAATACTAGCTCTAAAGGGACGTGTGTGTAGCAAAAAGTAGCAATAGTTTCTGCTGTTCTGACGTCAGCTACAGATGTGAATGGCAGAAGAAAGTAGTTCCTCATACAAAATGATTTTTAGACTGTGTTTGATTTTCGTTTTTATATACACGTATATGCCATCAAACTGTTGTATAAATACAATATCACACTCGCAGCTGTGCAATATGGCTGTATATCATCACTGGTGGGACACTAAGGCACTTGGCCTGCGGGAGTGCTGGTATTTAGCCATATCACACTGCTACTTGTGTGATATTGCTCATATATACAGTATATTTGTATATAACTTTTCTGAATTGATATTTTATAATTCAAATGTGGCTGTGATGCACCATTGACTTAAATGCATTGAAGTCGAAAGTGGGACATTTCAATGCAATCAACTGTTTATGGAACATACCATTTTTACTTGGAACACTTTTTTTCTTACTGTATATCTTATAAATGCTAATTTTGCAGCACAGTATAGATAACCTTAAAACCAACATATTTTTAAAACTCCAAAAAGAAACTTCTGTTTTGATTTCAGTGGGGCTTTAAAATGTCAGACAGGCACAGGTTGGGCTCGCGGGAACTAAACAGAAGCAGGTGGTCTCTGTTTACATCTGCATATTGTCCTCACACACCTGCTTATAAGCACTAATCAGAAGAGACTGTTTCTCCCTAGTCATGTTTCATAATAGAACTTTTAAACACAAATCCAGAATCATGTAGAACTAAATTGTTTTAACAAGTAGAGAGGATTGATTAAGCCTTGAGTTAAATTATGGGTTTTAAAATAACTACGACAGAGCTCCAGTCTGCCAAATGGATTTTATAAGTGCACTGGAAGATTTTCAGGTGTTAATTCCCCTAATTAGGAGCACAAAGAAAAACCTGGATGTTCTCTGACACACAACTTACAGTATATTGAGTCTGAGCAATAGACAGATGAAGCATGAAGGAAGGGAGTTTATATGACCTTTGGCCTGGTGTAATGGTGGAGCTCTTCACTCAGCTACAAACTTAAACACAGAGCAACACATTGAGGCTTACCAGGGTGTTTCCTCATCATTCCACAAGCCAGAATAGAGCCATTAATTACAGCCATTGGGCAAGAAAAAATTATTGGTTGGCACTGCTTAGTACAGACCTGGGCAGGGTTGTAGACAAATGTAGACAAATGCAAATACACATCTCAGAGCGATGGTTATGCACCTGTCACACTTTTATTTATGCATTTTTATCAGACCCCCTAGTTTTTACAATTCTTTGCGATAAAAATTAGATTTTGTGGTGGTAATTCCCAGAAATTTGCAGACAATTTTGCGAGAAATAAAAATAAATAAAATAAATAAATAAATATATATATACCATTTATATCTTATTTACCATATTAGGTAGCCTACTATGTTAGGTGTGCAATCTGAAACAAGGACAATGACCAAAATCATGAAAATAAATCTTCTTTATTTTGATCTCTTGTCAAGACAAGATCTCAAAGGTTGGGATTAAGCCAAAGGAAGTTTGTATAACTCTTATTTTTATCCATGATCTTACTAAAACTCGTCAATGGCAGGGAATCATTTTCTCTCATTACATGTATATAGTTTGGAATTTTATGTTTCATGAGATTACTTAAATTGTTTGCAATTATTTTGTGTTAAATTAAGAATTTAGCAGAAATGCAAAAATTTGCAACTTTTTGTTGATTTTGCGTTGGATTTAGCAATTGTGAATCGTGAAAAACTAGGGAGTCTGTTTTAAGTATTATATATATATATATATATATAT
>CAIGQZ010001313.1:20553650-20563907 GCA_903798205.1 Danio tinwini
ACACACACACACACACACACACACACACACACACACACACAATTTTTGAATTACATGAACACAAACTTATTTGTTTTGGTTGTTGTTCAATATTCTTTTGTGGAAATGTATACTTATTCATCATAAGAGGGGGTCATTTACTTAAATAAACATTCTTATAATAATATAAAGTTACATTTAAAAACATATGCACAATCAGTTTTTCTGTAAACAACTTTACTGTGCTTTTTATATCAATCTAATGCATCCTTGTTGAGTGAATGCATTAATTTATAAAAAAATAAAACTATTTTCTTTTGAATAGTAATTTCGTTAAGCATGTTAATTTTGACAGCCCTAAAACAACACTTTTTTTTTTTTTTTTTTTTTTGCAAAAGGCTGTTTCTCTTCACTTTTTACCAGCCCCTTTGGCACCCCCTTGTGGCCCCTCTTGCAATTCCCAGATGTCTTTTTGTCTCCATAGACCCAATTTGTGATCCAATTGGAAAAGATGTTTTGAGCAGTCAAAGTTAGCGTGTTTTCTGCTCACATGCTTAAGTTATGATTTTCACAGCCCTCACTGTCATTATTAATAAATAGTCCCCTGTAAATGAAAACATGCTAATTAGTCAAATGAGGTGTTGTAGAACACAGCTGGAACAAAAACCTACAGGACATCAAACCCCTGCGGAGATGGGATGAGATGAGCGTCTATGTCCCAAATCATCAATGGCACACTAGAACCAATTATTGCTGGAAGCTCCACGAGTGGCTCATAGGGCACTGCATGCATTGGCCTTTATAGCCAGATGGACAACACGTTTAAGTTGTGCCTAATAATTCTGCTCCCCATCTAGAGTAGAGTTATTACGTGAAGCACAGAAATCGACTTGCTCTTTGATGAACATAAATCTCTGAATGTGTCCAGTGCTATGTTCATTTAGCGGCACGCTACCAGACTATTGATCGGCATATGAGTCAATTCCTCGTGTTCTGGCTCAAAGCGACTGCTGAACTAGACGTTTCTTCCATCATGCAGTCCATTACGGTGGGTCAGGGCTCAGCAATAATGCAAAATTGCCGGTATACACTTACATTTGACACAGAACAAGACTCAGCCCCTCCTGATTTCATTCTTTATAAACTTCCCCGTTTATAAAACATCCTCTTTTCTATGGCTAAGTACTGTGTTGGCCTTTAAATATACATCACAGCTTTCAGGCACTTAACTGTAAGTACAAATCAAAGTCCTGACACTTGTCTTGTAATACTGCAGAGAGTCCAGACTGTGACTTTAATCTCCTGTCATCCAGTTCCCTTTAGACTGAAGTCCGTCCTGTCAGACAAGCTCGCACTAAACTCATAATGCTTAGTAAAACGTCTGATCTCCTCCCTCTTCACTATCAAAGGGCAAATGACAGCTTTTTTTTTCCTGCGGGAAAATACTGGTTTCTTTTGATTAACAAAGTTGTGCTAAAAACACACTCCCTTGATGATATACAGACGAAATCGATTGGAAAGGCTGACCTGAGAAGCAAGAATACACACAATTGTATGTGCAGATTTTCATTATTGCTTACTCTTTATGGTATTGGGATGCAATGATTATTTGATTATGCTAAAGCAGGGGTCACCAAACTTGTTCCTGGAGGGCCCGTGTCCTGCAGATTTTTGCTCCAACCCTAATCAAACACACCTGAACAAGCTCATCAAGGTCTTACTAGGTATACATGAAACATCCAGGCAGGTGTGTTGAGGCAAGTTGGAGCTAAACCCTGCAGGGACACCGGCCCTCCAGGACCGAGACTGGTGACCCCTGTGCTAAAGGGTTCACCCAAAAAGAAAAATTTGCAATCCAAGGGTAGAATATTTTTTTTTTAGCTGAAACCAAGATCCTTGGTCATTCATAAAATGTCATAATGCATCACACAGATTTAAAAATATAATTGAAATGGATTGAAGCACACCTTTTACCCACAGCACATAAATGGTCATTCAACATGCAACAATCTAAAAAATAATGTGATTTTTAACTATATTTGTATTATATATTTATCTATTTATTTATTTACTACACACTTTTTTATGGGTTAAATTTATTTGTAAAATGGCTGTAAAAAATCCACTGTTTCTCTTACTTTTATGCCATTTTGGAGCCATGTGCACCCACTGACAACAGGTAAAGGCTGCTCTCTCTCTCTCTCTCTCTCTCTCTCTCTCTCTCTCTCTCTTTAGTGGCATGACATTTAAAGTATTGACAAAGCATCTTAGATATGTAAAAAGTATGTAATATTAATATCATTAAATTAATAAAATATACAGAAAATGTGAAATAAATAAGAGGAAAAAAGGAATAAAAAATAGACATTATTGCTAAAAATTATAATAATTACTAGAATAAAAAGTGTAGATTATTTAAATGAGGCAAATTAGTTGATTAGCCATTCCCAATAACATACAAATATTTTGCAGCCAGTATATTTTGTTTTCTCTGAGTATATAGTAAAATTTCTGTCATTTATTAAATGATTAATCATTTAATGTTTCTCTGACGGCTGTGCGCGCACAGTCAGCTGCGAAAAGGTAATGCAAAAACGCATACAAATAATGGCAACTTTAGAAAGCGAAAGTAAAACCCGAATCCCTGACATATTTGGAGATTTTCCACTGGTTAATCGATCTCCAATGTTTTGCTTTATTGGATGGATGCAAAAAAAGTCTAAAAGGATGATAATAAAAGTATTATTCATGTGTCACCACCAAGTAAAGTCTATGTGTGGGAAGCACTGTAATATATATTAATAGGCAACAAAAAATTAATGTCTACTGAAAATGCATTGATGTGATTTCTTATGAAGTGATTGGTTTGCACTAGAACTTAAACATTTTTTAAAGCATTACCTTGAATCCACAGCTAGCCTTATTAAACATGACGAGCAAGTTCAGAAAAGTCTGGATTTCAAACTTCCTGAAGTCCTTGCATTCTGGTCTTTGCATAATGCATTTATTTGAATTTTAGGAATCACCAAGGACCTGTAATATTCTAATGAACAATAAATAATCACCAACATCTTGGATGACCTGAGGGCGAGTAAATCTACAACTAAATTTAAATTTTTGGTAGACCATATCTCTAACAAGAGTTCATCTCAGCTCAACACATTGTTTAAATCCATTGCACCTAAATATTTAGAGAGAAACTGCTTAAAGTCTTTAGATTCTCTCTAGGCCGGCTAAGTGATTTAGTTGCCACCTGCTTTTCATCAGACCTTTGTAGGACATTTTGTTTATTTAGCTTTCTAAGTTCTTAATGGTCCATTTAGTTGGTTCTTGAAGTAACAGGCAAAAGCAAAGGGCACCCTGATTCAATCTGAAGTGTGTGCAGTGATCCCTGGCGTATGTTTCCACCATTGAGAACAACTGCTTCCTTTCATCCATAACCAGTGCTGTTGTCGTCTTGTGCTGGATAGTTGAACCTTATTGCTGGGTCAAATTGTCTTTAATTATGTTTACATGGTTTATCATAAGATATTTACTGTATGTGGCCAGAAATTGACATTTTATGTAGTATTATTTAGAGCAGGGGTGCCCAAATTTTTTACATGAAGCACCAAAAACCAAACTTGATTGAGGGTGGTGGGCCAAAGATAAATATACCAAACTTTATTAAAGTTGCCATTGGTGATTTTATGTAGAAAACATTACTTTATATTAACTAATGCAGTATATTTTTTACATTTTATAATGAATTTATTACAGTAAAAAAAAAAATCTAAATTTTAACAGAATGGAGTTACACTAGTCAGTTGCTCCTGTTTTTTTTTTTTTTTTTTTTTTTGCTTTGATTTGCTCGCCAATGTCTGCTGCATTGCAGTTTGCTTAGCTCAGGAATAAAACAAACAAACAAACAAACAAACAAACAAAGTTACATTTAATTAAAAATTACAATATCTATTAAAGTAATTCAACCCAACCCCTTTCCATCATTCTCATTCTCTTCTTATGTGGGATGGTGAGCCAAATCAAAGGTTTCCTTGGACCAACTTTGGCCTACGAACCCTAGTTTGGACATCTTGGACATTTAGAGGAATAAAGCATAAATTAGTACAGCCCATTTGGAAAATGAATATTTTATCAATTTTTTAGTGAATATAGATAATATATTTTGGTGCATTTAAATAAAAAAAGATTCATTAAACAGAAATATTTATTATAATAATATTATAGTCACCAAACATCTTTAGAAATGGTAAGATAATTTGGTAACACTTTGTTTTGATGGTTCATTTGAGTATTTGTAGACTGTCTGCTTAATATCTGTTGATACTGCTGCTAAACAGACATTTAACTGACTATAGACCATTTTAATGTAACGATGCCATTGGCCCATGAACATTTCCTGCTTGTTATCAAACTATTTCATAATTGTTACAAGAGGCATTTCAATCATAACCTAATGTTAAAACAGCTATCATAACATTATTTATCAATATGTGGACCTTTTTTGATTTTCAGAAGCTATGGAAATTAAAATTTAAAACAGAAAATGGAATAGGACCATTGTTATTGTTCACATCCTTCAAAATGGTCTATAAATAACTTTGCAAGTACATGTCAACTTAAACTAACCCTAACACCAGCCCTAACCCCAATCTAATAGTCTACTTATAATGTAATGAGAATTAGTTGGCATGTAAATGCAACGTAACTTAAATTCAACAAACGAACCATCAAAATAAAGTGTGACCAATAATTCATTTAAATGTGAAATATTGCAGAAAAAAATGACAAACTACTAAATTTTATACATTTTTGTTTCACTTGATTTTTTGCTCTGTTTTATTATTATTTAATATTTTTTCCTAACATATACATTTGGGCTACTAATGTTTGGATCATTATTGAAAGTTATTTTGTTAGATTAGCTCCAGATTTGACTTAAGTACTGACTAATCTAATGCATACAAGCATAATATTGTAAAGCATCCTATAAAAAAATATTAATTTTAATAAGAGATTTGTGAGGGCTGTACTTGTATATGCTGAGCACTGTATATATAACTTATTTAGCATGGATGCAATAAACTACAATATATTTATAAAAAATTATGAATATTGAATGAATGAATCTTAAAAACTGTTTATAAATCATAGAATAATATAGATAATATATTGTGGTTTTTACAAAGTAAATTTACAGAGAGCACAATATGTCGGTTTTGTACTGCAATGTACTTGACTAAGTCAAGCGATCCAGACAACATGTAATTATAAACTACTGAAAATGTCAATTTGGTTAACTTGTTGGAGACATTTTTGTCCTTAAGAAATATGTGAACTCTAATATATGATACTTAAATCCTATTCATCTGTACAGAAATCTGCATTAAATTATTTAAAAGTTCTATTCAAATCCATTGGTATCATTGAATCATCCATAATTAAGAAGGTCATGAAAAAGTCATGCAAATTCATTGATCGTAAAGCGTTCTACAACCTTGTTTGGCTTTTTACAGCACTAAATGTTGTAAAATTGTTCATTTCCTCATCTATTGATGCATGGGCATATTTAAACTACGACCATACAGTTTTTCCTCAGACTGTTAATTCTTTATTTATGGAAGTCTGGATTTCATCACTAACATTCACACTGAAAGATTTCATCATCACATCTTCCCTGGCTATTGATTCTCCCCTTCGTTTATTATGGATGTCTTCTGTTTCTTTTTTGCCCCTCCGCTCTGGCCCCATCACTATCTCTTCATCTCTTTCTATCATAGTCCAAGCTGTATGAGTGATGGATGTAGTCATTCTCATTGTGCTGTGGTTTATAGTCCTGTAGATAACCCACCAATGTGTCCTGACTGACCTCCATAGTAATGGGTATTAATGAGAGGTCATAAAGCATATCTGGTCTGACCACAGTAAAGTATGCCTCCAGAGGCCTGACGAACCCAGACGGGCAACAGTTTCAGAGTTACATCCTCTCACTTCCTATCCAGCTCCATTAATTATGTGCCATGCATACACTGAGTTGATGGAATGAATGTTATGGAAAGGTGAAAGGCGGTTATTTCCAGGGAAAATGTATGTGTAAAGCCAGGCTAAGACTAAAGAAGTTTTTATCAACGATTAATCCCAGATTTTCACCTCCTGAGAATTTGAGATAAAATCTTTGAGGACATTAATCGGTTCCAATTTTCAGTGCAGATTATCTGCTAATGTGAGGAGTTTAAAGATTGAACATTGCTGATCTTCTTGCACATAAATCAGGGCCTCCCCAATAATATTAGACATGTTTGATATTCAGTTTTAAATCGGAATGATATCAGCTATAGTAACGTGTCCTCCATACTAGACCACAATCGTATCGACGTATCGCTGAGGAGAAATCACATTGGTTTTATTGTATAAAGCAATTACAAAAACAAAATCAAAAACTGAATCCCTTTAATAGCCACATTTATACATATACTGATGTGTGTGTGAGAGAGTATTAATATTAATATGGTTTATTAGGACATTGTTTTGTGATCATGTGATGCACTCCCTCTGGTATGATCATGTTTGTATAATGTAGTGTGTGTTGATTTATGAGTTTCAAATCGTGTAGTATGTTTAGGATGTGTGTGCTGTGCTGCAACCAGATTTTTAAAAAGTCTCGTCTCAGCCCGGTTTAAGAAATGTAGAATGTAAAATGAAAAAAAATATATACACATTGACACAATAGATCATACAATATGGAAGCATATGGTTAAAAAAAAACATTATCAATGGTTATCTTGAGGACAAATATTAATATGTAATAATTATTCAAAAATATAATATATAAAAATATTATAAATCATAATAAAAAATAATAATATAATTAATATAATACAATCTGACTAACTGTGCGTTCACACCAAAGGTGACGAAAGCGGCAAAATTAGCTTTCTTTGCCATGGCTACAACAATGTCTACCTTTACTGCTCTGCTGGCGAGAGTGTTAACATACGCTACATTTCTGAGCTGTTGCAGTATATCAGCAAATCGGTTACATTCCCACATAAAAACATGCTATCTAGTGTGAAAATATTGCGCACTTTTATCAAATTAATTTAACAATGTGTCATCTTAGAATTATAAGGTTTTATCTGACATTTTTGTTAAAATTGAGTAATTGACATGTTCTTATTAAATGACAACTTATTTACATTATGGGATGTTTTTTATAAGTTGTTTACATTTTAAGGCATTTTATTTAAAAAAAAAAAACAAAAACAAATGTTACACACATACTGTTTGCTATGGAAAGCAAAAACTTTGAAGCTCAATATCTCAAAATCATTCAGAATGCAGATAGAACCTTATAATTCCAAAGTGACGACTGGAAGATCAAGTTTTGTGTTGTGTGGCTTTGCTCCACTTATACAATGTGTCCATATGTCTGAAATATTCCAAAGTAGCAATACTGTTTTGCATTGTCATTATAGTTAGCATGAGATTCCCGCTTATTTAAAGAAAAAATAAATAAAACATTAATGCACATCAGTAACCCGCTAGTAACCTTTTTAATGTATGTCTCTGTAAGAAAACATTGTAATAATTGGAAATCTGGCGACCGCAATAATCAAACCCTTGAGACCAACTGTGGTCAGAAAAGTTCACAGCCCAGAGACTGTGTTCTCTGGAATCCTCTAAAGGGGACTTTTACATTACAATTGATTGCTGCCAAATCGCGTCATTGCTCATTACCATAAAGGCGACTTGATTTCAACTCTCCTTGATGCTCACACCGGCGAAGATGCACTGCTTATTGCTGCCGGCTCCCATTAAAAATGAATGACTTCCAGCTACTTTGACGCTCTTGCTGCTCTTGGTCTAAACACACAGGCAAGCTAAGGTCACACTAGACTTTCGAAATTTCTACAATACTATGGCGTTGTGGCGAGGGGGCGTGGCCAAGAGCCATGGGAGCGAAACGAGGCCCGCCACAGAGATACACATGAGATACACCTGTGGCGCGCACCTGCTTCCAATCCCACGGAAGGAGCTCTGGACTATAAGAGGAGGAACGATGGCAGAGGAGGGAGAGAGAGGACTGGGCCAGGACATATTGTTTTACTTTTGCTTTCAGTTTGACGGCAGTCACCGTAAGGAGCTGCCATCCATTTGTTTTGGTTTAGACGGCAGTCTCCGTGAGGAGCTGCCATCCCTTTTACTAATAAATATTTAAAAGTTAGTCTGTTCTCCGCCTCCTTCTCGGCGGCCAGGTGGCCGTAAACTTTATTACAGTGGTGGCGAAAACCCGGGAGAAGGAGGGACAGACAGGTTGTCCAGTTGCCCTCGCCGCTGAGAGGGAGGGCGAGTGTTCGGGAGTTAACCCGAGTGGGGGAGAAACCTGTTCGTCTGCCACAGTGACAGGGTGGCCTGAGGCTGGCGAGGAAAGGATCTGCCTGCTGCCGTCTCCCAGCATGGGGAGGAGCAGGGGACGCGGGGCTCCCCGCCGGAAGGGAAAGAGCTGAAGGGAGCCATCCCATAGAGCCCGGGGGGAGTCACCGCGATCCGCCATGACACCGAAGCCTGCGTCCTCCACCGAAGCGGGAGCAGAGCAGGAGACCAGAGATGCCGCCAGCCAGCTAGGAGAGCCGCTGCCGGACACCAGAAGACGGACGGGTGGATAGATTCCTCCACAGGGCTCCCAGCATGTCGTCGCATCTCTCAGTTGGTTGAGGACCGAGTGGCAGCATGTCTGGAGAACCGAACCCCAATTTTTTTCCCTCTCTCCCCTCTCTGTCTTCTCAGTCTTTCCTCCTTTTTTCTCCATCTCCTTTTCTCTCGGCCCGTCTCATATAGGTCTCGCAGGTGCTGTGGAGCCAAGCCCCCCCACCCCACCCTGGAGTATGCACAGCCACGGGGTGCCCCCGGCCTGTGGTGGGAGATGGGGGTATGTGGCGAGGAGGCGTGGCCGAGAGCCGTGGGATCGAAACGAGGCCTGCCACAGATGAGATACACCTGTGGCGCGCACCTGCCTTCAATCCCACGGAAGGAGCTCTGGACTATAAGAGGAGGAACGATGGCATATTATTATTATTATATTGTTTTACTTTTGTTTTCAGTTTGACGGCAGTCTTCGTGAGGAGCTGCTGTCCATTTGTTTTGGTTTAGATACTGCCGTCCCTTTTATTAATAAATATTTTTTAAACTTTGTTGGTTCTCCGCCTCCTTCTTCCCAGCGGCCAGGTGGCCGTAAACTATTACAAGCATCTTTAAAAAAAAAAAAAAACATTTCTCATAGATCAGAGTTATTAAACTGCAGCTAGCTCTCTACAACTCTCACATGGTCGCCCATCTGAAGCTAAGCAGGGCTGCACCTGGTCAGTACCTGGATGGGTGACCACATGGGAAAGGTTGCTGCTGGAAATCGAGTTAGTGAGGCAAGCAGGGGGCACTCAAGCTGTGATCTGTGTGGGTCCTAATGCCCCAGTATATTGAAGGGGACTCTATATGGCTGCCGTCGCATCATTCAGGTGGCTGAGGAGATTTGCCCCATTGTATAAAGTGCTTTGAGTGTCTAGAAAAGCGCTATATAAAAGTATTATTATTAATACTAATAATGTACATATATATATAGGCTATACGCTTATGTTTCTACAATTGTAAGATAACAAACAAACAAATCAAGTCTATGTTACTGACAAATGCAATAGTTTTGTAGCGAATCATGTCCACCACTAATCCAACTAATGAAACAGTTTTCAGCAAACCAGTCTTGCTGTGCTCTATGAAGCACTCAGACAATGTGATTAAAATGTTGGCTTAATGTCTAGGAAGCGCACACTGATGTTTCCAAATAATTACTGGGGAAGTTATCTAGCGGTTATTGGCTCTGGAACCCCTGTGAAGTCATTAGGTAATCTCATTAGGTAATAATGACCTCATTGGCTGATCCCTTTACCTCCCAACTAGTGTAAGTGAGCAGTTTGGGGATAAATAAAATCAGAATGTTGTGCGTATCTACATTGTTTTCAATCCCCCGACCCCCTCATCTATTTCTGTTATACTTTAACTCAGATACAAAATATCCAGGCTCCAGTGGCAATGAATGAAGCACTAGCAGATTTTAGCGTTCAAAGAAGCAACAAAATGCAAGAAGAAGAAACATGTTGGTGTGTTTGATGTGAAAAAATATTTTTGCAGCATTGCTGTTTCTTTGAGGGCAGAGAGATGGATTCTCCAGAGACCCCACATCTCCTCCAATTAGATATGAGAGCAGTGAAGCACTTCTTTCTTTCT
>CAIGQZ010001313.1:20586843-20597024 GCA_903798205.1 Danio tinwini
TTTTTTTTATGTCACCAGACAGTATGTAACTTTATTTTCTTTTCTTTGAGCAACTGGGTGTGTGATGATTTGACTAGGAATATCGAACTGTTTATAAAAAAGGTGAGATTGCATTCAGGTTCTTTCACATTGAGATAAGGAGGTACTCTATAAGATACAAAAAAAGAAAGAGAGACTTGTCACCGCTGAAGGGCTTGAAATGGCAGATGTTGTCTGGGCAGATGAATTGTCAGTGTTGTACAGGCTTCTGGATGTGTGTGTGTGTGCGTGTGCGTGTGTGTGTAACTACAGTCCAGACAGCTAACAGATGGAGTAGAGCGGTATTGTTTTACTTTGTCATATAGAAGGTCAAAGGGTCACTGTGCATCTCACACAGTCTCTGAAAGAAAGACACGCCACCATTTAAAAGTTTGCGTTTGGTGCATTTTTGTTCAAAAGGTTTTTTAAAGATCTCTCTGCAACAAAATAGATGGCTTTTATTTTCCAAATGTTGATTTTACAAAATACCACTACAAATCATTCAGTTTGTACCATAGCGGACCAAAAGCTTTATACCAAACGGTTTAATACTAATATATGTATGACACCCCTACTGCTTTTAAATTTTATAGATATTTGCCATTTTAATATATGTTCGATCAAGAGGCAGCTTTTGCAATTTGGAGAATATTTACGAAGAAAAAAATGTTTCAGTGAACTAGGCTGATAATCAATTTGCCAGTACACTCAAATAAAAAAAAAACTTTGTGTCAAATATAGACCCAACTCCCCCATTGGTTAAAACAATGTGACGTACAAAATTTGGGACTTTGCCTTTATTTGAAACAACAATAGAACTACCAGAACTACTAGAATTACCATATCGGTCATTCTGACTGTTCACATGTTGTCATGTCATTTACAGTTGAAGTCAGAATTATTAGCCCCTGTTTATTTTTTCCACAATTTCTGTTTAATGGAGAGAAGATTTTTTCAACACATTTCCAAACATAAGTGTAAATAACAAATTTTTAATAATAGATTTATTTAATTTTTTCCATTATGACAGCACAAAATATTTTACTAGATATTTAACAAGACACTTCTATACAGCGTAAAGTGATATTTAAAGGCTTAACTGGGTTAATTAGGTGAACTACGCAGGTTAGGGTAATTAAGCAAGTTATTGTATAACGATAGTTTGTTCTGTAGACTATTAAAAAATAATAATTAACTTAAAGGGGCTAATAATTTTGACCTTAAAATAGATTTTTTTTAAAAACTGCTTTTATTTTAGCCAAAATAAAACAAATGAGACTTTCTCCAGAACAAAAATATTATCAGACATACTGTGAAAATTTCCTTCCTCTGTTAAACAACATTTGGGAAATATTTAAAGAAGAAAAAAGAAATCAAAAGGGGGCTAATAATTCTGACTTCAACTGTACAGTCAAAGCTTATATTGAGATATTAAAGTTAAGCTTTGAATGTCTGTTGTCATATTTAATTAAGTCATCATCCTTAATATAAGATCTTTTTGGTAATACAGCCTATAAATGTAAAGTTAGGCTATACTAGACCACTGTGAATGTCCACGCCTCACTTTTATTATCACAAGCAGGATCCAAAATGATCAATCAAATGATTCAAAAGTTGCCAACATCTTATATGGCCTGGTGGTGACTAAATTTGCAGCAAATTATTTGGGGAAATTTTCGCTTTAAGGTGTTTCACACAGCCATTTTTAGCCTTGGTCTTGGCCTCAACATGACTTGTATGACCAAATGACATGACCTTCATCCTCTAGATACTACAGTATCCATTTATAGGTTATAGTATCCATCCATCTTATTGGTATTACTGTAATTCTTATATACACACACACAAAAATAATCATGCACATGTACGCTCTACCCCCACTCTAATACATCCCATCTCTTGTTTTTAATTGTCTCTTATTATAAGCCAAACTGCTGCTGTGGCTAAGCAAGTCTCCAGAAATGTTATTTAATGGTGGAATGTGTTCAAAAGCCAGCAATTAGCCGCAGCTGACATGCGAGAGCAGAGCCTTGCCGGCCACTCGGATGACTCCCTTGTTCAGCCAAGATGACTGTTTGTTTAGGCTGCAGGGATCCAAAGGGACAAGCAGTGTTTCGTTTAACATAAAAACAGGTTCTTTATAAACAGCCTCTGTATTTTGGCAGACCTGCAGAAATAGCGATGATTAATTCACATGCCTGTCAGTGCCGTGGGGTATTCAAATAAAATCCTTTTTTTGCTAGGATTTCAGAGCTCTGGATAGCATCAGACTCTGTTTTTTCTTTATCTGTTTCTTCTGCTCCTTCTCTTGTTTTCATTTATTTGTTTACTTATATTTATTTATTTACTTACATTTATTTATTCATATTCATTCACACACTGGCCTCCAAAGATATGTAAACTGATTGACAGCTGGTAAGTGTTTGTGATTGGTTGGTGACTCTGCTGTTCTCTAGCTTAAACAGTATAATGGCATAGATGACAAATACGTCTATGGAACAAGTCATCCACTGTTTTCAAATGGTCAAAGAACTTGAGCACAGTGCAATTTGAATGCACACACAAGATCATAATTACATGTATAAAAATGTACATGTATGAATATTGTATCTGCAGTACATGAGATGGTTTTTCAAATTGCAACAGAAGACAAAGACTTTGAATACCATAGCAAAAAACCCCACCAAAACACAAAAAAAACACACACAAACTAATACATTTTGACCTGTGAAAATGTCATGTCTTTGGGAATTTTTTCTTGGCAGACTATGCAAAATAGTAGCGTCTTAGAAAATATGCAGGTCTTGAGTAACAACACAATTACATTTGAAAAGTTTTAAGTTGGCGGTCAAATGTTGCGTCTATGTTTATCTCTATGCAATTTGCTTCACCTTTAACAAAGCTTTACTAATAAATAAATGGTAACATATTTTAAACCAGTTCATGTTGTACTCTCAGATATAAAAGGTACAAAAACTTTCACTGGAGTGTAACATTTCAAAAGGGACTGAAATGAGAATTTTACTGTAGGTATTAATACTTTTTAATAATCCAAGCAATTTTGTTTTCAAAAGATGTCTAAAAGCATTGATGCCTAGCGAAAACAAGTTTAAATGGAGGCCGTCAGTGAAAATCTAACAGACATTAACAATAGTACAAATAGACAAATTAGACAGGCTTCACATATGATTCTTTGCTGTCTATTTGTTGACTAGTCTTTGTTTGGACTAGGCTTAGACATCTATTAGATTTTCACTGGCAGCCTAAATTTAGTCTCATTTTAGCCAAGATGTCGATGTTTGAACTATATTTTGACTATATTTGGAAACTATTAGTTGGCCAAAAAAAGCTTGCTTAGAAGGTACCAAAATACACCTTTTTAATACAAATGATTACCCGATTTAAAGTGATAAGTGGCAATCAAAGTCAAATCAAAATCGTGTCAAATCATGTCTTAAAGGGCACCTATGGTGAAAAATCTACTTTTCAAGCTGTTTGGACAGACATGTAGGTATAGTGTATATACTGTCATATTGGGGTGATATAAACACACTCAGTCCTTTTTTTTTCAATTAAACAACAAAAACGGTGGACCAATTGGAGCCGTTTTGAGACCAGGCCCACCAATATTGATTGACAGCTGCGTATTAACATGTCTCCGTAGTTTGTAATCATATCCACAAGACAGAACGTGCGCAAATCAACCCTAAATAAAAGGTCTGTTCAGTTTAGGATCATCAAATGTGATCAAGAGTGAGTTTTACAAGTTTAAAATGTTTTAAAACAGTGCATGTGTGGGCGTTAAATCAGGTTAATTTTGTACATTAACGTAGCAGATATCCATATAGCAGTGGATATTAACCTGTATCCTGTCACATTTGCGTGCAAAGACAGTGCAAAGCTAAAAACATGCGCTCTATGTATGTGCATGTGTGTCTGCGCTGTGTGTGTGTGTGTGTGAACTTTGTAACGACATTATGTGTGACTCATCCTGCAGCTCCACACAACAAATGCACCAAATAATCATTGATAAAGCTCTTACTGCAGTTTTTGTCACAAACGTTACATGAGATCTGCTTCTTTTATGTCTGTGTCAGTTGTTTGAGGCAGCCGAGGGCGGAGACTGAGGCATGCGCGGCAGGCACGTGGAAACGATAGGTGGGGAGGACTAGCCTTAAAGGCGCAGTACACAAAAACAGCAAAAATCTATTGAGAGCTATAAAACACCATCTAGTGAAAGCTATAATAAATAATCTGATGGGTGTTTTGAGCTGAAACTTTACAGACACATTCTGGGGACACAAAAGGCATATATTAAATCTGGAAAAAGAGTTAACCTAGGTGCCCTTTAACACTTACAGTGGCAACCTTACAAATGCAGGTGTATTTCAGACATGGCATGTCAATTTTTTATATAACAATAAAATGGATCACAGATGGTCTGCGCAAAACATGCATACAGAGACTGATGCATTTTACTTCTATAATATGTACTAATATGTATTTTCTCAATAACAAATTTCTTTACACCTATCACACCCCCCACCAAAAAAAAAAAGTAAATACTGAGCGACTATTAAATTTGAAACCAGACACAGTCATTAAAAGCAAGTTACAGACAAGCCCTATTGTTTCTTACACTATGTATCTTTATCCTTGCAGGTGAGCCAGCGCTAGCAAAGGAGAACAACTGTCTGAACGCAGCGAAGGCCTGCAACCTAAATGACACCTGTAAGAAATACCGTTCAGCATACATCAGCCCATGCACGAGCCGAGTCTCAACAGCTGAAGTCTGCAACAAACGGAAGTGCCACAAAGCCCTGCGGCAGTTCTTCGACAAGGTGCCGCCCAAACACAGCTATGGTATGCTGTACTGTTCCTGTCCTCTAGGGGACCAGTCAGCCTGTTCTGAGCGTAGGCGCCAAACCATTGTGCCAGCTTGTTCATATGAGGACAAGGAGAGACCCAACTGCTTGACACTGCAAGCTTCCTGCAAGACCAACTACATCTGCAGGTTTGAATGCCTCCTTTTTGTTATTTTTTTTAGCATTTTCTTCATATTCAATGAAATTTTATATTTATGTGTATTGTGCTTTTTACTGTACATAGACTTTATAACCATCTTTACATTAAATGCATGTTTCTGCTTTACAGTAAATGTTAATAGTGACAGAAATGTAAAGTTTTTGGATGTTACTCACTGACAGTACTCAAGCAGAATTCATAAAACAAATAATTACATAGCATCATATAATATTTAAGGTAAGTAAGCTCGAATAAACTAGTGAATAGTTAAGTTTACTGTAAGACTCAATTTATTTAAATTGGCTAACTGCGTAATTTATTATAAACTACCAATGGGAAATAATGTGTAATGTCAACTGTAATGCAATGCTGACAACGGAGGTGTGGATTTAAATGCAGGTTAATTAACAAGAATGGTCAGGCAAGCAACCATCATTGGGCAAACAGATGTATACAGGCAAATCCAGAGTCGTGGTCATAAAACAGGCGGATGGTCAAAAGGCAGGCAGCAGACAGGAGTAAACAAAACAAAGCAAGGGTCAAACACGGCAAGACAAGGCAAAGAAAACACGTTGTAATGTTCACAAACAGTTAAACAAGACTCAACCAACATGTGTGCGTGCGCAGTGTATTTAAAGTCCATGTAATCAGTCCTTAATCCTCTGGCTGTGAGTGTGTGCAATCAGAGGAAGCCAGAACAGATATATTCATTCATTCATTCATTCATTCATTCATTCATTTTCTTTTCAGCTTAGCCCCTTTATTAATCTGAAGTCTCCACAGCGGAATGAACCGCCAACTTATCCACCATATGTTTTACGCAGCGGATGCCCTTCCAGCCGCAACCCATCACTGGGAAACATCCATACACACACATACTCTACAGACAATTTAGCTTACCCAATTCACCTATAGCACATGTCTTTGGACTGTGGGGGAAACCGGAGCACCAGGAGGAAACCCACGCGAACGTAGGGAGAACATGAAAACTTCACACAGAAATGCCAACTGACCCTGCCGAGGCTCGAACCAGCGACCTTCTTGCTGTGAGACAACAGTGCTACCCATTGCACCACCGCGTTGCCCAAATATATAATATAATATAATATAATATAATATAATATAATATAATATAATATAATATAAAATAATATAATATAATATAATATAATATAATATAATATAACATAATATAATATAATATAATATAATATAATATAATATAATATAATATAATATAATATAATATAATATAATAAATCAGCTATGATTCAAACTCAAATCAATAAAGTAATAAAATCTAATGTTCACTATGGAAAACAGTTTTTTTTTTTCTTCCATTAATAAAAAATATGTATGCACAAAAACAAGATATTATACAAGATGAGAGAGCAAGGTGTAAATTATCATTGTAAAATGGCATAATAATAGTAAAAATAAAACTACTTATACTAATAGTGCCAACGTAGGCTCATTCTAAAAAAAAAAAATTTCCCCCTATGTACATTTCTGGAGATCACAAATGATGTAGCCTGAGCTACAAATGGCTGTATTTGTCTTAAAAACGAATGCTATGGGGCAGTATGACATCGTTCCTTTTCATGCTTACAAGCTGATCACATGCCTCCATATGGACTGGCTATTATCAGTTTGTTCAGTTGCTCGTTATGAACGTTGGCAGACTTGAGATGCAGAAAGAAGTTGACCACGATAACAGGGTTTGAGTCTGGCAAAGAATGGTTCCAGAAAGCGGGTAAGACAAAAACAGAAGGCAAAAAAAAACCAAAAAAACTATTGGTTGGGTTTAGGCAAGGAGGAGGGTTGATCAGTCAACCGGTCAGTCATTCAGTCGACATCGGCCTCTGGCGAATTTACATGAGAACAGCAGGCGCGAATGGCACTTCTCAAATTTGAGATCTCAAAGAGCGTACACAGCAGCCTCTAGTAATTTCGCAAAAACAAACACTGCAAAAAAAGAAAGAACATGCCTCCTGGGATGTATTTGGCACTCTTCAGAAATATATTTAATTGTACGTTTTCAGAATGAACCTGGGTTGAATACTGCGTTTACACTTTATTTTAACGTACAATTTACACTTTTAACAAACCATTAATTCTTAATTAACTACACTCAAACTACTAACTAGCTGCTTATTAATAGATGGTAAGGCAGTAACTGGGTTTAGGTAGTAGGTAGGATAAGAGATGTAAAAAATCATATTTATCATAAGTGCTATTTAAAGAGTTAATACCGGAATAGGGAGGTAATAAGCCAGTAGTAAATGGTGAGATTTAAAACAAACTATTCAAACTATCCAAGTATTAGCAATATTACTAATCATACTTTTATAACTTTATTTTCAAATACACCACCTTTTATCTTACATTTGTATAATATACATAAAGGAAAAAGCTAACATCTGTGGTCCCAACCTAGAAATCCTTAAATGTAATAGTAAAGCGAGTATAAGGTCAATTCACAGTTGAAAATGGTTGGCTCTCTGCTTTGCGCACACACAATTATATAGAAATAGATCCACACTTCACTACAACACTTATCTCGTATGCATTAACACATGGCAGTGCAAAACAAGCTTTTTAGAGGTGCTAAGAAAAGCTTCACTGAATCTGAGAGGCAAGATCACAACATGCCATTTGCAATAACACATATTCACCAATAGGGACAGACATGGCCACAAGCATCTAAACTGCATCTACTGGGAAATAAAGCGTTTATTAAGGTAAGGTAGGAGAGCACATCGTGAGGACAATCGAGGTGATTATTGAAGTCTAGCAATAAAGGCTGCAGCCCCAAATCTGGTTTGTGCAGGGAGGAGACAACTTCAGAGTCCTCTAAGTGGCTTGTTAAGGATTCATTAGCACAACGTAGATGTAGTTTTGCCAAGTAAATGTCTTTAGGCACAGAGAGAGCGACTGCTAATAACCCTGCTCAATCAGAAGAGCCACCGTTTGGCATTCTGGGGGCACACTGAGACACTCATACAAATAAATGGAATGTATTTTGTATTTGCGCTCCGGGTCAATTCACTTTCTGCATTCTGGTGGATTTTTTCCCTCTTTATGGATTGTCCTTGCTTTAGGGATATCGATTTCCACAAATTCTCATGGCTGATTGTTGTTAAACAAACTGATCTTTGTTAATTGCTTGTTAACACATTTAATATTATTTCTAGAAGTTACCATGAAACTCAAAAGGTTTTTTAGATGTTAGTATCGATACTTTAGTCTTAAGGCTACCTATAAACTAGTGTGATCTAAAACAATGACAAAATTTGCATTAAGAAGATATAAACATTCAAAGTTTGCAGTTTGTCACCTCTACCTAATTGGATCATTGTTTAGCTTTTTTACATCTCATATTTTATTTTTTCATCAAATGACCATAGCAGAGTAAAATAAACGTTTTATTTGGTAAGAAAAAAATGTGTTTGAACTACGATGGAAACACTTTTACAGAACAAATCCCATTATGCACATTAAAAAAAGTAATATGGTTGTGTCATAAGAGATCATGTGGGGATAAAAAAAAAAAGGTCACTTTATTTTGATGGTCCGTTTGTTGAATTTAAGTTGCATTGTAACTAATTCTCATTAGATAAGTAAACTGTTAGGTTGGGGTTAGTGGAAGTTGACATGTACTTGAAAAGTTTATTATAGTCAGTTAATGCCTGTTTAAGGAGCATATCAACAATATTAAGCAGACAGTCTACTAATACTCAAATGGACCATCAAAATAAAGTGATCCAACATGTTGTTTTGGTCATTCTAAAACATCTTAACCATTTCAGTATTAGTGCTATTATATTATTAATGACCTCCAGAACTGTCAAGAGCGTCTGTGCTTCACGTCGCACGCCTTGATGTGCACACTGGCATCTGCTGCACCTGTGTGTCCATAAAAGCAAATAGTTTTCATTGTTGTATGTTATTTTCTTTCCAAATGTGCATTGGATATTGTGCATATTGAGGAAAATCTATGCATGTCAATGACAGGCAGGCTAAATCTACCATTGAAATAGTGTATAGATTAAAAGATTATCAATCATTGGTTATTCATTGGCATTTGTATCATTATGAAGCTAGATGTAGCCCATGTACTTGTCCAGAAAATTCACACTGCTGTCTTATTAGGTGACACGGCGTAGCACATTGATTTACACAATCTTTAACACTGTGACAGACTGACGCTGAGAGTCTCCTAACACCTTTAACAGCCAAGAACTGTGTGTGCAGTGTGCTTTTAAAACATGCATTTGTCAACATGTGTTCTCTTTCATTTGTAATGAACCATACTTAATTATAATGTGATAAATAATGTGTTAGTCCTGATTGTACTCAAATACATGTGAGGAAAAGGTAAGACATGTCTCTGATGTGTTTGTGGTGTTTTAGGTCTCGTCTGGCGGATTTCTTCACTAACTGTCAGCCTGAGCCCCTCTCTCTGTCAGGTTGTCTGAAGGAGAATTATGCTGACTGCCTGCTGTCATACTCGGGGCTCATCGGTGAGTCTGTTGTGTAAATAAATGTATTACACATAACTGGTGTGCAATTTGGACAAAAAAAAAAAAGGCGCAAATTTTGTTGTTTTGGTGAATATTATAATTTTTTTTACATACATATACATCTAAACACACACACACATGAAACTAGTTATGAGTTATGAAACTCCCAAAATCATTCCGCATAAAATCTGCAGATTTTTACCAAAATTCTGCGCAGAAATAGCAAAAAACGTCCGCAGATTCTGTCTGGCCCTGCTCATGACACATGCATTCAACATTCATATAGAGCATAGATATCATTCATACACCATACAGTAGTTGTTGCCTTCGTCATTACACATTTCTTCTCAATCCCCAGACCTCACTTATCTTTAAGTGATTATGATTAGTGATAAGACACGCAAATATATAAGTACAATTAAATAATGTAAATATTTCGTATGTGTACTTAATATTTAACATTATTTTATAATCTTTACCTTTTCAACCTGTCGAAAGAACCAAGATCACAGAAAGTCTGTGAGCTCAATAAATCACCAAGAAGTTTGAGATGAGAGAGGGGGTGTAATTACACACACACACACACACACACACACACACACACACACACACACA
>CAIGQZ010001313.1:20597124-20612420 GCA_903798205.1 Danio tinwini
AGGCACACACACACACACACACACACACACACACACACACACACCTGTCTGCTTCTCGAAACTGATTGGCTGATAGCTGTGCAATATTCTATATAATAATATAAGCACTCGTACAGCCTCTTCATCCTTGTGCATTACTCCGCACACATGGAGTGACAGCAGATTAATAAACTCACTACAGTTTGACAAATATTGCAGCTGTTGGACAACATAATGTACTTTTGAGGCTTTTATGCAAGAAAGTTGTTGTTTAGATTGCAACTAAGCAGTTTATTTGACGTTCTGCTACAAGATTGTGACAGAGACAGCATAATACATCCTTAGGGGAAGAAAAACTCTCAAATTACAAAAAAAAAAAAAAGAAATTACAGCTAAATAAATCCATTTAAAACTTGTAAGTGACACTCTAAGTCGATCTCTCTCTTTTGTATGTTGTAGTGCTATATTTATACCATAGTAATCTGCTAGTGTTTGCTTTTCTATGACTTTTTCGGGGTTAATTATTATGATCTCCCGATTGCACCAGAGAAATACTGGGAAATCTCTGTAAACGACTGATGGCATTTCATGCCATTCAGCCTTAAAATCTTAAAATGTGAGCAAAATCACCTGTTTTTTCATCACTTTAGATATTACGCTACAGAATCATTTTAATACTTGCTCTAAAATGACATTGGTGAAGTAACAACCGTTTTTGCTGTTCTGACGTCAGCTGCAGAAGTGAATGAATGGCGGTAGAATGCACTTCTTCAAACAAAACGATTTTTAACACTTTATTTTTTTG
Source organism: Danio tinwini (assembly GCA_903798205.1). Lineage (NCBI taxonomy): Eukaryota > Metazoa > Chordata > Actinopteri > Cypriniformes > Danionidae > Danio > Danio tinwini. Next base: position 20,597,909 of record CAIGQZ010001313.1, read on the forward strand.
ATTTGAGTTAGATTTTCTATTTTATATACACTTATGCCATCAAACTGTTGTATAAATGCAATAATCACATGAGTAGCAGTGAGATATGGCTGTATATTGTCACTGGTGGGACACTGAGGCCTACGGCCTCGAGACAAAGAATGCCTCTCACCAGTGCCAATATACAGCCATATCGCACTGCTACTCGTGTGATATTACTCATATAAGTGTATATATGAGTATGAACATTTAAGTTTTGTGAACTATTAGAAATGAGAGTGGTTTGTTGAAATGGCCTGAACATGGTGAATAATAAAATGTCACACACTCAAGGCATTTTACCAATGAACAAGTGAACAAACAACAAATAAAATTTGCAGCTTCATGTAATTTTGTGACAAACAACATTAGCATGAAGTCATCTTTCTGCTCACTATGCAGCAAACACTTTACATGAAAGTAAAACAACACTTTAATTGCATTTATAAATTTATATTTATTAACTGCTTATAAACACATATTTCTATTTCAGCCTTTTGAAATGAACTAACCACAATATAATGATTATCAATTATAATTTTAATGAAAATAACAATTCAAAACAGTAATACTAACCATCAGATAATTTACCATATTTTACCCTGAAACAAGGAATCATGACAAGTGACATTAAACCCAAAATTATTCATACCCCTGGGGCATGAAACCACAGTGCCTAAACTAGCACTAGTACTCAGTACACAATCCTCTGAGATACATATATAGTGAAAGCCTCAGTGAAAACATGTTTGTTCTCTAGTTCTTTGTGCTGGATGTCGTGTGCAGCAGCTGGACACAGGGGAAAACAGCAGTGCAGCTATTAATCTGTGATTAACTTCTGTTGTTCTCCAAGCAGTGGGAGACTGTGTTTCTCTGTGGGCTCATGCACACTGTCACATCCTCACAGTACACTTTTATGAAGCACACTGCACCAAAATGTAGATTTTTAAGAAAGCTCAGAGAGAACAAGATAACAGCTAATCTAAGATGACAAGGGTTTAGGGTTTAGACTGTACAAATCAGGCTTATATGTATATATTTAGATGCATTCAAAACTAATACTTTATAGAAAACAGTGTTTGTAAAAAATAGACTAGGAATGTGTTATTTGATTTTCAGGTACTGTGATGACTCCAAATTACCTGCGTTCACCCAAGATCAGCGTGTCTCCATTCTGTGACTGCAGCAGTAGCGGCAACAGCAAAGAGGAATGCGACAGATTCACTGAGTTCTTCACTGACAACGCCTGCCTGCGTGAGTTACTGCCCTCACTCACACTAAACGCTGACTCACAACCGCTCATTTACATGTGCAGTCTCCACAAAGATTAAACATACAGCTACAGTATGCAAGTGCAGGGAGTGCAGAATTATTAGGCAAATAACCACATCATCCTCTTTATGCATGTTGTCTTACTCCAAGCTGTATAGGCTCGAAAGCCTACTACCAATCAAGCATATTAGGTGATGTGCATCTCTGTAATGAGAAGGGGTGTGGTCTAATGACATCAACACCCTATATCAGGTGTGCATAATTATTAGGCAACTTCCTTTCCTTTGGCAAAATGGGTCAAAAGAAGGACTTGACAGGCTCCAAAAAGTCAAAAATAGTGAGATATCTTGCAGAGGGATGCAGCACTCTTAAAACTGCCAAGCTTCTGAAGCGTGATCATCGAACAATCAAGCGTTTCATTCAAAATAGTCAAGAGTCGCAAGAAGCGTGTGGAAAAACCAAGGCGCAAAATAACTGCCCATGAACTGAGAAAAGTTAAGCGTGCAGCTGCCAAGATGCCACTTGCCACCAGGTGTGCAATACTCAGAGACATGGCCAAGGTAAGATTGGTAAAGGGCAGAGAGCTCCAGTCCGACTCAGACCCCAGCAAGGTGGAGGTTATGTACTGGTTTGGGCTGGTATCATTAAAGATAAGCTCGTGGGGCCTTTTCGGGTTGAGGATGGATTCAAGCTCAACTCCCAGTCCTACTGCCAGTTTCTGGAAGACACCTTCTTCAAGCAGTGGTACAGGAAGAAGTCTGCATCCTTCAAGAAAAACATGATTTTCATGCAGGACAATGCTCCATCACACGCGTCCAAGTACTCCACAGCATGGCTGGCAAGAAGAGTCTAAAAGAAGAAAAACTAATGACATTGCCTCCTTGTTCACCTGATCTGAACCCCATAGAGAACCTGTGGTCCATCATCAAATGTGAGATTTACAAGGAGGGAAAACAGTACACCTCTCTGAACAGTGTCTGGGAGGCTGTGGTTGCTGCTGCACGCAATGTTGATGGTGACAGATCAAAACACTGACATAATCCATGGATGGCAGGCTTTTGAGTGTCCTTGCAAAGAAAGGTGGCTATATTGGTCACTGATTTGTTTTTGAATGTCAGAAATGTATATTTGTGAATGTTGAGATGTTATATTGGTTTCACTGGTGAAAATAAATAATTAAAATGGGTATATATTTGTTTTTTGTTAAGTTGCCTAATAATTATGCACAGTAATAGTCACCTGCACACACAGATATCCTCCTAAAATAGCTAAAACTAAAAACTACTTCCAAAAATATTCAGCTTTGATATTAATGAGTTTTTTTGGGTTCATTGAGAACATGGTTGTTGTTCAATAATAAAATGAATCCTCAAAAATACAACTTGCCTAATAATTCTGCACTCCCTGTACTAGGAAAACGATAAATCGCAACAACTTTAGGCTCAACTATAATTAGTTATAAATAGGGATGTCCTGATCAGGTTTTTTTTACCCTCAAGTTTAAGTCATTTGACTGAGTATTTACCAATACCGAAACCCGATCCGATACTTTTATAATACATAAAGACTTAGTAAAGACATGGGTGCTACGGACAAACTCCATATGTCTGTGGTGAATGAAATATGGGGTACATCTTATATCAAGTCAAGTAGTTTGTCAGAAATCTTCTTATAAAGGGCTGGTAGAGCTTTCTCTGTGAAATAGTAGCGAGACAGCATTTCAAATCAAGGTTCTACGTTTGTTTTTGGTTTCTTATCAGGTTTGTTCAATGTTGGCAATGGCAATGTTATTGTCATCATCTTTATATAATATCTCCAGACCGCAGACAAACTCACACTTTTTGTTTCAATCTGCCTCCTTGTTCTACTTTGCCGGCATTTAACCACAACAAAGTGATATCATGCCGCATGCATTGCTGTTTCTGTGTGAAGTCAAGAAAGAATCAAGAAACATCAGTTTTTGAGAAAGTTCATTTAAATGTTTCACAAAAAGCATTTGATTACGGCTCAAACTCAACTTTAACTCATAAATTGACGGCCCTCTGAATATTTTCTGCTAAATATCTGGGCATTTTATGTAACAAAATAAAGAACTAAGCTTCTGCTTTTTAACAAAAACAACAAATTCTGTCTTCACATGTTTATGTTTTGTCACAGCTTAAATGCAGAGAGATGTGATTACAAATTTTACAAATGGTACTGTTTTTATTATTGGAAATAAATTAGCGATTCAAATGCAGTTGACGTACCATTAAAGATATCAGTAACACTTTAGTTTAGGTCACAATTCATGCTAATAACTTAACTATAATCAAGTTATAATGTATGATTTGATTCTGCATTCCTAATACTACCCAAAACCAAAAACCAACTTGTACCTTTCTAGCTATTAATAAACAGCTAATTAGTAGTTTATTATTCTAGTGTTAGTTAATGGTTTGTTATTACTGTGTGACCTAAACTAAAGTTTTACCAATATATCTTACTTGGTGTTCCAAGAATAAATGAAAGTTTCATAAGTTTGGAACAACATTAGCATGAGTAAATGACAAACTTTTTTATTTTAGCTACTTCATGTTTTTTTTATTTGTCAGTGTGAGCATTTCTGGTATAATATCTGCTGTCAAGATTGTCACTGTCACTGCATACTTACTGTATCATGATCTGCCTCGGGTAAACATTAATGATCTACACTGCCTGATCCCGAAAAAACACCCAGCTATATACTGATACAGAAATATAGAAATCAGACTTGAAAACACATTCGATAGCCACCGTTTAAATGTTAATTGAACTGGTTCATTCATTCATTTTCCTTTGGCTTAGTCCCTTTATTTATCAGGGATCACCACAGCGGAAAGAACCGGCAACTTATCCAGCATATGTTTTATGCAACGGATGCCGTTCCAGCCTCAGCACAGTACTGTGAAACACCCATACACCCTCTCATTCACACAAACACTCATACACTATAGCCAATTTAGTTCATCCAATTCACCTATAGTGCATGTCTTAGGACTGTGGGGAAAACTGGACCACCCGGAGGAAACCCACACAAACACAGGGAGAACATGCAAACTCCACACAGAAGCGCCAACTGACCCAGCCAGGGCTCAAACCAGTGTCCTTCTTGCTATAAGACGACAATGCTAATCACTGAGCCACAGTGCCACTGTCAGCATAAATTATTAATAATAATTAGATAATTAATGTTTAATGTCTTAATATTTAAACATATTCCACCCAAATGTGCGTCTGAAAATATGGTCACCCTACCAAAAAGTTTGTTTATTTCGATCCCCATAAACATTTACAAATGAAGTGGCTAATCTTCCTGGGGTCCAACAAATAAAATTAAGAATTTACATGAAATCATCATCAAAACCAATACTAAAAAAAGAAAATAGAGCAAATGCCAAAAAATAAAAAATGACAAAGAATGATTTCATTATGTTTTGGCTTAAATTGTAAAAAAAAAAAAAAAAAAAAAAGATTTGTAACACATTTTGTTTAAAAGTAACTTTAACCAACACTGATTATGATATATATTTATTTTTTGTCAAGTAAATAAAATTTGTTGCTTAGTTACTTTCTAAGGAAAGTAATGTTAAAGTATGTTATGTTATTTTTATGGTTTTGTGTTGTATTCTTTTTTTAGTACATAATTTTCAATTCATTCATTTTCTTTTCGACTTGGTCCCTTTATTAATCTGGGGTCGTCACAGCGGAATGAACCGCCAACTTATCCAGCATGTGTTTTACGCAGCGGACAAGGGCAGAACATGCTAGTATATAATATAGTCATTTTAAAACAGACTATTATATATTACATATACAGTTGAAGTCAAATTGTAAGCCCTCTTGAGAAACATTTAAAATAATAAATATTTCACAAGTGATATTAAATGGAGCAAAGACATTTTTCATAGGATTTCTGATACTTTTTTTCCTCTAGAGAAAGTCTTATTTTATTTTGACTAGAATAAAAGCAATAAAAAAAACATTTAAAGATCAATATTGTTACATCCCTTAAGCAACATTTTGTTCGATTGTCTACAGAATAAACCACTGTTATACAATTATTTGCCTAATTATCCTAAATTGCCTAATTAACCTAGTTAAAGCCTTAAAATTGTGCTTTTAGCTGAATAAAGCTTAGTACATAATATTTTACTAGATATTTTTTCTGTCATCATGGCAAAGACAAGAAATCAGTTATTAGAAAATGGCTATCAAACTATTATGCTTAAAAAATATATAGGAAAAAAAATATTTCCATTAAACAGAAATTGGGCGGAAAATATACAGGAGGGCTAATAATTCTGACTTCAACTGTATATTCATATGGTCAAAATAATGCAATTAAACATTGCATGTCAATAGCCTCATACATGACTTTTATACATAAAGTAGAATTATGACAGCCTCTTTAGGAGTAAAGCCACATAAATAGAGCTTGCTTAAACTTCCAACAATACTTGATTCAAATCAATCTTCAATCAAATGCTCCTCATATCTGCTGTTTGCTTTTTCTGTCTTGTTTTCTCTCCATTTAACTCTGTGCCTCCATCCTCCATCCATCTCCCTCCTAACCATCCATTTGTCTCATTCTTCCTCTGATCTGCTTTGCTCTGTCCATCTCTTCAGACGCCAGCAAGCTGTTTTCCGAGGCTTTTAGCTGTCCACCTGTCAGCCTGTTTTTACCTCTGCCTCTGAAATGCCTCTTCCATCTTCCTATTATGTGCACTTCTATATCTTGGCTTTTCCCCTGCACATCTCTCGCTACACCTCCTTGACTGCAGCAAGTGTTTTCTTTTGTTCCTATAAAATCATAGTATGGCGTGAAAACAGACAAAGTGGTAACAGCAAAGTGCAAGCTTTTATAGAGGGCTTGTGTGTGCTTGTGAAAAAAAAAAGCTCTGAAAGAGATCCATGCAGGGGTCAGTTTGTAAAGCAGGGCCAGGTTTATATATGCTACTGCTCAAACTGCACCACACTTGAAGTTTCTAGTGCAGGGCTTTGTGGGAATAGACTGACATGGTGATATACAGAAGTTCACAGATAAAGACTGACCTCTCAACTACAGCCTGGTAAGATTTCTGACAGCCCAGTTCACGGTTTAGCAACAGTTTTAGGGGGGAAAATACTAATTGGAAGAAAAAAAAAATTTGATGTGCTTGTTTGTGGAGCTCCGAGTTTGTTAAACATCCAGAACTTAAAGATGATTGCACTATTATGCAAAACTGCCTTTTATAAAAGGTTTAAACAGCTGTGTGGCAACAGTTTTTTTGTTGTTGTTTTTTTTTTTAAGAAATCACACATAAATACAGCACAGAAACACTTTGATTGACATTCTCCCTTGTCCACATGTCATCAAAGTCCTGCATATTAGTGACAATCTCTACCTCATTACAGTTTTTTCATTGGTTCATTTCTTGAAATTGGAATTACATTCTCAAAACAACATGGATAAACCTCCAAACCACTTGACAATTGTTCACACCAGAATTGATTTTTTCTCATTCATTTCATCAAAATCAAATGTCTAAGTACATCTAGCCTACATTTGCACAATTTCCAAGTGAATAGATCTAGTTGATCTAAACTGATTGTTGATTCTCAGTTTAATGGGTGTTCGCTCCAAAATGTGTCATTTCATTGTATAAGTCATCACATGCGCAAGAGTTCAATTTTCAAAATTTATCAAGAACATAATACCATGAATATTATATATGAATCTCTGGAACATTGGATACATTTATTATAGCAACTGACAGCCAGGTGAAACTAGAACTTGACTAACAAAGGAGGAATTTCACACATCTCAGATGACCAATCAAGCACTGTAGGCTGCATATAATTTTCATTGTTTTTTGTTTGTGTGTTTATATTACAGTATATTATTAATAGTTTCAATTTCATTGGCAGTATGAGTGCAATGTACAGTATGATGTCAAACCTTGGAGGCTACTCTTAACCTAAAATCCCAACACTCTCACGGCAATTCATAACTTTTTGATTTAGTGGCTAATTCGAATGAATTTGTACGATCTCATTTATACAATTTAGTAGGATTTGCTTATCCCCCAATGATGGTTGGGTTTAGGGGTGTGGTTGGGAGCCCAACACCAAAATTTTTCATACGACTGAAAATGTACGAATTAGCTCTGAACTGACAAAACGTAAAATAGTTAGATTTCCTCTTGAGATCAGACTGAAAATCCTTATTTCTCAATTTTTTAAATCTTATCAATTTATTTTATTTATTGTTTTTATACAATTGCATTCTGTCAAAAGAGAAAAAAACAGGTAAGTAACCATTTTCAAAAACTGGGCTAAGACTGAAAGGTGGACATGAGGGATATTTTAATGGTCCTCTGTCATAGTGACAAAACATCAAAACATTTTGACTTGCAGTGCTTACGCAATGCCAAAAGGACAAGGATTTTGGGGGCACTGACTGTTTAAATGAGAAGGAAATTTAGTTTCGACATATGAACAAATGGTTTTGGGAAAGATATGAGCTTTTGCAAGTGAGCTATAGTGTTGTGCTGAACTGTAAGACTGTAAAAGTATTGAGAATGTAATTCCTGTTTCAAGAACTGAGCCAAACCAATGGAGAAAAACTGTAACATAGACAGCACGGAGTGAGGAGCAGCTGTCCACCATTAGAATTTTCATACCCTACCTGCCGATTATCAGCTACTATGAGGCAAGATAAATGTTGAGTTTTAGAATACACAAATGAATGGCATAGTCTCCATAGACTGCCTTCTGAGCAGGGATGGACAAAAATACATTGAAAAATATTTTAAAATAAAATACCAAATAAATCAATTTTACATGTATCAAAATAAACTATACAGCAGCCACACATGTATCAAAATAAAATACTGTATTTTAAAATGACTATAAAAAAATTATAATAATAAAAAAAAATCACAAGGGAGCATGACATTTCTTCACAAACATTCAATCAATGGGCATATTCAATCATTCTCTTTACCATTACACTGATCTAGTAAAGTAAACAATGTTTCACAGCAACAGTGTTTTTCTAAGCAAGTATAAGTCAGCTTCTCTGCCAACTCATTCACCTCTACTCCTGTACATGAGGAGGTATTCATAAACTTGGTTCTCTTTCCTTTTAAAATACATTTTGTACAAATTTCATACAGAAAGTCCTGTCTTGAAGAGGGTTCCCTTAATTCACAGTGGAAACCATGTACAGTATTGCAGATGAGTTGAAATATAGTACTTTAACTCTTCATTCTGTTTCCATCCATTGCAAAGCCAATAAAATTGCGACCATCTCTTATCAGTTGTATATTTTAGGTTATATTTAGGGTGATATATGAAGAGGTTATCCAAATTCTTTGTTCACATTCTTTATTTTAATAAATTTTATTTGTTTTTGCAATTGAAATCTTCAATACTTTATGTAAAAACATGATTTCTGAAAACTACTAAAATCTTTTTTTTTCCATAAATCATGTTGTTTTGCAATTGTACACTTCAAATGCACAACATAAAAAATTATCTTTAAAAAATTGAGTTATTTGTTTTTGCAAAAAAAAAAAAAAAAAAAAAAAAAAAAAACCTCTACATATACACATTCTGTTGCCGCCATGTAACGGGAGTCTGGAGTTTTTGACCAGTCTGTATAGATTGGAGTATTATAAAATATCTGTGTCTCATATCCTGTATTGTGCCACTGTGACATCTTTAGACAGGCATCTTTCCTCTTCATTAACTGTACAACGCAACTGCAGATCATCTACTAGCATTTGAAACAGCCAATGAAGTATTGTAGGAATCGCCACTGTAGGACTTATTTTAATATAGTTTGTCTCATTTTCTTGGCATCTACATCAGCAATCTATCTAAAACTACTATTATTTGTGCAGTACTATTTGTAATATTATATGTCACTCTCCCAAGATTTTTTTCAGTTCTTCTTTAACTGGAAGTCTCAGTTTACCTCCTTTGTGAACACCAGTCAAACTTTCTCTGCATTCCACCTGCAGCTCAGACTGAGAATGATTACTGTATGTGCTGAAGGCTCCACATCTTAAGCACTGATTTTATTTCATCTCATTTCGAGGCCACATTTTTATAAAGTCATCCTGTAGACTTCTTACAAAGTATTTTACAGTACTTTAAAACAACAAGACACTAAAGTATTTTGGTACAAAATAGAAACCCATTTTCAAAAACCCTATAAAATACACATTACAAAATACTATGTTGTGTTTAAAATGCATATTTTAAGTACTTGTATTATAAATACTGCCCATCCCTGCTTCTGAGCAATATTTGAGATAACTAAATATCTCAATTTTTCTAAAACTAAACACTAGGTTTCCATATTCTACTGTGCTTATATACACAATGCAACTCAATATTACTTACAGCTCTGCAGTTTTTGCTACCTTCTATATTTGATTTACAGAAGAATAAAAGCCTGCTTGTGGCTGTGAGTAAATGTTTGCATTTAGTCACTGTGAAGAGGATGAAAAGTTAAGCAAATTTACTTACAAAAAAGTGAATGCAAAAAAAATGTAAAAAGTATTCAAAAATGGATATAGAAAATGCAAAAAAAAAAAATGTTATGCTAAATATAAATACAAATGAGGAGCTTTCAAAATCTCTCTTAACCACTGAATTCCAAACACAATCATTTTCAATATTAGATCTTCAAAATCAAACCATCTGACATCTACTATCATCATTGTAGGACAGGCTGAATTGACTTTAGTACAAGTGCATCTGCAAACAGAACTGAGCTTAATCCAATTTGTTTCTTTTAGTATTGAGGGCTTTGATGTTGAAGGAGACTCTTCTGGAGGTTAAACTGGGTTAAACTGCTTCTTTACTGTTCATCTTTCTTCCTCTTCCTCTCTCTCTCTCTCTCATTACCTCATTCTCTCATGTCTCATTACTAGATGTGAGTGTTAAGGCCTCCTGACAGATCTGGGGGTTTGTTCCCAATGCCGTCAGTGTCTGGGTGTTTAGGAGGCTCTGACGAAGCACTTTGGCCTCACACCCTACACTCACCCCTGAGCGCTGTGCGTCTGTCTGTCTGCCCTTGAAATACACCATCCTCAACATACACTATTGCTTCAGCATGCAGCTGAAAGCACCCAGTAAATCAGACAGATAAGTCAAACGTTAGTATATACACTGTAAAAATCCATTACTCCAAGAAAGGAAGTAAATCCATTGCCTTAAAAGTTGATTTTGCTTAAAAAAAAGTTTAATAATTCTGTAGTGTTACATTCACTTTTTTTTTAGTTCATCTACTTAATTTTAAGGCACTGGGTATACTCAGTTCTGTACAGTCAATTAAAGGGCACTTCCCAAAAACACACTGGCATTATTTAATGCCTGGCTGTCAGACTACAAGACAGGCCACATGAAATAAGCTGCATTGGTAGTCACAATTCGTTTATGTTCATGTTTCTGGACATCAGTCGGCAGTTCCGCCTTCTTGATAAAATCTTAATGTTTATAACAACAAACAGAGAGGATTAGTCCAGAAGCAAAGGGCATTGGCTGATGCGTTTGTTCACAGCACAATATAAATTAGTAGTTGTATTAGTAATAGCTATGCTTATTTTCAACATTTCCTACTAATTAAAAAGAAAGAAAAGTTGTTTTACTTTTTATTTACAGGTACTGTATGTGCCAAAAAATTTCGAGGGAGTCCATTTATTTCAATAATTTGTTTCAAACCGTGAAATTGTGTTATATTAGTTCACTACACACAAAGTGAAATATTTCAAGCCTCTGTTTCAATTTGAATGATTATGGATTAGAGATGACAAACTCAAAATTTATCATTTCACAAAATTAGAATATTTTATGTGGGCAATAAAAAAAAGGATCTTAAACATGTTGGCTTTCTGAAAAGTGTTAATGTACTGTTTTAGGTCCTCAATACTTTGCCTTGATTCTGTGATTTAGTGCAAAAGGAGGCCTAACAGTGTGGCATGGAGGCGATTAGCCTTTAACACAGTTGAGATGTTATAGTAGCCCAAGTTGCTTTGATAACGGCCTTCAGCTCGTCTGCATTTCGGGGTCTCGGTTACCTCATCTTCCTCTTGACAATAGTCCATAGATTTTCAATGGGGTTAAAGTCAGGTGAATTTCCAGGCCATTTAAGAACAGGCATATCATGGTCCTTAAACCTGGTACTGGTAGCTTTGGCACTGTGTACGTGTACAGGTCCCAAGTCTTGCTGAAAAATAAAATCATCATCTCCAAAAAGCTTGTCAGCAGCAGGAATCATGAAGTACTCTTAAATGTATCGAGCTGCATTGAGCTGGTATCGAGCTGCATTGACTGTAGACTTGATAAGACAATGGACCCACACCAGCATATGACATGGCTCTCCAAACCATCACTGACTGCAGAAACTTCACACTGGATTTTAAGCAGCTTGACTTTTGAAAAAATCCTAAACACAAATGCTATTTACATCATAACGCTGTGCTAATTTGAAACTAGTGTTCATTTCATCATAAATATCAGAGAAACAGCAAACAGTAGCCTAATACTGCAGTATTTTCTTTGCTTTGAAACATAAAACATTGTGAAAATGAAGGTCTCCAGACATCAGCTGTTGGAGTGTATGTGGATTGAGAGAACATGACTCATTGAGAGACATGCACATGAGAGGAAACTATACGATTCATCTGCTGAAGAAAATGTGTCAGCACTCATAGACTCAAAACAACGATCAAAGCGCTCAGAGCCTTGCGGGTCTTTTAGCAGTATTTCCTCGAGAGATATAAAGAAAGCAACTAATAATAGCACATTCATCATGTGTTGGTTCAAACTATTTATTTGTGACTATGATACAATTAGAGGAGGGGATGAAAATGAAACCTTAAAGGTCCCCTGAAGCACTTTGCAATGCAAAACTTTGTTTGATGTGTGACATCATTTTAAATGAAACAAGGAGAGGGTGGGGCATATCATATAGCTCCTCCCCATTTTACAAAATAGCCAATTGGCTTAATGTATATCAAACTTTGCCTTCCAGTCTGAGCTAAAGTAACACTGACAAACCATTTCCACTTTAAAACACATTATTCAGTGTAGAATTGAAATGATTTTGTAGTTTATGCACATGTGAGTCACATGTGCTCGTATCTCTGAAACACATTAGATCATTTGTGTGTGGCAAAATCAGATTTCATTCACACCAATGGAAAGCATTTTCGAATGGTCATTTCTCCTATTAAGTGCACACACCCCATAAAACAAATGTAATCATGTGTAACGGGCTTAATTTCATATGTCTTAGATGACTATACTAGACTCTCTCTCTCTCTGTGTGTATACATGTTTTTGTGACATATGCATAATGACGTGTATGACACAACTATGACAAGGAGATGGTAAATTATGAGGATTATGAACAAAATTGACAGAGCAAATATATATATATATATATATATATATATATATATATTTATATATTTTACCTTTTTTTTTTTTTTTTTTTCAAAAAGTAAAACTGCAGTTTCCTGTAAGGCAATGGTCTCAAACTCAATTTCTGGAGGGCCACAGCTCTGCATAGTTTAGGTCCAACCACCTCCAACTCCCACCTGCTTAATAGTCTCTAGTAGTCTTGAACACCTTGATTAGTTGGATCAGCTCTGCTTGATTATGGTTGGAGCAAAACTGTGTAGAGCTGCAGCCCTCCAGGAGTCAAGTTTGAGACCTATGCTGTAAGGCAAGGGTGTCCAAACTCAGTCCTGGAGGGCCGGTATCCTGGAGAGTTTAGCTCCAACCCTAATCAGACACACATGAACCAGCTAATCAAGCACTTACTACATATAGAAACTTCCTGGCAGATGTGTTGAAGCAAGTTGGAACTAAACTCAGCAGGACACCAGCCCTACAAGACAGAGTTTGGACACCCCTGCTGTAAGAGGTAGGGTTAGATCAACCCTGCTCAACCCTGTTCCTGGAGATGTAAACTCTGTAGGAAGGTAGCTCCAACCCTGATCAAACCACATGAACCAGTGAATTAGGACATGAACAGCACTTGAAAATTACAGGCAAAAAAGATTAAATAAACAAGTAAAAAACAGGGTAAGAATGTGGTCAATTCTGAAAACGTAGTAAAATATCATGAGGGCTTTTTCGGTTTCTGGATTGCTTTTAACAAAAAATAAAAATCAGTCAGTCGGACTCAGGGAAATGGGAGGGCGCTGGTCTATCAGTGCTTTTGAAAACACTATTGGTTGGGTTTAGGAAAGGAGGAGGGTTGTTCAGTAGATCGGTCAGTCAGTCGATATCGGCCTGAATCGTGTATTTACATGAGTACAGCAGGCACGAAATGGCACTCGAGAGAGAAATTTGACTTCTAAAAAAAAAAAAAACCCATAGCGTATAGAGCGGCCTTTGGTTGATTTGCAAAATCAACCTGCAAAAAAAAAATTAAAATAAATAAATAAATAAATGAATTAAAAAATATATAATAAATAAATAAAAACAAAAATGGAGCTTATGAGATGTATTTGGTGCTCTTCAGAAATGTGTATAACGGTAAATTTTCAGAATGAACCTGGGTTGGTCAGTTACCATTGACTATTTTCTTATATTTGCAAGTGTTTAGGTGAACCCTCAATATAAAAATGCCTTTATACAGTATATGAATAACTGAAAGCTTTCAGTGATAGATTTAGTATCTAAATAACCTTAAGACTAACATATTGATATTAGACAGATTCCAATTCTGGTAAAGGCTGGATTGGTGATTGTCTTGTTGATTCTAAGATTTGGGGGGGTGGAGTGTACATTTTATTATTATACAGGGTATTGATTTTATTGTTTTAGGCAATTGAAGGCATATGTTTGTTTCATTTTGTATTGTTTCTGTACAGCACTATGGTCAACTTTTGTTGTATTCACATGTACTTTATAAACAAAGTGAACATTGAACATTGCAGGAGGCTCTGACTGACTGGAAATGACTTGTAATTGTCCAAAATCTCATTCACATGTGGAAACAAATATGTCCCAAACTCTAAACAATCACACAGCAAGTCAAAGCAAACAGCACTGTTTGACTATGTTGATAGTTAGTGATAACCATCCTAGCTGTAACTCATTCATCTGTATGCTACACACAGTTGCTTCTATTAAATCACTGATTACACAATAATAATAATAATAATAATAATAATAATAATAATAATAATAATAA
>CAIGQZ010001313.1:20612430-20625047 GCA_903798205.1 Danio tinwini
AATAATAATAATAATAATAATAATAATAATAATAATAATAATAATAAAACAAATAAAATAAAACAAAATCACAGAAAGACAGATGAAAATGTAGATGCTTTTCATTTATGTATATTGGATGTATGCAAAACAACTTGCCTTTAGAAACATTAAAACATCATACAGAAGCTGTGCATGCTCTAAGGTTCATTATCCATGTCAGGGATGTAAAACTTTGGTCCTGGAGGGCCACTGTCCTGCAGAGTTTTGTTCTGTCCCTAATTAAGCACAAGCGAACAAGGTAATCAATGTCTCAAAGACACTGGAAAGCTACTGGCAGGTATGTTTGATTAGAGTTAGAGCTAAATTCTGTGCCCCTCTAGGACTGATATTTCCAACATTGATGAACATGATAGAAAATCTAAAATACATAATACTTTAACCTTTATATCATATATTCATACAGTTCATATATAGTATATTGATCTAAACTTAATTCATTAGTGGACAAAACTGCATTTGGGATTAAATAAATTTGATAGATAATTCAATGAATGGCAAATGCATGGCGTAACAATGTAGCTGATACAATCTTCTTTTAAAAGTTTCAAGAAATTGATTGTGATTATGAATGACACATTGAACAAAATCAAAACACTCAACTATTAAATGATCAAAAATCTCAATACTTCTGTGGCAATTTGACTGAAAACATTGTGTGGTTGAAGACAGAAGCTGTTTTTTTATCTGTACTGTACATGATGATTACTTCTGTGGCAGCGCAAACACAAGATTTGAATGTTTGCTCTTATCATACATGTCAAAAATGTAATAGATTTTCCACATTGTTGTCATTTAGGAATAAGATTGCATGTAAATAATGGTTTTATCGATTTTAATGAGCAGCTCTAGTGTGAACACTGATTTACAGTCAAACACATCTCGCATATCTATTATAACAAACACATCACAGACTATAATCATGAGCTTTGGACAGCAGATAGGAGACAAAACCTCAGTTGGTTTGACCTAATTCATTAATATTTCACTGGATCTCTCTTTTAGTACTGTATGACAAACTATATTTGGTCTTTGTATAAAAGGTAATGCAATCCAGGCGTTTGGAAATGGGACAGATGTGAGCGTGTGGCATCCGATGCCTCCAGTGCAAACCACCACCTCTATGACAACACCATCCCAGAGGGCGAGAGATAAAGACAGATCACCCAATGCCATAGAGCCGGCCACACACATTAACCATCTCAACCCGGCTGATAACTCCCTCTACCAGTTCTGTGGTAACATACAGGTCAGTGGGACTATTGCATATTACATCCATCTATCATCATCCATCTATCATGTTTTAGATTAGATTCAACTTTATTGTCATTACACATGTACAAGTACAAGGAAACGAAATGCAAATTGGGTCTAACCAGGAGTGCAATAGCAGGATACAGCTATAAGTTAAAAATGCAGTAATAGAAAAACTATGGTGATATTTACAAATGGGTGTACTATGAACATTATATACAGGTTGTTTTAGCTATGAACAGAGATTTACAATAGATGGATATATGTACAGGTTGCTATTAATAATCAGAAGTGTGCAGATAGATAAACAATTACAAATGTATATGTACAGTGGGTGTGTAAATAATTACAAATGTACATGTGCAGTAGGTATGTACAGTTCAAATAAATGAATCAGTGCAATGTAGTGCAATGAATATGCAATTTTTAAATGTGCAAATGTTAAATAGTGCAGTGATTATGAGGAGTATGAGTTATGAGGAGGGTGGGGGTGTATTGGGGGGCAAAAGAGTCAGTGAGGGGCAGAGTTCAAAGGGAGACAGCTCTGGGGAAAAAGCTGTTCCTTAGTCTACAGGTTTTTGTCCAGGGGAGCCTGAAGCACCTGCCGGAAGGCAGGAGAGGAAACAGTCTGTGAGCAGGGTGGGAGGACTCCTTAAGAATACTGTGTGCTTGGCACAGACAGAGTTTCTTCTGGATGTCCTCTATGGCTGGCAGTGTGGTCCCTGTGATGCGTTGGACAGTTTTCATCACCCGCTGCAGTGCCTTACACTCAGCAACAGAGTGTAAGGCACTGTATGCATTGATAGTTTGGTGTGTGTATATGTATGTGCCTCAGGAAATGCAGGTTTTAATAAATAAATAAAAGAAACTCTTGAAAATAATGATTCTTAAGAAGAGAATAGTTCAGTTGTGTGTGCTTGATTTACAAATTGAACCATTGGTTAGGCCTTTGGTTATTTATTTGCTGAGTTTTACATGACAAGTAATAATAACAACAACAACAACTAGTAACAAATAATGTTTTCATTATAGTTTATGTATGTCTTATTAAAAATATATATATCAATTAAGTGCATACATTTTTTAAATTGATAAGTATCTTGCCGTTTGTGCACATTTTATGCAATATCTGAGAATGTGCATATAATTAGATGGGTTAAAGCATAGTTCTTGAAATACTCTCCTCTTAAAAAAAAGTGTCTGAAGGAATATTCTACAAAATGAATATGCAATAGGTATAAAATGCAGGTCCAAATGCTTACACATTGCTTAATACACACAGGCTGTACAGCAATACACAAATATTTTTACATATGAAAAAAATAAATGATTAAAATGCTAGAAAAAACATTTTCTACATGCACTAAATATAAAAACCACTACCTTCTTCTCTATGCCTTTTTTTCAGTTCATGAAAATTTGCATTTGTATAAGGTTATTATTATTAGCAGTATTATTTATTATATGCATATTTATATTTGTTTTAATAAAAACAAGTTTAGATTTGTCAAGTTTGAGATGTCTGCATTACCATATGGGGCATAAGAAGGTGTTTGAATACTCAGTTTTGACCACACTTCGTTATTATTGTTCATTTATTAGTTTGCTGGAAACTAGAACTGAATTTAGAAAAAAAAAAGTTTTGAAACACCATTTTCTCATCCACGAAAGTAAAGGAGTAAAGTAAATAGAAAGTAAAGAGGCCTAATGAAGGAGGCTCATTCTTTATTCTTGCTGCAGATGGTCTGTTTAACTGTTTTCACTCTAGTGAAGAGTTTAGTTCTCACTTATAAAGTTAGCCATGTAAATAGCAAATGTGTGATGGTATGATGCAACTAACTCTTAAAGGGAATGGGGACAAGACTTTGATTGGTTTAACCCAGGGGTGTCCAAACAGGGTTCTGGCGGGCCGGTGTCCTGCTGAGTTTAGCTCCAACTTTCTTCAACACACCTGGCAGGAGGTTTCTAGGTTATCTAGTAAGAGCTTGATTAGCTAGTTAGGTGTGCTTGTTTAGAGTTGGAGCTAAACTCTCTAGGACACTGGCCCTCCAGGGCCTAGTTTGGACACCCCTGATTTAACCAGTGCTTAATTTGTGAATTGCCAGGTCCTGGAACTGATTGGGGTAATGGATCCAGCATGTTATCTGAGGATGTAGAGGTGCCGAGCACGAAAGTTGAGCGAAGGGGGTGGGGGTGTTTGGATGGCGGAGAGATGTTGCGGACGAAAGTGAAGAGCGGTGGGATTTGTTGCGGAAGAAAGCGAAAGTGAACAGTGGACGGCGGACGGCGGAGGAGGGCGGGTGAGGAGGGGGATCAGTAAAATGAGGTGCCGGATCAGATTTCAGAGGTGCCGGATCCGCCGTATTCCGGCACATATTAAGCCCTGGGTTTAATGCATGTCGTTATGCTTTAAACACAGTCATAACTCATTAAGAGAATAAGCACAACCTTGTTAGACCATGCGCCAGGGCGCGGAGTGTATTTTTCCATCCTTAAAATAGTAAAAGTGGATTCGCACATGCCCTTAAATGCTTTTGCGCCATGCGCTTTACACTTTGCACCTAGAAAAAAAAAAAAGAAAAAAGGGGTTAGTTTTAGTAAAATTAATATTATAGTTTGTTTATAGTTTCCAAGTAATAGTCCCAATACTTAAATACAAATTTTAAACTGTGCTTGATGTTAACAATGTTAGTTTTATTGGATTGACAAAAAAAAAATAAAAATCTAGTAAGAAATTATTCTTGTGGCTCAAACAAAACATTACATTACCAACACCAAGGCCATTGCTTGGATTCCCAGGGAAACCATGAAAAAAATAAATTCAACCTTGAATGCAACGCAAGTTGCTTTGGATAAAAGAGATTGCCAAATGCATAAATGTACTGAGAAGCTACACACAAATGAACAATGACTTGTCAGTGTTGGTCATGTAAGCCATTTCTCTTTTAATTAGAGCCAATACTAATATCTAAAATGCACAGTCACAGGGCCGCACACACACAAACTCACACTCACACACTCCAACAGAGAGAGGCACAGCAGCAGCAGGAGAAAGTGGTTTTGAGAGCGAAGTTAATGAGTTTACATGTTTTTGTATTAGCCTCGCTGCTAAACGTATAGTCCTCTGAGGGGGAGCAGCTGTCAATGTGAAAATGAGGAGAAGAACAGAGATGGGGAGCACAGACTCATGGGATATATCTGTCAGTCTTTCTTCGTCGGGTACAAATGATGGCAGAACACACAGCTGACCTCCAGGAAAACTAGCGAGATGACTCCTGCATGCCAATGCCTCTGTTGTAGATCTAATTGTTGTTTGGAACTGAGATGTTTAAATCCTGCCATATTGCTTGCAATCCCCATTTTGTGATATGGTAGAAAGGGTTTTCGATGCTGCATGTTTTTGCGAGGGTAAAACGACAGAACCAGATGTGCATTATTTCCTTCAAAACAGAGAGACATATGGTAATACCCTGTCTTGTGTAAAAGTGTCAGAATACAAGTGTTGGGCATATTTGCTAAATAATTGAAAAGCCGTACTAGAAAGATCTCTGGGCTCAGTGTGAACTCATGTTCAAAATATGTAATAAATATACAAAATATATGAGAAACCCTCTGCTTATCTTGATGTCAGTGAGATTAAGGGCCAGTTTTATGACTGGTTTTCTTTTTCCCTTTTATTCTTTTTTTCTGCTATTAGTATGTCATATCTTGCATTTCGGGAACATTTCTGCTTCGATGTAATTAAAACAGCACTTGACGTGCACAGAGAACAATTATCCAGCTAGTTTTTCTTGCACTTGTTGTTTTGCTGGTTTATTTCTTCAATTTTGAAACAGTTTAAAAGGGTGCTAAGGCCGCTTTGGGAGAAATTAATCATTGATATTTCTTTTCGCTGGTTTGTAGATGCAGTTGTTTATAATGTTTCATGCTGGCCGAGGCACTGCTTTATCATGCTGGGTTCTGGCTTAGATTCAAGTTGGCTAGTTTCATGAGGACACCAAACTGCCAACACACAGGAATCCATTCATTATACTTGTCACCAGGTCTCCTATATCACCACTGCTTCACACCTCCTCAGGCACACATACCTATACAACAAACACACACACACACACACACTTAAAGATGTGAAATCCATACTAAAACTTACTACATGCTTATCGTAAGACAAAACCAATAGTCTTCATTTACTTCTTTGACAAATTTAATTTAGTCTAGTATTGTACAGCTTACACCAAGTTAATAAAGCCTATTTTAGGGAAGGCAAACTAAGAGTGATGCTTTACTTGTGTTCATAAGACTGTCATGACACAATTATAATCATGACATCATGTGTAATAAAAAAAAAAAAGAAGCTGGATAATTGTTCTCTGTACATGCCAAGTGCTGTTTTAAGATATGGCACAGTAATATAAAAAAAAAAAAAAAAAAAAAAAAAGTCATAAAACTGGCTCTTAATCTCACTGACAGCATGCTAAGCAGAGGGTTTTTCATATATTTTTTAACATGCACTCAAAAAAATATTTTATTTTGCTTGTTCAAACTACTTATTTAAAAGAAGCTGAAACACACTTCTTGAGATTTCATTGGGACAACTTTTTTATGTTTAATAAATTTGTTAAAAGTGTTAAGTTAACTTAATTTGTGTTGGGACAACATGAATGAATTGTGTGGAACCCTGCATTTTTTACAGTGCGAGTTCACACTGATCTCAGAGATCTTTAATGAATATAAATAAGACTTTAAGATGTCTTTGTTATGATAACTTATGATAAACAAATACATCAAAACGTTTCAGTGTTTCTGTCATGGCAACTTGATCTTACAAAGACAACATAACTAGTTATAAATATGATTGTGTCATGAATTTTTTTCCTGGTCACTTTTTGTCAGTGGAACAAACAGACTAATTTTACAACATTCTCTTGGTAATGTCAAGTTGTCATAAAGAGATCTCAAACAATGTCATCTTTGCATTTAAAATGACAACTGAGCTAATGGCATGTGATGACAGTCTTATGAACACACCCGTAAAAAGAGTTACTAAAAAAGTACTTACAAAAAATATGTTGTGATCATTCATGAGAAATATATCCAGATGTAATTATCCAATAATTATCCATCAATAAACTAATATACACACAAAAAAAAATCTTATTGTAACCATAAATATGTATACAAAAACATGTAGATGCTCAGGAGAAAGTGGAGTAGAAATTATGTTCACTACTTATATTCACAAATGATTCAAAAGGAAACACATATTTGGTGCAAAACAATCAAAAACGGAAATACTAACAGTTACAAATCTTTCATGAGCACCACAGTAAACTTAATTCTCAAAATGAGAAACTTGCAGTAACATACCTCCATAATTTATATTAACAACAACTTGACATTGCATTTACTCCTCTATAATTAAACTCAAACGCTATGTGAAGACAAATCACAATTGATTTTAATATTGTCAGTAGCATTTATGAAGCACAATATTAATCCAATGCAATTAATTGCTATTAGATATAACAGGTATAAACAGCAGTCAGTGTTTTGCTGTTGATTATGTAGTGGATCCTCCTGCAGCAAATGTACCATGACATAAAATTATGTTTGTCAAGAGTTTTCTTGGTTCAAGAGGCTATTACTTCATTTAGATCCAACTGATTTAATAGATCTAAAATAGATTTTTTTTTCTTTTCTAGGCTCAGAAGAAGAAGACAAACAACACAATAGATGTGTTATGTGTGGTAAGTACACTAACATACTAATTGTAATGCCAGCACAACATTTACTGTACATTACATTTCAAACCAGATATGTTTTTGTTATCTCATATATATATGTCAAGTGTTAGTAAAAGTATGAATCGTAATGAAAGGAAACAAAGACAAAAGCAGTTATCTCACATCACATTGGCCCCTTTAAGCTGAACTTTGACCTGAAACTAGAGGGCCCTTCTTGCCCTGTCTGCACATGATCTTTGCAGTGGGCAACAGCGAAATGTGAATGTTGCTTATCTTCTGCTTTTTAAAGTTCACTAAATGTCATTATACATAATAAAAGCTGCATTATATGCTAGAATGACATTTAGGGTTGCAGAGGCAGGTCCAAACAGTTCTAAAACCGAGGACCTCTTTAAAGCAAATAATTTCCAAAGAGCCTTTTTTAAAATCACAAACATCTGCACCCATGTTAGGTGTAACTCAGAAATAATGGCCTTTAATTATTTGAATGAATTGGAAATGTGATGTACAGCTCAAAGATACACTTTTAATATCATTCCAGGACATTAGCAGATATGGAAGTCTAATTTTTCTTTATTATTTTCTCTTGAAAAAATTAAAATAAAAATGAAAAATAAATAAATAAATAAACATACATATATACACACATACACACATTATAGCAAAAGCCTTGAAGCACAAGTGCAAATGATTCCGGTTACAAAAGCTCAAGTTAATATGTAATGGGAAAAGGTCAACTTTTGACAAATCAAACCAAACTCTCTGCCAAACTCTTTACTGGTAAACATGCAGTGTCCATCACAAAATTGTTGGCAATTATTGGTACCGTTAGTAAATGTGAACAAAAAAGGCTATAAAAATATATTATGTAATTTTTGGCTTAAAATATTAATTATCTAATAAATAATTAATTCTATAAATAATAAAAAAATAAGTGCGCACCACAGCTATTGGCACCCCTTTAAAAATTGTTTAACCATGAGCTAATTTCACCAGCAAAAAAAAAAAATAATTTTGTAATTAAATATAGTAATGTTCAACTTAATTTGTTTGTTTAAAGGACTATGAAACCCCCCACTTTCAGTTCACGGACATTATAAAGGATTTTTTTGAAAAATTCTAAGGTAGACTTGGAGCGCAGCGATCATAAGCAGGAGTGGGCGTGGCCGGCAGAGTGGGGGGAGAAAGAGGGGAGCGAATAAGGCTCAATCCCAATTCTATTTTTGTACCCCTACCCCTTCCCCTTGGCCCTTAAAACAGAGTGTGAAGGGGCAGGGCATCAAAATTTACCCCTAAGAAATTGGACAGCATTACAACACCTGCACACGTCATCGCGATCTCATGCTTCATATGAAATCAGACGATCGCAACTGCTGTAGTTATTTCAGTTGCGTTATTTTTTTGTATTATTCTTCAGGAAATCACTGAAGGCATATATTATGTTATCATAACGATATAATGTGGCAATAAGATCGTAACTATACTGTGCATTTACACAGTGGCCATATTCATCCATGTAAACACCAATGTACCAAAGAAGATAAAAACCCTTGTCACTGGGGCAGTACCTTTTTATGGAACAGAATTGTACTTTAAGAAAAAGAAAAACAATTTTACCATTGCAGTTTGTACCTTTAAGGACATGATTTGTACCATGGGAAACCAAATTGTACCTTTGGTTTTTAAAACCTTCAGATCCAATATTGTACCTTCATCAAAGCTACAAATCTGATCCATGAGGGTACGACTACAGTGACAAGACAGTTTGTACTTAAACAGTGTCAAACATGTTTCTTCAAGAACTATTTAAAATGCATTTTACTAAATCAAAACTGCATCAATTTATTTTCAGCAAATATAAAAATCATCAAATACATAACAATTTTTTTTTGTTACTTTGTGTAAATAAACCTTTTCCATTTATAATAAAGAAAAAAAACACACTTCAACATTAATCAAAAGTAATCTAAAATGTAATTTATTTTTTGCTAAACATTTCACAACATTTTTCACAAAAATGTTACAGAATACATTTATGTACAATATATATAAAAAACTAATTCTCCATTTTTCACGCAATGCCTTTGTAATCACTTAAAAGCTAATTTAATTGACTTGATTTTAAAATAGTAATAGAATTATGCAAAAGTATTATAATGAGATATGCACAATGTTTGATTAGTTTTACAGTACTAAAATGTCTGCATGAACACTTTGCATATGCAGGACTTTTGCCAGCTCACTGCGTAGTGAAAAGCAAACGTCGAAAGGTGCAGATATCAATAATGAAAATGTATTTATCAGAAAATGATTACCAAATGTTTATTAAAACTGCCTTAAATGCTTAGTTTAGAATACCTATAGTTTTGTTTTACCAGTTGTTTAATATTATAGAACTTAAATGTTCATGAGTTTCTTTAAACATATGCTTTTAAATGATGATTCATGTTTTAATATGGAAATTATTCATAAAATCACTTTGCCTTTTCAGTAATATTTATTTTAATAAATATTGTAATAAAAAAGGGAGTTGTCCAACACTTTTTTTTTTATGAAAACAATTGTGTACCTTCATTTCAATTGTACCATAAAAGGTACAAAACAGTGTTATAAATCTTTCGTGTACCATATAAGGTACAACTTTTACAAAGGTACAAAACGGTTCCTTAGGAAACCTTATTTGTACCTTTTTTTCTGAGAGTATACTACTGTAAACAAAAACTCAATTACATGTAATCTAATATATAAAAAGATATTTGGCTATACAAGAACATGTAAAAAACACCCCGGTCATGTATGTGTTGTCTACTATTAAAATGCAATTTTTTTTTATTAATTGTACAATAGAAACTCAAAACACAGCAGAAATGTTGTAAATACCAATGCCATCTCAAAAAAAAAAGACAGACATTTTTATATAAAATGTAATCAGATAGAATCTGATTATATAAATTATATATGATCATAATGTAATGCAATCAGAAACAAGATGCCACTTTCTCACCTGTTCCCATTTCTTCAGGATCCACAGATTGATGACCCCAGCTCCTCCAATGCCATCTCCAAAAATTCATCCTCTCAGCAGATACCTCTATTAGGCCTTAGCTCTCTGCTGCTCGTACTGGCTACCTCCTTACATTGCATCTTCACCACAGTGATGTTGTAGCCACCTAAGAACATAACATGGACAGACACAATTTGTACAAAGTCAATTGCTGTTCCTGGTCAATCTGTTGTACTCAGTACTCTCTCTACTTTTCTCTGTTAGTCCTTCCCTTCCTCACTCTCAATGTTCTGTTTTTTTTTTTTTTTTTAAAGAAATTTCCTTGATGTTGTTGATGCAACGAAGCAAAGTGTTCTTGTGTACTCGAGTTTCTGTCTCTTCCTTTCTGATTTTGCATCGGAAGATGAAACGTGAATAAAAATGCGAGAGAGCCTTGGCATTCCCATGTGATGTTGTGTCGTCTACACAACCGCTGGTGTTTTAAGGGCCTGAAACCATAAGGACTCCTGTCACAGCAGTAGAGATTATTCTTATCTGTGCGTTTGTACTCGTCAATACAGTGTGTTGCCAGTGGTACACAAACACAGCAAAAGTGAGCCTAAGACATTGTAGAACGAGATGTAACTTCAACAGACTGTCTTTTGTGATCCTTTTTTTTTGCTTTGTTTTGTTATTTTGGTGAAAATGGATTCTCACTGATTGTGTTTCTCTTGTGCAGTTATTATTTTTTATAGCTTTATTAGCCCATCCGTAGATCAAACATATCGAAAAATGTTTTAAACATTTAGTCGGAGAAAGCGTGATAAGGTATTAGAGGAGAGTATGCCAAGGAAGAGTTTCCAGCCCAACTGGATGACCAACAGCTTGTGAGAAAACACAAGGAGTCTGACAATTGTGCTCTAGTTTTTCATGGTGTGATTGTGTGTGTGTGAGTGAGTGAGTGAGTGAGTGAGTGAGTGAGTGAATGTACAATGCTGTTTGTGAACGTATGGATGAGTTTAAAGGGTTGAATGGCAGGGTATGTCCATAATAATGGTGTTTTCAAACTCATACAACAGTTTGCATAGAAAACATGGAATGAAGCAGCATTTCTCATGCGAGCAAATGATAATTCGAGTAACAGTTTCATATATAAAAGTATCTGTACATTGCACATCATTTCTTACCAAGCTAAATCAACCAGTATCTGCGTATCTATTGAGTGTATATTGCCTTTTTGATGTTGCTTTGACAGGGATTTTCATACTTCACACCAAACATGCAAACTAGTCATGTAGCCAGTTCTTTTGCTGTACTGTATGTCTATAAAGAAGTTACTGGAAGAGCAAGTATAAGTGATCCTGCATCACAGTTACTTTGAATCAGTGAGAATTCTTTTATTTTATCTTTTTTTTTTAATACCCAGAAGTCTTATATATGTCAGTATGAGGCATGTGCAGTTTAACCACCTCAGCGGTACATGTTAAAAGAGTCTATGACATTGCTGCTTTGGTTCATGTGGCATTTTGAACAAAAGAAAAAAAAAAGATAATAATATATTGTTGTACTCCATGTTATTTACAGGACATTTTAAGTGCTACATAAAAGCAACAAACACATATACATTCATATACATACACACACACACACACACACACACACACACACACACACACACTATGTCCATAGAGCCTGCTATATTTGAATTGGGATCTGGTTGTACAATGTACGTATTATCATATTGGATGAGGATTTATTGCTTTTTCAGTAACTATATACAGTATATATAAACAGCATATATTTTTGTTTAAAGATTACAGTACAAACTAAAGACTTACATCTGTAGTAATTGCTGTCCTGTAATATCCCACATGAAGGAAATGTATAACAGCCATTTATTTGCTATAACACTATGTTACTGTTTTATGGTGATCCAAAAAATAGAAATGAAGAAATCTCTTATTTTTGTATCTTTTTGCATTATGGGTTTGTTTATTTATTGTAACGTTGTCTTTTTTGCTGAAAAGCAGAAAAGGAACTTTAAAAAGTATTAACATTTAAAAAGAAAGAAAAAAAAATACAAGCATGAGTGATGGAAATGCAATAAAAGGTTATAGGACGCAGTATATTGTGGATTCTGCACAGCCATTCTGTGATGGTCGAGCATTTTGGGCTTTGAACACAACAGAGTGTCTGTGTGTTTCAGATGGGAGCAGGACAGTAAGAATCCCACACTGTAAAAGCTATATTTCTCTACATTTGCATCGTATTGCTCCAGAGCTTTTACAAAGCAAACACAAAGACTTCCCTCATAATCTGTCACATTTCTCCTTAGCTTGTGAAAATGTAAAAAGTATTCTATGACAATGATTAAAAAATAATGTTGACTCATTCGCTGTTGTTGTGGTCTCTTCTTGTGATGGCTGTTTCATTTTGAATTTAAGTAAATGCATAAGATTTAAAAAAGTAGACTTTGCTTTATGAGCTGTACAATTAATGAAAATAAAATTGCTAATACAAATCATTCACTTTTCTTCAGCTTATTCCCAGAGATAGATAGATAGATAGATAGATAGATAGATAGATAGATAGATAGA
>CAIGQZ010001313.1:20671096-20688390 GCA_903798205.1 Danio tinwini
TATATATTCTGACTATGTTTGTCTGACTTAAAAAAGTCATATACACTGAGTTTATGAGGAAACTTTTCAATGAAATCTGTTCTTATGCTCAAAGGATGTGACTTTTAGCAACAATAATCAACTCATCCAGATAACAAAAATCTGTGAAAAAGCTGTGTACACGATTCCAGCTCTAACTACTTTATTATGAGTTGTTCCTGTAGTTTTAACTTTTAAATGACGAGTAGCTTGTAACATGCAAAGCTAATTTCGAAGTACTTTTGCTTAGAACTGCTCTACACTTTGTTATCTCCTTAAAAAGCAGATGATCCATAAATAAAACAGCGTGACAAAGCCTAATCAGAGCTGGTGTTTTTGCAGCACTAATGCAGCCTCATTCATGAATGCAAGTATTTGAGTGCCAACACAATTCCCATCTCCCTCTTTGTCCTGCTATCACAGTCGCTCGCTGATTTGCTGCAATGACCACAGCCCATTCACTTGCAAGATAAGGTCAAATGCGCTCCTCTCAACACAAAATGAATGAGTGAGACAGATAGTAAACACCGGGAAACACAACAAACAGGTCTGTGCCTACGTGTCCTTGCTAACAAGCTGCACAATTAGCTACTTTACATCTCATAAACAACATACTAGGAGAGAGGAAGTGGGAGTGTGTACTTGTATCCAACGTAACCTTGAGAGCAATTTTTGAGCCCTCAAATGTGCACAGCTGAACACCTGTCATGCCACTAATTACAATACATAATTGCTAATAACATGTTTACAACGAGAGTGGAACACATATATTACACTTCTGCTTATTTTTTCATGAAGAATAGATGGAAAACAGAATAATTTGCCTACTGTGCTGGAAAGTTCTTTAGAAATATCTATGCGTGTCTATATTGTAGTGCTGATAAATGCTTTAATTTGTTGACTGATGCACATGTACTGTGGTGTTACTGTTGTGGTTTTTTTAACTGCCATAAAGTAGATCCAGGTTATGATAACATTACATTTCCATATCACTTCAGCATCATTATATTTAAATAATTTTAAAGAATATAAAACTCTTTTACCGAAATGATCAGTAAGAAGAAAAAAAAGTAAGTCATTATCTTTTCTCCCTTTTATACAAAATTATAAATGTAATAGTAAATACAACAGGATGTGTGTATGTTGTAATGTGATTTTTTGTGTGATATAAATAATATATATATTGCATAATAATTTATTTAATTACTACAAAAATAGTTCATTTTTTTATTTTAAAGAATTTCATTATGTCCATTTGTCATGTGAGGACGCTGGACAAAGGATTTAATAGCAGTTTTATTAAGAAAATCGTCTAACAAGCAAAGGTCAAAACAGGAACAAACATGTATGCAGAGTAATCCAAAGTGTGGTCGGTAAATAGGCAAATGGTCAGTACAGGCAAAGCAAAGGTCAAACGCGGCAAGGCAAGGAAAGCGCATCGTAACATTCACTGAGTGAAGCTTATTTATAAACTAATTTCGAGAGAAGCACATGCTTTTGATTGATCACAGCTGGTCCTGCATTAGCCAATTCATGATTCACCAATCAGACGATTCCTAAGTCGCTGTAAATAACCTAAGTTCCTACCACAGCCATCTTTGTTTTGCAGAATCACCCCCTCCCCCCCTGCTCCTCCTTCTTTCCTAGATGGGCGGTACAGCGGCGCAGTGGTTTGAACTATTGACAAAGACAAAGACAATTGGCCACGTTTTTGGAGTAGACCTGACCTGTTGAAGAAAGACTACATCCCACCTGAGCTGGGGCAACTTACCTCTATAGTAATCTAGCATATAGTCTTAGTGTTGGCATTTGACTATCTGAGGCCCAGGTCAGGGAGCAGACAGTTGTGCTACACAGGGCAGACAGGGCTAGACAGGATGTGCTAGCCTACACAGTTTACCTAACTCCGATAATCTGCAGCACATAAAGCCACCAAGATATAAGAACATAGAGACTGTGTCCGTTTCCAGAACCTTTAAATATAAAAAACTCCCAAACCCATTCAAATGTAACAATCTAATTGATGTTTATCAAATACAGTGCTCAGTGCTGCATTGAATACAATCAATCATAACATTCTCCTTGTTAGGCTTGACAATTATGTTGGTATTACAGGGACTGCATTGGCCTGGTTCAGGTCTTATCTTTCTGAACTTTATCAATTTTATTATGGCAAGAATAAAGCAAATAAAAAGTACACTTACTAAAAATACAGATTTTTTATTATTATTATTATTATTTTTTTGGTTTTGCTCACTCCACAAATTACACATTACTGTCTGTCTAGTTTCGGTCCTATACTTATGCAAAAAATTTAATAATAGTCCAACATTCCTGACTATTATCACCAATAAAGCCTAGAAAAGCAGGGCATTAGTATATTGTAAACTGATAGGTTCAAATATTATTTTCCAGTTATCAAAGAAAAAATGTGTTCCTTAAATATAGTTTTGTAACTATTAAATTGTTTTAAATTCAAAATTGTAATACATACATCAGTGTTAAACCTATAAATGATGTAAAAACATATTTCTGTAACTGTGTACCTGGGTCTCCACTTTTATCATGGCCTCTTTTGGCTTTAATAAACTTAACCCTGCGGTTTTTCCAAACCTTTTAACAAAAACTTTCTTCCTTTCCCTCTGCTGTTGCAATTTCTAGCAGATCACAGATCATAAAGATGTGTGTACAGTCGTACCTGTTTCAGACAAAATCTTTTCAAAGGGTTTTATATTCAACTCAAATCAAACGCGGCGCCGCGCGCTCTGTTCGATTGAGTCTAAAAAAAAATCATGCTCTCCGCTGGCCAAAATCAAGTTGCGCGCACCCAAAGCGAACCTCAGCAAACTCCGCGGTGATGGCACATTTACTACGCGCACTCAAGCGAACTAGCGGACGCCTCGAGTATAAACCAGGCTTTACTAGGCGGTTGCCCTGTTGGCCTAATTAGCAAACTTCAGCTAGCTCAAAATGCAGCTGCTAAACTGCTTTCTAGTATAAAGAAATATAATCATATTACTCCAGTTCTTTCATCACTGCATTGGCTCCATATTAAATATCGCATACATTTTTAAATGTTATTGACTACCTACAAAGCCCTGAATGGCTTAGCTCCCTAGTATTTAAGGGAGCTCCTGGTGTATTATAGCCCCTCCCGTCCACTTTGCTCAATTAATTCTGGACAATTGATTATTCCCAGAATATCAAAATGAACTGTTCTGTAGGCGGTAGATCTTTCTCATATTTGGCACCTAAACTTTGGAACAGCCCTCCTAGCACAGTTCGGGAAGCAGACATACTCTGTCAGTTTAAAACTAGATTAAAGACACATCTCTTTGCATTAGCATACACATAAAACACAAATGCTTTTGAAATCCAAACCCTCTAAGGGATTGTTAGTCTGCATTATTTAGGGCAACCGGAGCTTGGAACACTTCTCTTAAAATACCTTATAATTTGAATAGCATTTGCGCTTATGTTAGCCTTTTTTTATATTTATTATTCCCGAGGTTTCCATAATCCTAAACCAGGCCGTATTCTGAGCAACTGCTGTGGTGGTCATGGATGAGTGGAGAGCATGAGACCCAAGTGACAGACGAGTCTTCGTATTGATCCTGAAGTGCTAGCCTGTACACCAGGAAGTTTTGCACAGGAAGTTTTGCCATTTCTCCAATGGTCGTGCCCAACTGAGTTTATCTCGAGGTTTTTTAATCTTTCACTTTTGCAAATTGGTGAAGTTTGTTCCTCGTCACTGTCGCCATTGGCTTTCATGGTCCGGGACTTGTGGAGCTGCGCATTGATGGATTTGCTCTTCAGTGTTTGGACTCTCAGCAGTGAAAATTTACCCACATTGAACTGAACTAAACTGAACTTAAACTCTGAAAACTGGACTGACACAGTTTCAATTTACTATAATCTTCCATGTGAAGCTGCTTTGACCCAATCTACATTGTAAAAGTGCTATAGAAATAAACAAATTTAATTGATTTGAATTGTTGCCTCACAGCAAGAACGTCACTGGTTCTAGTCCTTACCAAGCTAGTCGACATTTCTGTGCAGAGTTGACATGTTCTCGCCATGCTTGTGTGGGTTTCCCTGGGGTCCCCCAGTTTCCTCCCACCATCCAAATTCATGTGACTCAAGTTAATTGACTAATCCAAATCAGAACCATAGACGTGCTCCTGGTAAGTAGTTATCTTTTTATAGCAATCCCTAATTGTTGATTAGCTACAACAGCAGGGGAGTTCTCGAGACCTACCTGAGCTCAAACTCCCCTCTCGCCCTGCAAACAAGAGGGAGCCCTGGGCTCGAGGATCTTATGAACTTAGGGCTCTCTCCCGGGACAGCATGCCAAATACGCTTTATAATCAATCATCAGCTAAGTGTGAACTCTTGAGACAGTATAACAAGACTAAGCAACAATATATGTGTGTGTGTGTGTGTGCTGTCTTTATAGTCTATAAAATCAGTCCATTATGATCATCCGGCTGTGTGTGTAATCAGTGGGTAACAGGAACCGTTGTGTGCAAGGTGCATGCTGGGACTTGTAGTTTGTTAACATGGCGCCTGTGTAGTTCTCAAGCGATCCGCAGCTGCTAGATTGCTGGTGATCGTGACACCATTATTGTACACTAATATTCAAAATATTTGGGGTCATTACCAGTTTCTTATGTAGGCTAAAGATGCATTCTTTAACTAAATTAAAATACAGCATGAAAGGTATCTTGTGATGTGCTAATAAAATTAATAAAAATATTGTCTATTTGCATACATTTTAAAGTGTAATTTATTCATGTGATGGCAAAGCTGGATTTTGTTGAAAATTGTTGAAAAACAGAACAACAACAATAAAATGTTACTTTTTTCACAAGTTTTCAGTAGAAACTGTGCTCTGTGTAGTAGCAAGAAACAGTTAATATTCTGAATGACAGTAATAATGGAATGTGCTGTACAGTAGCCAAGACAACCTGTAATATTATTTTTGTTTACAAAATGATAAGCATTATAATTCTACCAAGAGAAATATGTTTGAAGTTCTCCGAAATGCATTTGCTTGAAAGGGTTATAAATAAGTCAGTCTGCCATGACAGATTGTAGCAGCAGATAAAACAGGTCAGAATAAAATCAATTTGGCTTTGTTGCTCACTTATAAAACTATCAAAGGACTGCACTCTCATTCACTCCCTATGCGACTTCCCCACGGTGCTGACTGTGCTTTAAATGCACTAAATGGACATTTTAAAAGGGTAAACAGGCAGTACAGAGAAAGACAGGCTTTCTCGTAAACACAGTGGAAAAAAAAACATTCTGACAGGATATACAATCAGTCAATGTCATGGTCCTCAAACCAGTGCTTTGATGGATGGGGTCAAAGGTACTACAATTAATAAAAAATACTCAATTGTCAACCATGTTTATAGGGCCAGATTTACCCTACAATTAAAAATAAATCAATGATAATGTGCTATATTTAGATCAAAGACATTGACTAAAGCCCTATTCAAATACATGACTTTTGTCAGTTATCCAATTAAGTTACTTAAATTTTTTAATGACAATGACACATTGGTTGTTGCGCTATACAAAACATTACATGAGAAGAAGTTGTTGAATTTTGCTCCCGATGCCTATTTATGGTTTACAAATTCCCACAACACCCTACGTCAAGCCAATTGTGTCAAAATTGGGAAAACTAAAAATGTGTAATCAAAATCTTTGAACAGCAACACAAATTATGATAGTGTTGCAAACAAGCTAAGCCAAAAATGAACAATACAGAAACAAAATGGGTTAGACATTAAGGGCTTACTCACACTACGCTATCCGAAACGTGCCCGTGTTCGTTTCCCAGATCGTTTGAGAAGTGTGAGTGCTATGAATCGGGCTCAGGCACGGTTCACTTGGGCGGCCCTGGCCCGGTTGTAAGAGGTGGGCCTGAGCGCGGTTCACTTGGGCTCAGGCGCAGTACGCTTACAGTGTGAGTGCAAGCGTGCCGAAGCCCAAAACTGAAAGCGAGACGTTACTCATTCGTACTGTTCAATGAACGCAAACTGTCGTAGATTATTAAAGACGCAAATCCCTTACTGCACGTCAGCTGCGCCTTCAGTAAACGTCTTAATTCCTGCAGCACGAGGACTTTATGATTGTTTATAAGTGTCAAAAGTGGCTGATCTGTTCGGCGAAATATTAGACTGAGTGTCACCGCATATCAAACGACTTAAACGATAAGACTAAAGAAATCTCCACTGTGCTGAGCGAGAGCACTAACTGAGCAGCGCGTCATCGATGACGTAAGCTTGCCCAGGCCCAAATATAATGTGAGTGAGGGCCGTCAGGCGAGGCAGGAGGGGGGACAAGCATGCTTTGGCCCGGTTCAAGGCAACAGTACACAGTGTGAGTACGGCCTAAATAAAGATGCAAACACACTATTGGTAAACTAAGTTTTACAAACCTTCAGAAATAATTGTACTGTTATAATTTTTTTAACGCTAATGTTTTTAGGCAAACAAACATGTATCTTTCATAAACGAGGTTTTCAAAAACAATAACACATTTTAGTCATGTGACCAATTCAGTTAAAATAATAGATGATATTGTACAGCAGTTGTTTTGGATGCTCTTCGTATGGACAACATTGCTAAGAGCCATTTACATAACACATTTAAAACCAAGTGGAAAATGCAATGTTTCCTGTATCACTAGCCATCACTGACAAACCCTTACTGTAGCTCTGATACAAGTTTTATTTATAGAGAAAAGAAAAGATGCCACACTGTTTGGATGCTCTGCATTTGCTTGAGGTAATTACCCTACTGTTATAAGATGTGATGTATGAATAGATAGTTGGATTTTTCTTCAAAGGACATACTTTCTGTCCATTTATGCCTTTTCTCAACATATGACTGCAATGTTTAAAAGAGCTGGAGAAAATAAAGGTAAATAAAAAATACATAAACAGCAGACTGAAATGACGCAGCTCACATGTGTGCGGTACACGGATGAAAGTGTTTACAGTCATTTTAGAGAGGATGACCAACTTTTAGAAAACAATTGAAAAAGATCACATAGAAAAGATAACATGGGTCATTTTTAGAAACCATGCTCCCTTAATGGAAGTTCAGAGGCGCAAAACATGAATCACTAGAATGAAATCATCAAACATAACAACAAACAAGAGATGTTGTTTTTCTAAAAATGAACTGTAATTTATTTATATTTAACATAAACAAACAACGCTAGACAAGAACAATCCAGCATACATTTATAGTTGTTTAATGTTTGACATGTTACTGGTATATGGAACATTCATTTTCTTTTTGGCTCAGTCCCTTTATTAATCTGGAGTCGCCACAGCTGAATGAACCGCCAACTCATCCAGCATATGTTTTACGCAGCGGATGCCCTTCCATCACTGGGAAACATCTCATTCACACACATACATTACGGACAAATTAGCTTACCCAATTTACCTATAGCGCATGTCTTTGGGAAGTGGAGCACCCGGAG
Organism: Danio tinwini; assembly: GCA_903798205.1. Classification (NCBI taxonomy): domain Eukaryota; kingdom Metazoa; phylum Chordata; class Actinopteri; order Cypriniformes; family Danionidae; genus Danio; species Danio tinwini. The sequence goes on from CAIGQZ010001313.1 coordinate 20,678,621, forward strand.
GAAACCCACGTGAACACGGCGAGAACATACAAACTCCACACAGAAATGCCAACTGACCCAGCTGAGGCTCGAACCAGCGACCTTCTTGCTGTGAGGCGATCGTGCTACCCACTGCGACGCCATAAATGAAACAATCAAATGATAAATCTTAATATATAAAAAATATTAGTTCTGCTGTTGTTTATAAATTCCAGTTTCGATGTTGCACAACAAGGATGTTCTCATGTCATGCTTGGTGTCTCAAGGTAAAATGAACCAAGCTCATCCCTGTCTTTACCAGTGACCAAATTTTGTGCACGTGACCCACAATGTAAAAGGGATGTGACACTGACAACGGAGGTGAGGATCTAAATGTAGGGTTTTATTAACAGGATGGTCAGGCAAGCGATGATCAACACAGGAGCAAACAGATATATAAGGGAAATCCAGAGTTGTAGTAAAAATAACAGGCAGATGTTTGTGCTGCCTAAACAGTGTAAATCAGTCCTGACAATCCTCCGTTGGTGTGTGCAATCAGTCAGGATCAGGAACATGTGTGTGAGTGGAGTGCATGTATGGAGATGTAGTCCATGAAACGCCGGATTTGTAGTTCATGTGAATGTGACTGTGTTTACCAGCGATTTGTAGTTGTAGATCGCTGGTGATTGTGGCACACAACCTCAGGAGCTAGTGAGCTTTTTAAGACCTATTTTTTGTCTGTGCTAAACATGCTATCTTACTACCGTACCTACACAATTCCTACTCTAATAAATATTGAAAACAAATGTGTGCTTTGATAAATGCAGTTGTGTAAAATGCAATAGGGCCATTATCACAAAATAAGCCGCTTCAGGGTTTATCACATCAGGGTCTCAATCACCCTATCAGGTTTTTTTTTGCAGTAATGGCCAGATGACTGTTCATTATGTCATACTTATTGCACTCTAATGTGCCTTACATAGGAGTTCAATGTTTGACAGAAATGTTAGCTGTAACACGGTGACTGGAATGACTTTCATCTCTTATTACTGCTGTTCACTTTAAATTCTCATTGAATGCCCCAGTCACTGACTGTGCACTTCTTCATCTGAATAAGCACAGAGGGATGAAAACCATGATTGTGTTTGCAAATGCTCTGCTGATACTGTATGTTGTCGGAGAACTGCGGTTGTACTGGCAGGAGAATCAATCTGTTATCTTACAAACAGATGTTCTGCTCGTCTGTTTCCACCTGACTCTCAGCGTGAGATGTGCTAGGTTCACATGTGTAAGTGTGTGTGTGATTGTGAGGGTTCAGCTAAAAAGTAGCGAAATGGAAACAGTGTTTGGTGTGTTACTTCAAAAAAGTAATTAAGCATTAATTACTAATTATAACATTAAAAAGTATTTAACTTACTTTTTTTGTTTGAAAAGTAACTCAATTACTTAATAAGTAATTTAATTACATTACTAGGTGCTATTTAAAATCCATATACATTTAAATGCATGGACAATAGAAATTGAACTCTTTTAATGCTTTACATTTGAACCAAGCAGGAAATTTTCCCTTTAATAAAAATCTAACACTTAAATTATATCAAAACAAAAAAGTATTCAATTATACAAATTATAAATTATTAAAACAAACAAAACAAAAAAAAATACACATTTAGTACATGCATTTAGTATTTAATACATATCATATACTTCTCATTAATAAAACTAATCAGATTTTTTTTTGTAACTCTGCTTCTTTAAATCCCTTAATCCAGAAATGTTAATCTGCTGCGTTAAACATGTGCTGGATAAGTTGGCGGTTCATTCCGCTGTGGCAACCCCGAATTAATAAAGGGACTAAGCCGAAAAGAAAATGAATGAATGAATGAATATGTATATAAATATATATATATATATATGAAATAGAAATCTTTCATGCTGTAAGTCTAAATGTTACTGATCTTGTGATCTATTTAATACATATTTGTGGGATGAAAATATTCCTTTTTTAAACAAAAATTATATTACTCCGGTGCTTAAGAGCAATCTGACATTTATATGACCGTGTGCTATAAAAACCACACAAGCAGAATGGGGAGACTTGGTCTACTCTCTCTGATGCTTTATGCAGACCTGCTGTCTGATATATTGTCCTTGCTGAGGCTGAAGCAGACAAAAATAAATACATCTGAAAAAATAAAGGATTCTGCCTCTTTATAGTATACATCTTTAAAAGTCTCTGACTTTAAATATAATGATTTAGAAGTCAGCATACTGCCATCAGTATCATGAAAAAGAGTAAGTAAACTTCACATATAGTGTAAAGTGCTACAATAAAGGACAACCTCAAGACACCACACTGCTGCCAAACATATTCACAGGACTAAGACATAGAAGAGAAAGACAGCAGCTGAATATATTTTCACAATACACACCAGGCTCAAGAATGAACTTTTCTATGGCAGTGTTTGCCCCAGGTATTGATTTCAAGAGATTTCATTTTTTCCCCTTTAAACCTTTGCAAGAGCATTTTTAATTGACTTACAGTACATTGTAAATGTAGCCAGCACAATTACAAAGAAAACATTTTGTTGTTAGAAATAAAGTTATCAACAAACATAATAAAACATACAAACATACAAACATAAATAAAATATATACAATAAAAAATGTATAAACAGGAACTCGTTCCAGGATAGAACTGAAGAATTATGGCAAAAATTATTATTGTTGATCATTGCTCTTTTCTGTGTGTGTTTGGGAAACAGCCCAGTCCAAACATGCCATATGTCTGGTGCAAGTGATGCACTTTGTCAAGAACTCCTGTTGGAGTCAATTGCTTCAATTGTTTCTATTTTATGTATCATGAAAGAACTCTGAAAACTCTAAAATAAGAAAGTCATTCAAAAAACGATTATCCACTGTGTAACAGCAGAATGTTCAGTGCTGTAAAACTATATATATATCAAAATATGTCAAAACATTTTAAAAAGCTGATGCAACATGAACAGATTTCGATGTGATACACAGTTTGACAGTTCATCTGCTTTCACATTTCACTTTAATTGCGATTGGGGAAAAAAATAATATAGTTAACTGTGCAATTGAATTTTGGGCCATTTTGTCACGTTTGTGGGTCTTTCTGTTTTTCTTGCATGTGTTTGTGTGTGTGTGTGTGGGAAGTATTGTGTCTTGTTTGGGTTCTTCACCGCGTGGTGTGTGTGTGTATGTGTTTACATTCATCAGCTGGGTGGTCACGTGTTTTGTTACTACTCTCAACGCACAGGTGTTTGTTATCAGTCCCAGCTGGTGTGGTTCCGCTCGCTATATATGTTCAGTGTTTTGTAGTTAGCATTATCAGTCCATTGTTGTTTACTCCTGTGTCTGCTTCTGTTAGACTCTCTCGCTCGCTGTGGTGGAGGCTTTCCGACTTAGCCTGTTTCATGTGGACCTTATGCACGTCTCCGTTTCTTTGATGTTGTTACTACTGCCTGCTCTAAAGACAACATTATCTGTAAGAGACTTCACCCCAAACCCGCTTTTTATAATGAACTTTACCGTGGGTAAACTTGACGATTTCCTCGAGAGCTGCTCCATAGCGCTACCTTTCCCTTCCCTCAATATCTTGTGAGATATCCATTAGAGACTGCTATATGGCGTTGGTTCACGGATGAACCTTTACCGCTGTTTGGCGTGTCGTATTCTGGTGTGAGCATCCTTGCCCTACATTATATCTGGTGAGATCTACAGTTATTCAACCCCCTGATTTATTAGCCCCCCTGTTTATTTTTTTCCCCAATTTCTGTTTAACGGAGAGAAGATTTTTTCAACACATTTCTAAGCATAATAGTTTTAATAACTCATTTCTGATTAATAACTGATTTATTTTATCTTTCACATGATGACAGTAAATAATATTTGACTAGATATTTTTTCAAGACACATCTATACAGTTTAAAGGGCACCTATGGTGAAAAATCTCCTTTTCAAGCTGTTTGGACAGACATATGTGTATGTATGGTGTAATGGCCGTCATATTGGGGTAATATAAACACACCCAGTCCTTTTTTTTCAATTTAACAACATAAAAACGGTGGACCAATTGGAGCCGTTTTGAGATCGACCGCAACTTGACGTAGGAGTGCGGTCCCCCCGCCCACCGAATTGATTGACAGCTGCGTATTAACATGTCTCCGTAGTAACTGTATAATCATATCAACCAGACACAGGACCAGGACGTGCGCAAACTAAGTAACCGTAAATAAAAGTCTGTTCAGTTTGCTAGGATCATCAATCATCATCAAATGTGATCAAGAGTGAGTTTGACAAGTTTAAAATGTTTTAAAACAGTGCAGCCGCGTGTCAGAACAATTATAAAAGACGCTTTAATCCCGGTTTGTGGACGTTAAATCAGGTTTATTTTGTACATTAACATAACAGATATCCATACAGCAGTGGAGATTAACCTGTATCCTGTCACATTTGCGTGCAAAAACAGTGCAAAGCTAAACGCGCGCTGTCTGTGTGTGCCTGTCAGCACTGTGTGTGTGCCTGTCAGCGCTGTGAGTGTGCCTGTCAGTGCTGTGTGTGTGTATTTGTTTGTGTGTGCGTGAACTTTGTAACTACATTGTGTGTGACTCAGCCTTAAAACTCCACAACATGCATCACATACTTATTGGTAAGATTCTTACTGTAGTTTCTCCTCACAAGCGTTACGTGAGATCTTATTCCTTCATATTTGTCTGTTGTCTGACGCAGCCGAGGGAGCCGCTGCCAGGCACGTGGAAACGGTGGGCGTGAAGGACTAGCCTTAAATCGCAGTACACAAAAACCGCTAACTGATGCTAAATGCTACAAAAGAGAAACCTATGACAGGTATAATAAAAAAATCTGATGGGTGTTTTGAGATGAAACGTTACAGACACATTCTGGAGACACAAAAAGACTTATATTAAATCTGGAAAAAGTGGTAACCTTGGTGCCTTTTAAAGTGACATTTAAATGCTTAACTAGGTTAATTAGGTTAACTAGGCAGGTTAGGGTAATTAGGCAAGTTATTGTATAATGATGGTTTGTTCTTTAGAGTATGGAAAAAATAAATAGCTTAAAGGGGTTAATAATTTTGACCTTAAAATGGGTTTTAAAAATTTTAAACTGCTTTTATTCTAGCCAAAATAAAACAAATAAGACTTTCTCCAGAAGAAAAAAAATATTATCAGACATACTGTGAAAATTTCCTTGTTCTGTTAAACATCATTTGGGAAATATTTAAAAAAGAAAAAAAAATCAAAGGGGGTTCAATAATTCTGATTGCAACTGTATACCAGTTGTGACTCTTTAAATAAATCATCTTGTTTTCACTTGCATTTGGGTCTCCTGTGTATATCATTGTGACACATTTTTTTTTCTTTTTTCATGAATGTATTTGTTTTAGTGGCATTTCCATTTCCAAGTCTCCATTAATTTCGCACACTAAACCATATCGTGTCTAATACTGCACAAATTATAAACTATTTATTGATCCAAATTCTTTCAAATTGAAAATAAAATCTTGCATTTAAATACACAGCAACTTTCACTTTAAAATCAACTTGCACAAAGGCAAGGCATACATACATATAGATTGTTTTATTTTATATACCGTACTAAAAACTGTCAAGCTGGCTTTGTATATAGATTGCTCTTCAGAGACAAATAGTTTGCACTTCACAGTGCAGATTTGATCTAGCGTGACCCTTCCCTGTTCTCCTCTTGAGTGCTTTCAGATGAAAGCAAAAGCATAAACTAAAACTACTATTCACATCAAATGCCTTATGTATTGATATATCTCCTTGCTTTACCCTTCTTCTGTGACTTAAAAAAAATAAGGGTCTTCAACAACAGGCTGATATGCATGCAAGGTCAAAAAACACTTTCATGGTCTTATAATATGCATTTATTTTTACCTAATTATCCCAGTGACTCCCATATGAATCGTTCAGCAATTAATTTGTTCCCAAATCCATACTTAGGGCAAAGCTAATCTGCACTGATTGGATCGATGACAGACTGTTGCGATTGGTCGACAGCGTTCAGCACGAAACAGAATGAAACAGAATGAAATGCCGATCGCAGCGGCCGCCCGAAACACACTTCATAGTAAGCTTACTAACACCATAGTACACAGTACCCAGTTATCAACAGTGTTATCAGTGCCGGCGCGTCCATAGAGGCGACCTAGGCGGCCGCCTTGGGCAGCAGAATAGTGAGGTCGGCATCCGCGAACCCCCTGGTCCTCACTTTCATCTGGGACACCCACCCCCTCCCTCCTGGTCCTCACTTTTATCCGCGACACCCACCCACCCAAAACACAATTAAATACATAAATTGCAAGCTAGAGAAAACAAAGAGGCAGCCATGGTAATGCACTTACTTACACTTGTGAAATGGAGGAAGAAACTGATTCATGATCCATTGATCCATGTACTGACAAAGTCCTTTAAATCAATAGTCTTTTCTGATCCTTCCTTTAACAAACAGCAGACGAATGCCCCGTTGTAAGCGTGTAGATTCCAGAAGCACTCAAACTGCACAAGGTTGGGCTATAATGCTGAGGTATTTTTGCACTGACTCTTCAGTTTCATCTTTGGGTAAAGAAAATAACACTAACTTTCCCTCACACTTGCAATAATATCCAGCTATGTACAGCATCTTCATGACTTGGCTCAACTGGGATCTGTTTATCTTCCTCTTTTTCTTTGCTACTGTGTTAGTGGGCAAAACAGCTAAAGACTCGTTATCACGACTCATTCAAACCACTATGAGTCAACTCTTTTTTTAGATGAATCAATAGTTTTAAACACTGTCCACTTTTAGATTTAAGCCTTAGCTGGATATTTCACTTCACTTAGAGCTCTGTTACACACTACATGGAAGGTCATTCTCAAAATCCCATAATAGGGGCTCTTTAAACATGTATAATGACTTACAGCTCTAATACATTGAATTTTTACTAAACCATATGCTTCACACAGGTGAATCAGCTTGACAAACCACCTGTAGAAACACTTTTTACTTCCCTCTAAAAAAAACAAACAAAAAAAAACTTCCTTACTCTAGCATTTAATTCTCTGAGCACTATCAGTTCTGTTGTATAATTAGCACTTCCTGTGTGTACTGCCTCTTCGTGTTGATTTGCAGAATGAAGCATCTGCCAAATGACTAAATGTAAATGTAAACCACAGTCAACTTGTCTATAGTAGCCTATGGTAAGTTCTACCAATGTCTTTATGTCTTTATTCAAGTTAGAAAGTTCCATATTTATTTGTATTTGTTTTCCATTAAATGTTTCTACCATTTCTGGAATTTCTATCTGAATCATATGCTTTTTTCCTCACCACTTGCCCTTCAAACTCAAGTGAAAGGAATATACATTTCCCAGAATGTCCACAGTAGTCTTTAAAATATTTAAAGCTCAACATTCAGATGTTTTTTTTATATATTTTTCATCTTTGAGCATTTCGTGAATGGATCGAGCAAACAACAAGTGATGCATATAGTGAAGTATATAGTGCATATGTGTGTGTGGTTACTAAATTACTCAGATGCAAATATTTGAAACTTCTTTGAGAACTTTTCCAATCATCATCTTTGTCACTCATCATTATTCATCTATAATTCTTAAAAAGTGCTGCAGCAATAACACACTTCTCCTTAAAGAAACACATACATCATCAGATCTTTAATAATTCTGCCTCAATACTGATGAAATATCAAACCTTGTTGACATGTTCTCCATTATCTAAGAGTGGCATTTCCCACATGCTGCAGGCCGATTCAGTCTAAATTTTAACATAATTCAAGGTGAAGTGTTGTTGCACATTTTATGATTCACTCTCGCTGTGTAACACAAAGGCATTCAACATCTCACCAAAAACCATCTCCAAAAATCTGTCAAATGCCTTCACAACAGAATATCAAGCCAAATACGCCTTTTGTGTCTTTATCGTGAGAGGCAGTGCAGGAGTCGACAGATTCACATATGCCAGTGTTCATTAAATCAAGAAGCAGGTATTAAGAGAGAGCATGAGTTAGTGTGCTGGCTTAAAGGATAAAGGCATACATTTACTGAGTGTTTTGAAGTATTTGGATTTGATTTTCTTCGGGGATAACATTATCCTTGTCAGATTTATTCCTCTGATCAGTCAGCACTATTGGACCCCCAACACGCACTTTATCTCTTGTTTTCACCTCATTTTTAATCCTTTATTCCTCTCCCTCTCCTTTTTTCCCACCCCTCCCATTCTTCATATTTACTTTTTCGTCTATCTCTTTCGGTGTCATATTGCAGTCAGACGATGTTGTTGGCTTGCAGAGAGCTGAAAGTGTTGTGCTTCTGAACCGCTACTTCCTGCTGCAGTATCATTTACAGCAGCTCATTTTTCAGCTCATTCATCACAGTAACATGATGAACACAGCCACACCACACAGACAATGGAACTGGGTATGTGAACAGGAAAACGACAATTAAATGAGACAATGAAAAAGAGAAGATTAGGAAGGGTATGCAAGTGAGGGATGTAGACAGTCAAACAGTCCAAAGGGTCAGTGTTTGGCTAGTTAGCCTCAGTCCCTGCTGTTACTGTAGATGACATAAAATTACCATCTGGCTGCTCAGAGTATCTTAAAATGAATGCTTGGAATTACTTTCATTTAAAAAAAAAAAAGTGTGTAGGGGAGAGAGGGGCACAAAGGAACACTATTTGGTTTTGGCCAAATATCCAACAAAGTAAATGGGCTAGACAAACCATATTTTTTACCAACAACACATGCTGCTACAAATGAGCACTGAGTTGTGCCAGACCTATGCTTGCTGTGCAGTATTGCCAAAAGTGCCAGCAGGAAAAATGTTACTATTTACCCCACCTGTGGGGCTAACACATGACTAAAAAGGCAGATTTCACACAATTAGTTTAAATCCAGTTTACTTTAGCTATATTTCCTCAGTACTTAGCTCATTTTTTTATTCTACATAGCACAGCATGTTTATTTATTTATTTATTTATTTATTTATTTATTTGTTTGTTTGTTTGTTTGTTTGTTTGTTTGTTTATTTATTTATTTATTTATTAGATAATTTTTATTTTATTTATTTGCATTGTTATCCATTATTATACAATGCATTTATTTGCAGTATTAGCAATAACATAACAGTATTAGCAATAACATAATTTTTTTCTATAAAAAAAGCTATTAAAAAACTATTTATATATAAAAAGTTCTCTTGTGTTTTCCTCAAAACTAGCTAGCTATGACTGTTTTTTTTTTTTTTCAAAATGGTTTCATCGTTTAGCCTAGAAGACAGTAATCACAACAATATGAGATTTTACTTGTATACTTTCACAGATTTTTTTAGAATAAAAAATATTGACTATAATAAAAAGTACTTTTATGCTGCATAAATGTTTTCTTTCTGTTTCTCGTCCAAATTTTGCTGATCTTTTTCAATAATTGGCAGGAAGATGTCTGCCAACACTGTGGTGAAAACCTTAGAAGCATGTCATGACTAACCCTGAGCAAATACCTTAAAACTCTGTGTTACATTTTACCCCGCGTTACTTTGTGCCCCGCATATAAAGTTGAAGTCAGAATTATTTGCTCCCCTTTACATTTTTCTTTTTTTAAATATTTTCCAATTATGTTTAACAGAGCAAGGAAATTTTCAGTATGTCTGATAATATTTTTTCTTCTGGAGAAAGTCTTTTTTGTTTTATTTCAGCTAGAATAAAAGTTTTTAATTTTTTATGAACCATTTTAAGGTAAAAATTATTAGCCCC
>CAIGQZ010001313.1:20688400-20698529 GCA_903798205.1 Danio tinwini
TGATTTTCTTAAATTGTACTTTAGAGATTTATGCTTTAGTGAAATATAAGCATGTGGGTATGTAAATAAACCAAACAAATCTGAATTATTAACAAGTACACAACTACATGTTAAAGATGCATGTGGATGATCTTCATCTACAGCAAAGCTAAGAGTGAATGTTGAAATCTCACCACATTGGCCAGGGGGAGACACTCCAGAAGATGCCCGTGGAAGACTCATCAGCAATGTTTGGACGGCAGCACTATTCCCAGAACATGGTTCCACAGCTATGGGACCAGCCTGAGAGAAAAGAAGAGCAAATAACTCACTGTAAGACGGGGTTCCTGCTATGCAAGACACTAACACAAGCTAGTGAATGATGCAAGCATATCTTAGCTGTGCAATTTTTCTTAATGATGATAAAAATGAAAATAAAAAAGTATCAGACATAAAAAGTGTTCATCGGCACAGTGGCACAGAATCTATGATGTTCAAGACAAGGCCTACAGGCATCCATGGCAGACAAATAAGTACTTCTAACAAATGGGGAATTGTTGAGGAGCTACGCTCTAAGTTGTTAAAAACTCAGCTTTATCATTACAAAGAAAAAAAAAACAAGCCATTTTGATTCACAAACTGTAATCATATTTGATAAAATTGATCAAATAAAATCAGCCTTAGTAAGATGCTTTTTTTGAAAACATAAGATCTTTTAAATTGTAGTGTTTTATATGCAGATGACAACATCCAAAGTAAAATTTGAGACTGAGATGTATTTGAAACTTTTTCTGCTTCTACTTTTAAAAACTTACACACATTAGATACAAAATAAAAGGCCATTCATACTTCAGTCAAGTCTGTTGAGCATTTATATTTCAAAACGGTAGATGTGTCTCATTCAAAGAAGCACAGGAGGTTTTGCTTAACAGGTTTCTGTTTAAAAAGGTGAAGGAGTTTTGTAAAAGTGCCATACGCTTTTTGCCATTTCACACTCTTTCTGTACAGACACATGAAAGAACAGGCTACGAACTGTACTTCACAAGAACAAAATGCCACTGAATTAAACTGCCGTCAATAATAGTCTAAAGGAAACGTTGATGACCAAAATGTGATCTGAAATTGATGTAGTGGCATTTGTTGCTCTCTCCACTTACTTAAATTGTCTTATAACTCATGAAACCAACTAAACACAGTTTAGAATGCATGTGGTGAGGCAGCATGATATGCTATGACCATTCATTTATTAAATATGACTACTAAATATTTATAACAAGACATCATATGTAAATTGGCCATTGGAATAACTTCATGAGACATAAAGATAATCGATTTGTTACCCTAGGAGTCCAATAGATTGAGAAGTCCCTCATATTTGCCATCATTCAATTCAATTCAATTCTATTCATCTTTATTTGTATATCGCTTATACAATGTAGATTGTGTCAAAGCAGCTTCACATAGAAGATTATAGTGAATTGAAACAGTGTCAGTTCAGTTTTCAGAGTTTAAGTTCAGTTCAGTTTAGTTTAGCTCAGGCCAGTGTGGTTTCATATTCACTACTGAGAGTCCAAACACTGAAGAGCAAATCCATCGATGCGTAGCTCTACAGATCCCGAACCATGCAAGCCAGTGGCGACAGCGGCGATGAAAAAACTTCACCAATTGGCGAAAGTGAAGATTTAAAAAACCTTGAGAGAAACCAGGCTCAGTTGGGCACGACCATTTCTCTTATGGCCAAACATCTTGTGCAGAGCTGCAGTCTAGGCGCAGGAAGCTGGACCTCAGCGAAGACTCATCTGATCATGCCCAGGAGTCTCATTTAAAAAAAAAAAAAACTATGTGTATAAATCTTCCTAAACGTGAATATATGCCAGAATACTGTACATATAAGCATACAAAACATTTAAGTTAAACATATTCATTTAGGGCGATGCAGTGGCGCAGTAGGTAGTGCTGTCACCTCACAGCAAGAAGGTTGCTGGTTCGAGACACAGCTGGGTCAGTTGGCGTTTCTGTGTGGAGTTTGCATGTTCTCCCTGCGTTCGCGTGGGTTTCCTCGGGTGCTCAGGTTTCCCCCACAGTCCAAAGACATGCGGTACAGGTGAATTGGGTAGGCTAAATTGTCCGTAGTGTATGAGTGTGAATGAGTGTGTGTGGATGCTTCCCAGAGATGGGTTGCGGCTGGAAGGGCATCCACTGCGTAAAATTGTGCTGGATAAGTTGGCGGTTCATTGCGCTGTGGTGACCTGATCAATAAAGGGACTAAGCCCAAAAGAAAATGAATGAATGAATGTTCATAGAGTGTGTTATTTTATAGTTCACAACTTTTGCATGAAAAGTGGCATTTTATATCTGACCGCAGGACTACTAGATGGTGACTATATGATGGTCATTCATATATGGAGAACTTGTTCCTCTCAGCTGAGTCTAAATGCCGAAGGAGCTCTAACCGGAATTCACTGGCTGGGAAACACAATGGGAAAGCAGGAGTATGCTCGCATCCCTGCCTGGAGGGCAATGGAAATTCAATTCAGATATTTTTTTTATCCAGGAAATTATCTGTTCATACCCAGCATACAGAATTAATCTGGCTAAAGTTGGAGACTGTAAAATATTGTGAAGTTGTTGCTCAACCTGCAACTATACAAATGTCTTATAGAAAGGTGCTGTGTGCCAAAGCCCAGCGGGAGACAACAATCCTCAGTATCATGGAGAACAGCTCATCTTGTGTCTCGTAAGCCAACGTGATAGAATCCACTATACAGTGAGCACACCTCACCTTGTAGCCAGTCATTCATTTCTTTTGACCTTCAATATACTGTAGAGATAGAGCGGCTCAGTTTATTCAACGAGCAACTAAAGCTCTGGGTATTGGCTATAAAACTGTGCAGCATATGGACAAGACACCTTTGATCATTTAGCAGATGTGTTTATTCAATGCATCTCCTACACTGAGAAAAAGATAAAGTGGTTCATTGTGCTAATAATAATTAAAAAGCTTATTATTATGTTTGAGAAATACAAGCTAGGTAGACATTATATATTTTTATTTTATTATTATTATTATTATTAAGCTTTTTTAGTTTTGAAGTTTTATGTGCATTTTGAACAAACATCTCCAAAGCAGCAGTCTGTATGTGATTCCACTAGTCTGTTCCACCAGCAGGGAACAATAAACGAGAAGGTTCTGGAAAGTCATTTAGAGCCTCTTTGTGATGGTAGTACAAGGTGGTGCTCACTTTCTGAACAAAGGCCTGTGGATGGGATGCAGATTTATTTAAATAAGTGAAAGCAAGAGGATGCAAAGCCCATTCTGTATGCACAACAATGCTAAACCAAAGATTGCCTCTTTGGGGGCAGTGCTTTTGCAAGTTCACCATCTGGTCCTGGAAGGGAGTGGAAGAAACTTTGTGCAGATATTTCGACCAGGGTCTCAAGACAATCCTGTGGTTGTTCGAGTTAAATTCTGGGCACATATCACTGACCAAAAATTTGCTGCCAGTCCAGACCTTCTTGATGGAAGTGATCACAGTCAGAAAACAGGATCTTAAGCTAGACTAACTCAAAAAGGGGCTCCTGCAGTCCCACCAGGACGATAGAGAGACACCATAAGGGCCGATCACACCGAAGACACTTTATGCGTTGAGAGGCGCCTTTTTTGAATGGTTTACTAATGGGCGTGAGCATTTCGCACTCTGCTTATGTGCCCTGCGTGCCTCGCGTTTTAACCGCCCGTTCAGTTGAAAAAAGTCAACTCTGAGCGGAAAAAGTGTTACGTCAGTTGCGTCTATTTCATTCTCCAATCAAATGCCTGCAGTGTTTGTGTTGTCAACACAACAACGGAGACTTTTGAAGATGAAGGAGAGACTAGTGGATTCAGCCGTTGCCTAGCGACATAAAAAAGCGCACCGCACTCCTTTTTTTCTTGTCAACAAAAAAGGCAGTGTGGTGCGCCTCGCGTTTTTGGAAAGTAAAGGCTCGTTCGGTGTGATCGGACCTTAAAGGGATAAGAGGCAGCTGATTGGTGAAGAGGAGTAGCCTCCACTCCACTTTTTCTAGGAAAGGAAAGCATGATGCTGATCCGCTACCACCAAAAGTGTTCTCTATAAAAGACCAGCGCTAAGCAAAAAGACTGTTTCAGGCATACACTCGCCTGGTAGAGGGAGATCTAGGTTGTAGCGGAGGCTGTTCCCTTTCATTGTACAGATGTACAGTATATAGCTGCTGTTGCTGCATACCATGATGCAGTGGATGGAAGAACCCTGGAAATGTATGACCTGATCATCAGTTTGCCTCTTTGGAGCAGTGCTTTTGCAAGTTCACCATCTGCTCCTGGAAGGGAGTGGTAGAAACTTTGTGCACATATCTAGATCAGGGTCTCAAAACAATTGACTGCCAGTCCAGACCTTCTTAAAGAAGTGATCACAGTCAGAAAACATCATTTTAAGCTAGACTAACTCAAAAGGGGCTCCTGCAATCCCACTAGGCCAATAGAGCGACACCATAAGGGGATAAGAGGCAACTGGTAGGTGGAGAGAAGTAGCCTCCACTCCACAGGATGCCGATCCGCTACCACTTAAAGTGTTCTCTATGAGAAGACCACCACTAGGCAAAAAGACTATTTTAGGAATAAACTCACCTGGTATAGGGAGATCTAGGTTAGAGTGGAGGCTGTTCCCCTTCATGGTAAAGATGTACAGTATATACTGTAGATGCCGTTGCTGCATAGCATGATGCAGAGGATGGAAGATTCCTGGAAATGCATGACCTAATCATTATGAAGAGAGTAAGAGGTGATAAACTGCTTAGGCTAAGAGCAAGTATGGACGTCTTTTTAAAACGTCCCTTTGAAATGAGAGGAGATAAAGCTCCCTCGGCCAGTTCTCATGCCCTCTTGGGATCTGTCTGTAGGCCTGGCTGGCCTGCACAGAGTCCCCTTCAAGCCGCTGATTCCATCTGTGTGTTGCTTGGTGTTGAGTAGTTTTCAGACATGATATGTACTGCTGGATTCACACATTTATTGTTTCCCTTAGAAACACTACCACACAACTTTCATCAAGATCAATCAGTTTTCTTTCACATTGTATTCCCTCCTGTCACTGATGATGAATATTATCTTACAGTCCAATTTCTTTTAATTCATACTCTGGATCATTTGACAACCTAAAACTATCTCTTTTTTCCAGTATGCAGCGTGGAAAAAGGTCTAATTAATTTCTGTTTGAGCCCACAACAAAACCATTTCAGAATTCCATCATCTATTTAGGCGACATAAATTCAATAGTTAAATAAAGGCTTATGATTGATGGAGTGTAAATGAGGGCAGTACAATCCCTAAACTACACAGAAAAGCACCAGCAGGTGGTGAAAGTAGATTTCTTCTTCATTTGCATTTTAAGGGCTGTTTATAGCGTATAAACAAAATGGGCAGAGCTTTAAAAATTTATACATACAGTTGGCCCGCTGTTGGGTGTTTTTTTTAATAGAAGCTTCATTACACATTAAATATGAATGACAAGAACCTGAACTTCTATCTTATGTCTATGTTGTAATTCCCCTTTACAGGTGCAAAATAATATACTTAATTCCATATATGTTAGCTAAAGGGCTTTCTCAATTATTTTTCATCTACTTCTTTACTCGAGTCTTCACTTGAGGCAGACAATAGAACTAGGAAAGCTATGAAATTCTAGCGAAAATCCTTGAGAATCACTGTGTCCAAAGTTTTCATTTTATTTGTATTTGTTATAACTTTTACTTTTTTTTTCTCTCTGATGCCTTATTTCAAAACAATTTGTATGACAAATTTTCTGCATACAAAATCCCCAAAACAAAACAAAAAATGTCCTGCCAATTGAATAAATAAAATATAAATCAAAAAATATCTAAAAATAAATAATATAAAGTAAATGAAAACAAAAATTGAGCTAGAATATAAAGACCATGCCAACAAAAATATGGAATTCAAGTTACACTTACTAGATTTTCATTGATTTGGTTCATTGTCCTAAATCTGATCATGATATATCCCTTGGAAAGTGCCAACAATATTGATAATATATATGTCAGAATTGTCTGCCATTTTTTGTTTCTTTTGAAAACATACTTTAAAAAAACTCCTAGACCAGAATGTTTCAAACCTTCACAGCTTATGGCTTCGCATATTCATTCGATATGTTTCTTTTATAATTTCAGAGGTTTATACTAATTTTGATCTTAAGTACCCTGCAAAGTGGGACTCCATCATGGACTCTAATTCACCATGATTACATTTAGAAATGCACAAATTGGCAGGTTATCCACATGACTGGCCTGATATGTGACCAGGCAGTCCCAGTCGGTTTGCATTGTTAAGGAAATTGCAATTTTACATCTCTAATTACATTCAAAGGGCACTTTATTGTGTGATATGTAAATTTAAACTGTATTTATTTGCAGATGTTATGTTATTTGATGTCACACAACTGTAGTAAGTGTCCTCTGTATGTGAAGGTGCTGCAGACAGTGGTTTTGCACAAATCTGTGAATGAACGGTCTGAAGTGAGATCAAGATGTCCCATGCTTAGGGAGTAGGAAGCTATGAATACCAGTATGGTCCATGAAAGGGGCAGTTGTAGCCTAATGGTTTGTGAGTTTTTCAGCTTTTATGACCAAAACCCCCAAAAATATGACCTAAATCGTTTAAAAACTGATTGTCCTTATTTTTATTTATTGTTCTGTGCCATGCTAAGCTCCTTATTTTGCCTTTGTGGTCTTTGGCCCCTTAATCGCTGCTTTCAGCTATTCTGTTTTAACATCTAAACCATTCCAGTTCTCTGTTCTGTGATTCGTAGATTTCTAAACAAGATCCCACTAGTTTACTAAAATTAAGTAAATATTGACTTTGATAAAGACAACAATCCTGAAAACTTAAAGTTTGTAAGTGATCAAAGATATGTGAGTTTTTGTGACTTACTTTCTTTTGTGACATCTTTGAGCTTTTATATGCATGACCAGTGGGAAGAAGCCCTTTAAAATATCAGCTTTAAATTAAGGATTTACAGTAATAATAACAACAACAACAACAACAGCTATTATTATTACTATTATTATTATCTTTTAACTATATTAATTAAGGGTTGGTGCTGTCGCCTCACAGCAAGAAGGTTGCTGGTTCGAGCCTTGGCTGGGTTGGTTGGCGTTTCTGTGTGGAGTATGCATGTTCTCCCTGCATTCGCGTGGGTTTCCTCCGGGTGCTTCGGTTTCCCCCATAGTCCAAAGACATGCAGTACAGGTGAATTGGGTAGGCTAAATTGTCCGTAGTGTATAAGTGTGAGTAAGTGTGTATGGATGTTTTCCAGAGATGGGTTGCGGATGAAAGGGCATCCGCTGCGTAAAACATGTGCTGGATAAGTTGGTGATTCATTCCGCTGTGGCAACCCCGGATTAATAAAGGGACTAAGCTATAAAGAAAATGAATGAATGAATAATTAAGGGTTGAAATCACACTTCATCAGCAAAATTGGTTTTGGAGCCTGTTCATAAGTAAATGAAGTGAAGACAAAAGGAAGTCCATATACTATGAGAGCTTTACAACTGTTGTTCTAATGGGTCTGAAGATCACGGCTGAGGGTGAGCTGTTGTATTGAACGCTGTGGCCTCAGACTGTCTGGCTATACGGAGGTGTACAGTGACCACAGGGGTCAAATAGGAGTACAATGTTTACTTACATCTTGTCTGAGGTATTCAATGAGAAAGATGCTTCAGTTCAGTAGTTGCCAGCCAAAGCTTTTAACCTATGATCTCTAATCAATGTCTGCTCTTTGAATGGACATACTGTAGATGCAATGCACCATTACTTTTCTTTTTAACTCTTCAGCTCCTTTCTACTTTTCCTTATAAAAATTTCATATCATTTGACTAAGCACAAATTGCCATTCCTTTTTTTTTCCTCTGACAGATGTGGCTAATAGGTTTAAGTGCTGAAGCGTTCAGACTAATTATAGGTTGTGCTACCTATGTTTGTTTTAGATTTTAGAGAGGATGAATTCATCAGTTTAAGGAAATAGGTTCCATTTAATACTCAAATAATCAGTTTCCAGACACAGAGCAGCATATTGGAAGCAGATGCTGAAATACAATAGCCATTACCTTCCTATTTAGCAATATGTGCCATCATAAGAGAGGAAAAATAGAAATTGTGTTTGACATGGTGAATAAATATTTTGTCTCAAAATTATGACACAGTAATGTCATGAATTCAAATTAATTAAACTACGAATAAATTACTTTGACACCTCTATAAAGTATTAGAAGACATACACATACATATAAACCTTAATATCCTAATAATATGATAATAGATTACATGCTTCATGTGTATTTTCAGAATTGAATTGCAATGTGATTATATCCTGCCCAAAGACAATCTTAAATAATGCAAGATTTGTAATATAAATTAAAATAATAAAATAAAAATATATATTTTTAGTTAGTCATTTAATTGGTGCAATCTTCTTGTCACGATCAGCAGCAATCTAGCAGTTGCAGATTGATGGAGATCTACAAATCTCACCATGCACCTCACACACACACACCAGTTCTCGCCCTGATTGCACACACACAGCTGAAAGCTTATCATAGCCTGATTACCGGCCTATAAATACACCTCACATTCACACACACAGTGCTGAGTCTTGTTCCTCTGTAACATTTTAAAGCCTTTTCCTTGCCTTGTCCTTCTGTGGTTTTTGATCTTTGCTTTGTTCATTGTTTTATGTTGTTTTGCCGCCTGTACCAACTATTCGCCTGCATTGCTGCCTATGCTTTTACTCTCATGTTACTGTTTAACTAAGCTATTAAAAAACTTAGTTTGGACCCTCAACTCGATTGTACTCTGACTCATATGTTACACTTGTTCTGCTTTATCTTATGGACACTTTACTATCACACTATGTACAACTTATTTTTGACAACCAGAAAGTGTCACAATGAATATCGATCAAATTTTTAAAGTATTTAATTACTTTATCCACCTAATGTTTTTTTTTTCATTTTGGAGAAAAGTTTTGCTTGAAATGTGTCTAAATGGTTTGATATATATTTTATGATACAATAAAATTTAAAAATTGTTAATGTTAATTAAGTGACCCAACAATTGTATGCTTATAATAGGCAAATACATGATTGGATGTATGATTGGATGTTTATTGCAGTTACTGTTTCTGGCTAGCTGTTTTGACAATTATTTTGACAACCTCTTGAGTATATAGCTTTTCTTTCTTTTTTTTTAACAACTGGGTGATTGCCATGTTCCAAAACAAAAGCATAGATTTTTTTTTTTAAATTGGCCATTAGAGGTGTCACAGTGGTGCAGTGGGCAACACGATCGCCTCACTGCAAGAAGGTCGCTGGTTTAAGCCTCGGCTGGGTCAGTTGGTATTTCTGTGTAGAGTTTGCATTTTCTCCCCCATGTTCACGCGGGTTCTGGTTTCCCCCACAAGTCCAAAGACATGCACTATAGGTGAATTTGGTAAGCTAAATTGTCCGTAGTGTATGTCTGTGAATGAGTGTGTTAGGCGTTCCCAGTGATGGGTTGCGGCTGGAAGGCCATCGCTGCGAGAAACATATACTGGATAAGTTGGAGGTGCATTCCGCTGTGGTAACCGCAGATTAAAAAAGGGACTAAGCCAAAAATAAAATAAATCAATGAATGAATTGGCCATTAGCCCTCTATAATGTTACTAAATTTTGTTTACTTGCACAGCCCCAGTTACCAGTATTAATATGGACTCATAAAATGACAACAAATTGACCTGTTCAACACTAAAAATCATAAGACTAGCTGGTTGTTATTACAAGATCTGACCAAAAAAAGAATGTAATTATTGATTGGTGTAAATATTGTGACATTGCATACAGTTGTGAAAAGAATGTCATGAAAAAATGACTTTAATCAAAGTTAAGGTTAAGGAAAATTAGTGTGAAACTTTATATATATATGTTTGTTGGCTTATTGGGCAAATTGGTGTAGCAGATATGGTACTATATTCTCATTTGCACCTGTTGCAGTAGCCCCAAACACCAGGAGAAAGGAAAGTAAGATGAGCAGAAGAGATGGGGAGAGAGAGAGAGAGAGAGAGAGAGAGAGAGAGAGAGAGAGAGAGAG
>CAIGQZ010001313.1:20698539-20721866 GCA_903798205.1 Danio tinwini
GAGAGAGAGAGAGAGAGAGAGAGAGAGAGAGAGAGAGAGAGAGAGAGCATCCAAGCAGGACTTGGCTTCTCTTGGGTGAAGCATTAATCTCTTTAAAAGCCTTCATTAGCTCAGATTTATCCATCCCCCACTTGCTGAAACAGCCTGTTCATCCACCAGAGCTGGGCAGGATATTTGTACATTTAATTTTAATCCTTGTTAATAGCTATTTTATTAAAATGACACCTTCAAGAAGAAGGGCATTAACAGTGAAGTGATGGACTCTTCATGACAGATTGATCCTGGGTGTGAATGAAGAGATTGACTGTTCAGAGCAAGTGGTGAGGTGATCCAAATTAATCAAGCTAAGTAATACAGAAAATAAATCAGGAAAGGGGCACAAGGCGCCTTCGGATAAAGACTACAGGTCCCGGGCAGTGGTTTGCTTATATGGGCCCGTTGAGATCTTATAGCTGCTCCGTTAGAAAAATAACTACTAAAATATATGAGTGGATATTCAGACGCGACATTTAAAGTATAGGATATTTCCTGACCGGTGGAATGTCATTTCAATATTTGACATTTACAAATGCTGCAAAGCACTCAAATACGAAAACAACTGATACAGCTGCATGAAAACATTATACAAAATATCAAAACAAAGTCAGCACACACTTTAACTCCCGATGGAATTTGTAATGGTGCTCTCACTACTGAAGACTAATATTAAAAACTCCTTTTATAACAACAATGCTCTGACTTTATGCTTTGATATTGGAATATTTGACATTTAGAAAAACAAAAGGCTTGTTGAAAAGTTTCATTTGTGTTAACGTCCTTCACCTGCGGCATTATGGGCTGTATGTGATAAAGCTTAGCTTTTTAGCCAACGCTCTGCATTTCATTCTCCTACTTCCCACTCCTGAGCGGTCGAACAGCCCTAAGGGGTTCCGGCTGTTCTATGGGATTTTTAGGTAGGTGGTGCATTCTGAATTTTGAATTTGCTGCCTCCAAACATTATGCACCCACATCAGTGTTATGTTATAGCCAGAACTTCCACCATCATGATCACTCCCAGAATATGAAGTCCTGCTCTGTTCAGAGAGACAGGCTGTAAAACAGTGGGAATGTCAGTACATTAGTAAACAAGTACATTTGGCTTCATTGTAAATTAAGTGATGAAGAGGTAATAAACACTAAAAGGTGAGAGGAGTTCCCAAAAGTAGAGGCAAAGGTACAGTTCCAAGGCAATAAAAGCGCTATCACATTTATCAATCCCCTACGAAAGGTAACAAAAAATCCAATGATTTCAATAGGAATTGAACTGTCTTTGTCACCAATGCGAGATTGTTATGACCACCTGCCTAATATGCAGTTAGTCCTCTGCATGCTGCCAAAACAGTGGCAACACACAGCTGCATGGAATTTACAAAACCACTGAAGTCGGCCTGTGTTTTATGACATCAAATAACATAAGCTCATTCTGTAAATGTAGCCCTATATACAGTTCTGGAGATCACAAATTATGTAGCCAGAAGTACGTATGGCTGCATTTCGTCTTTAAAAGGAATGATATGGGACGGTATGACGCTGTTACTTTTCTCGCTTTCCAGCTGACCGTTTATCCCATATGGACAGCTTTACAGCAGTTACCAATTTGTCCAATTAGCTCGCCATGTACGTCGGCAGACTTGAGATGCAGAGAGGAGTTGACCATGACAACGGGGTTTGAGTCCAGTGAAGAACTGTTTCAGAAATTAGGTAATACAAAAATAGAAGCCAAAATAATCAGAATCAGAAAGAGCTTTATTGCCAGGTATGTTCACTTATACAAGGAATTTGTTTTCGTGACAGAGCTTCTATGGTGCAACAGAATTACAGAGACAGGACAAACAACAGATAATGGTAGTAGTGAATGCAAATATACAAATTGACATGTGTAAGTACAGCTATTTTACTATATACAGCGTTATATGTGCAGCTGTTATGTGCAAATTGGCATATAAAGTGTGTTGTTAAATAAGTGTATGTGTGTATAAAAAGTGTATAGCAGGTAGTGATGTTGGTTCCACAATTATTATCATCAAGTGCTCATGAGATGGATTGCCTGAGGGAAGAAACTGTTTCTGTGTCGGGCTATTCTGGTGCACAGTGCTCTGTAGTGTCAACCAGAAGGTAAAAGTTTAAAGAGGCAGTGATCTGGGTGTGAGTGGTCCAGAGTGATTTTAGCAGCCCTTCTGCTCTCTCTGGATAAGTACAGTTCTTGGAGAGTAGGGAGGGTTGTACCAATGATTTGCTCAGCAGTCCAAACTATTCGATGTAGTCTTCGGAGGTCGGATTTGAAAGCTGAGCTACACCAGACAGTAAGCAGACAGTTATTGATGTGCAGATGACTGATTCAAGGATGGAGGCATAGAACTGTTTCAGCAGCTCCTTTGGAAGGTTAAACTTCCTCAGCTGATGAAGAAAGTACAGCCTCTGTTGAGCTTTTTTGACAATGGAGTCAATGCGAGTGTCCCACTTCAGGTCCTGAGAGATGGTGGTGCCCAGGAGCCTGAATGACTCAACTGCTGCCACAATGCTGTCCATGATGCTCAGTGGGGGGAGAGCAGGGGTTTCTCCTGAAGTCCACTATCATCTCCACTGTTTTGAGCGTGTTGAGCTCCAGCTTGTTGTGACTGCATCAGACAGCCAGCTCCTTAACCTCCTGTCTGTAAGCAGACTCGTCACCGTCCTGAATGAGGCCGATAAGTGTGGTGTCACCTGCAAATTTCAGAAGCTTGACAGAGGAGTCTTTTGAAGTGCAGTAATTTGTGTACAAGAAGAAGAGCAGTGGGGAGAGGACACACCCCTGGGGGGCGCCAGTACTGATTGTGTGGATACTGGATGAGAATTTTCCCAGCTTCACCAGCTGCTGCCTGTCCGTTAGGAAGCTGTTGATCCACTGACAGACAGAGGTGGGCACGGAGAGTGGAGTTAAGCTGAAGTCAACAAACAAGATCCTCACATAGGTCCCTGGTCTGTCTAGGTGTTGCAGAACAAAATGCAGTCCCATATTGACTGCATCATCCACAGACCTGTTTGCTCTGTTTGCAAACTGGAGGGAGTCCAATGAGGGTTCAGTGATGTCCTTCAGGTGGGCCAGCACTAGTTTTTCAAAAGACTTCATGACCACAGATGTCAGCGCCACCGGTCTGTAGTCATTTAGTCCTGTAAGTTTGGGTTTTTTGGTATGGGAATGATGATATAGCGTTTGAGGCAGAAGGGCACTTCACACAGCTCCAGTGATCTGTTGAAGATCAGGGTGAAGATGAGGGCCAGTTGGTCAGCACAGGATTTTAAACAGGCTGGTGTTCTAAAATCTAGGCTTGGTGCTTTTTTCCTCTTCTGTTTCCGGAAGACCTGGCACACATCATTTTCACTGAACTGAAGTGCAGGTATGGGGGAGGCGGGGGTGGTTGAGGTGTTAATGGTGATGTAAAGAGCAGTTCAGAGTGGGTGTGGGGGTTTTTCTCAAACCGGCAGTAAATCTCATTCATGTCGTTTGCAAGTCGTTGGTTGTCTACAGTGCTGGGGGATGGTGTCTTGTAGTTTGTGATGTTTTTCAAACTTTTCCACACGGATGCTGAGTCGCTGGAAGAGAACTGACTCCTTATTTTCTCAGAATAGTTCCTTTTTGCGACTCTGATCTCCTTTTACAGTGTGTATTTGGCTTGCTTTTACAAGGCCCTCTCCCCACTCCTGTAAACAACCTCCTTGGCCTGACATAGCTGTCTGAGTTTAACAGTGAACTATGGTATGTCATTGTTGTATGTGAGTTGTGTCCTGGTAGGAATGCACACGTCTTCACAGAAACTGATATAAGATGTTACAGCCTCTGTGAGCTCATCCAAATAGTTTGCAGCAGCATCAAAAACACTCCTGTCAGTGAGGTCGAAACAGGCTTGTAGATCCCGCTCTGTTTTGTTAGTCCATCTTTTCACAGATCTTAATACAGGTTTGGCTGTTTTCAGTTTTTGCCTGTAGGTTGGTATGAGATGAATCAAACAATGGTCAGAGTGCCCCAAAGCTGCTCGTTGGACAGAGCGGTATGCATCCTTTATTGTGGTATAGCAGTAATCCAATATGTTACTGTCTCTTGAGGAACATGTAACATGCGGTCTATATTTTGGCAGTTCACAGGATAGTTTTGCTTTGTTAAAATCCTAGAGAATGATTAAAACAGAGTCCGGGTGTTGTTGCTCTATCACCGTGATCTGATCAGCTAGTTTCTGTATCGCCAGGCACGCGTGCGCATGCTGAGGAATGTAAACACTGACGAGGATGAACATGGAGAACTCGTGCGGTAAGAAGAAAGGCTTACAGTTAATAAACAGTGCTTCTAGATCTGGACAGCACACCTTCTTTAAAACTGTTACATCTGTACACCACCTTTCATTGATGTAAAAGCATGTCCCGACACCGCGCAATTTCCACGTCGATTCTTCATCGCAATCCGCTCGGAACAGCTAATAGTGAAGCTGGTAGGTGAAGTGCGTTGTCCGATATGGTGTTGTTCAGACAGGTTTCCCTGAAACACAGAGCAGCTGAATGCAAAAAGTCCCTGTTTGTCTGAGAGTTAAGAATGAGTTCGCCTATTTTGTTGGGTAGAGAGCGGATATTTGCCAGGTGGATGCTAGGCAACGCGGTTCGAAATCTGCGCTGTATGAGTTTCACAAGCACCCCTGCATGCTTCCCTCGTCTGCGCGCCTGAAAGCGTTTGAGCAGCACAGCAGCTCCGCCGACTACAATGTTTAACAAAACATCAAGTCCAAGTCTGGAAAATATTTGGTGTTGTATGCGTCCGAATGTCCAACAAGTCGTCTTTGGTGAAACTAATTGTAGGAATGTGACTGAAGACAGAAGAAACCAGCAAAAACACAAAAACAACTGCAGAGCACGACATGGAGGCGGCCATCGTCGTCAGCGCCAGCGTACATCATTGACAAAAGATAAAATAAACAAGTAAATAACAGGGTGAGAATGTGGTAAAATCTGATAATGTGGTAAAAATCAGGCGAGGGCTTTTCTTTTTCTGGAATTTTAAAACTCACTTGTCAGTTGGGTTTAGGGAAGTGGGTAAGCGGGTCAACCTCTGCATTTCAAAAACACTATTGGTTGGATTTAGGGAAGGAGGAAGATGGGGGGGGGGGGGGGGGGTGTCAGTGGGTCAGTCAGTCAGTCAGTCCACAGTGGCCTCTAGTGGATTTACACGAAAACAGCAGGCGCGAATGGCAATTACAAGAGAATTTTGAGATCTGAAAAAGTGTACACAGTGGCTGGTGTGCAAAAAACTGCAAAAAAAGTTCCTCCACAGATGTATTTGGCACTCTCCAGAAATGTATATAACGATACGTTTTCAGAATGAGCCTGGACTGCATCAAAACATTAGTAGCAAATCATTTGAGTCGTGTACTGTAGATTCTGAGGTAGATTCAACATGGAATAAATCAGTTTGTTTAGCACATAACATCCCAGTTATTTCAGTAGGAATGAGAACTAAAACGAGAACTAGTAATATCAGTAGGAATGAGAACTAGGAATCTTTGATGGCCAAGATAACAAGTTACACTCTTCATCATGTTTTTCAGACCTTTCCTCAAGAATGACTATAGTGTGGCAGGGTAGGAAAAATCAGTCATGAAGGTTGTTTATCAGGTCTGCAACAATATTTAGGTAGGTAACATGTAAATAGCGTGCACACACAACCATGCATGTGATACAGTTGACAACTGGACTCATTGCAACCCTTTTCAAGACAAATTCCTTTCTTTATCATGATTTAAATTTTGTTTAACCTGTGCCATTCTAGACCTTCTGCTGGTTCAGATGAGACATGGGACAATAAGTGTTGTTTTTATTGTTCTTGTTCTTAAGTGTTGCCCTTGTTCACTGAGGAGCCTTAAGCACCTGCTTGGTTGTTTGTTTAAAGGTTTCAGTGGCTTTTAGTGACAATTAAAAATGACTGGGTAAGAGTATTTCTAAATGTCTTATGTTGTGTGCAATAGCCAAAAATCCATGGTATGGGTCAAAAAGATCAGTTTATCTTGTATGGCAAAAATCAATAGAATATTATGTAAAGATCAAGTTCCATCAAGATACTTTTTATAAATATTCTACTGTAAATGTATCAAAACAGTATTGTGCTTTTTAAGCTTAATTTTTACACAATTTTTCCAGTATTTACATTTTTTAAACCAATAGATTCCAGATTTTCTAATAGTGGCACCTTGGTAAAATCATACCCTAACAAACCATAGATCAATGAAAAGCTTATTTTTTTCAGCTTTTATATGATGTATAAATATCAATTAAAATAAAATGACACTGGTTTTGTGGTCCATGGGTCACATAAAACTCACATATAACACATATACATGTAAGGCATTTATTTATACACATGTATGTGTAATGTAAGAAAAAATAGACTCTGAAATTTTCCAAATGGGGGCAGCACGCCTCACAGCAAGAAGATCACTGGTTCGAGCCTCGACTGGATCAGTTGGCGTTTCTGTGTGGAGTTTGCATGTTCTTCCCGTGTTCGCATGGGTTTCCTCCAGGTGCTCCAAAAACGTGTGGTATAGGTGAATTGGGTAAAGTAAATTGTCCGTAGTGTATGTGTGTGAATGAGTGTGTATGGATGTTTCCCAGTGATGGGTTGCAGCTGGAAGGGCATCAGCTGCATAAAACATGCTGGATAAGTTGCTGCTTCATTCCGCTGTGGCAACCCCTGATCAATAAAGGGACTAAGCCGAAAAGAAAATGAATGATTGAATGAATGATCCAGATGACTATATAAATATGTTCCATGTGTCTCTGTCCTACTGTCAGGCAACACAGATGTCTACCCTTCAGAAATTGGGATGTATATACCATATGGAATGTAAAGCATGATCAGTAGTGCTGACAAAACATTCTAGCATAACAGAAAGCAGACACACAGCGCATAAATAATGGTAACTTGATAAATATTGCAATTTCAGCCTTAAAAAAGTCTTACATTCCCTTAATCATTATATATGTGCATGTGTATGAAGATTTAGTTATATAATCTGCTATTAAAAGTTATTTCAATAATCAAGTAAATCTGATACCTATTCAAAATATAATATTACATAAAATAGTTGCATTTCAGTTTGCGGAGACATAATGTGCGATAGGATACAAAAAGTAATTTAAAATTAATTTTAAAATGATTTTGAAAGCCAATTTACGGAGTAAATGCAATATGGTTTGTCATTCACAAGCTATTCTACTAAATTATTAGTTACATATCTACTGGTGTTGGTGTACTCAAATCAATAAGCAATCATAACAAACTACCATCCCTGTTTTTTTGCAAGACAATTTACTATAAATGTGTTTTCATTGAGACCTAAATGAAAACGTAAAGCCCATGGGACCCCTGTATAGTGATGAAGAGGATCTGAAATCACAACACTGATCACAACTAGGTTCGCATGAACACTGTGCCTTTGAGCTAGGCACTTAACCCCTTGCTGCACTAGCTAAACTCTGCAATTAGTGTACTGTAAGTTGTTCTGGATAATAAACTCCTGCTAAATGACATGTAACTGCCTGCTAGATGACAAGCAATTAGAAAAAGTGTGGTCTCAGACAGCATTGGAGTTAACACTATTTACTGTCAAGCTCAAGAGAACTGCATTAGTATACTTCGATTCAATGAACAAAATTTTTTCTAAAGACAGACTTGTAAATCAGTTTAACATCTCAGGTTTCTGTTATTTGAATCACTGTTCAATTTCTAAAAGCTTAAACTAGTTCTTCTCTGATTTCTGGCATCAAGGAAAAACAGAACTGCAGCTCACTGGATATTTTCTCTTTTTTTAGACCACTCTCTGTAACCCCTAGAGGTGATTGTGCACTAAAATTCCAGGAGACCAGTAGGTTCTAATACTCAGATCAGCTTGTCTAACACCAATGGTCCTACCTACTGTACAAGCAAAAGAAGTTGCATAAGGCCCCCAAAACCATCAGTTTGAAACCATTTCCCCTTTAATTCTGTCAAATCCTGTATTGTTACATGACTAAAAAGAGAGATGCTGTTCAAAATTGGCATATGTGTGTGATAAGAAGTTAAAGACCGATACAGACAGGCTACTTTGGGCTTTGAGTGTGCACTTAAATAAACAAATATACATAAAAATGTTAAGACATTCACCTTGGTGTGTTTAAAAAATACATAAATAAAAGATTGTCAGTGTAAATATGTGCTTTCGAACTTAAAACAATGCTGTCATTGAATGATTGTCAAACAACAAAAGAAAGTTAATCCATATGGTGAATACTTTTTTTTTTATTTGATTACTTGACTAAGTTGCTGTAGGCTATAATTTTTTTTGCCAAATTGTTGTATTTTTCTGTTTTTCTATTGCATTTATCCCATGGTTTGTAATTTTCTGTTTTTATTGTATTATATATTATATTTATTGAGTTTAGGATTGGGGAAGGGTAGAATTTAAAAAATACAATTTATTGGGGAATTTAATAAATAAACATAAACAATACTCTGTACAACTACTGTATTTACGTTACTGTGATGGTTGGGTTTAGGGTTGGGTTAGGGGTAGATGATAAAAAATTACATTTATTGGGTAATTTAATAAATAATATAAATAATTATTGTTAAATTCTGGTTGCAACAGTGTCTGATCTAGCAAGCAAACTGTGAGATATGTAAACTTGCGATTGCAAGAGGTGAAGAATTGTTGTTGGTCCAATCCCAATTCTATTTTTGTACCCCTACCCCTTCCCCTTGGCCCTTACAACCATGGGTTAAGGGGAAGGGCTTTAAAATTTACCCCTAAGAATTGGGACAGCACTACAACATCTGCACACTTCATCATATATCATCGCAATCTCTTGCTTCATATGAGATCAGACGATGGCGACTGCTGTAGTTATTCCAGTTTTGTTATTTTTTGTTATTTATCTTCAGGAAATCACTGAAGGCATATATTATGTTATCATAATGATCTAATGTGGCAATAAGATCGTAACTATACTGTGTATTTACACCGTGGCCATATTCATCCGCAAACACACGAAAACAACACTAACATTATAGCAGACACTGTAAAAGCTCATTCCCAGCCACTAAACTTTTCTGACAGGGTATTGGAATGTCATCGAGTGTTAGAATGTTGTGGGACTGCTGTACAGGACTTATGATTAGGAATTACAGATCGCAAAATGTAGCTTTTTTTTCTAGCGTTTTTTTAAAAAGCATGACGGTAAAACATGAACACAGTTATGAATATATTAAAACATGTGCTTGTTTGTTGTAAAAATTCGTAATAATGACAAAAAATACTAATTTGTGGATCTCCTTACTTCCGGGTTCAGCAATACTGCCACTGTGGCTGGTGCATTCTGGGAAATGTTCTTAACTCTAGGTTTTGAACGTGGTCCTGAAAAATCTTCATTTGAAGGGCTATTCACGCCTTCTCCTTAGCCTTACACCTTCAAGCTATAGAGAATTGGGACACCTCTACCCCTTGGCGTGAACGCACAAAACGAGGGGTAGGGGTAAGGGGAAGGGCTAAGGGGTAGAATTGGGATTGGGCCGTTTTTTATTAATTGATTGTTCAAGCTACCTCACAGAAGTGCTTTGTTTGTTAACGGAGTTGTTGAATGTTAAAATAAGGTGAATTCAATAATTGAAATGATCCAGAT
This sequence comes from Danio tinwini, assembly GCA_903798205.1. Classification (NCBI taxonomy): domain Eukaryota; kingdom Metazoa; phylum Chordata; class Actinopteri; order Cypriniformes; family Danionidae; genus Danio; species Danio tinwini. Next base: position 20,708,254 of record CAIGQZ010001313.1, read on the forward strand.
GGGGGCAGCACGCCTCACAGCAAGAAGGTTATTGGTTCGAGCTTTGGCTGAATCAATACATTTTTTTAATTTAATTTTTTTTTTATGTATTATAGAAGTATAAGATTGGGTGTCAGTATCAGTAGATACTCAAAAACAAATGACTCGGACTCGAGGGTAAAATTGGAACTCGATTGGAACATCCCTACTAGAACCTTCAACCTTCAAATTCACTTTCACATATTCTTTCAAAATCATACTAATATGCTAATTTTATGTTAAAAATATATAAATCATTTATTATTTAAATGCAACTATCTGCAATCTATCTTTACAATATTCTTTAAATATAAAGCTGAAAATATCCATTTATTTGAAAAATAAATGTTCTGCAACATTAGTGTATAGTCACTTTAGAAAATGTTTTTGTACTTGCTGAACAAAAAAAAAAAAAGAATTTCTTACAAATCAAATAACTCTTTTGCTTCAGTATACACATTCAGTTTTGAGATGAATGACAATAGTAACTGCGGGCCATGTAGCCTACTAGACACATTATACCTTTAATCACTACAGATGGAGTGAACTAATGCCCTTTACAGATCAGACTTTGTGGTCTGCTTAAATTAGAGTCTCTCTGCCCTTTAGAAAGATCTTCACATTCTCCTCATCTACATTTTGAGCATCTTTTCAGAAAGGCAGGAACATGTTTGGCTCATATAGATTAATCGCTGTTTACAAGCAAACACTCAAGAGATTTAGGATTCTTTAAATTACCATCAGCATAGGGAGCTCATGAATAAAACCACCACAGAATATATAATGGGGAGAATAAAACCAAGTCTCTCCTTCAACTTTTACAACTTTTAACTTTTCCTCTGGTGGAGAAGCTCGGACCAGATGTGTGCTTTGACAACAGCTTTTTTTTTTTGTGGTTAAAAATGCACTGGAATATCAGTGAATACTTGATTCACAGACATAAAAAATATATCCACATAAAGCTTTTGAACTTTTGTACTTTTCTGGTTTTGTAATCTTGGTTTTGTAATACAAAACTAATGCGAGGTACAGTCCATTCTGTCAAATGCACACCACATGACAACAACTACTTATATCCCAACAACCTTGTAAACAAAGTGTCGCTGTCATTTCTGGAAAAGATTTGTAATCAAAACCAAGTTGTGAATTACTACTAAAGACCAGCACAATCTGATGAGGCATTACCCAGAGGATGATAATGTGTGGAATGGCCATAAATGAGGTTGGTGTCGTGATCTTGTTCCTTTCTAGTGCGCATTAGATTTAAACATTTAGAAATGAAACTTATGAGACAGTTGCTTTGCAATTTTATTGGTGATTCCAAATCTGTAATGTAATTGTACCTTGGCAAACAGTTTTGGAGAATTTGATGTTTCTCCATTCAGCCAGAATGCCTGAGCATACTGCCTATAAGAGGTTTCAAAGATGGCCGCAGAGTGAAATTACTTGCCCTAAAGGGACTTTGGTTTCACTTTACTTTTGTCCAGTCCAGCGCTGAGTCTATTCCAACTGCTTGAAGCAGTTTGTTGGTGTTTTACTATGATTACAGCCCACCGAAGTTTGTCCCATTATGTTTAACTTTTTCATTTCTTTAGAGTTTACAGTATCTATTTTACAGTTAATGCTGCTAACTTGCATGCTTCAGGTTATATCAATATAAAGATTTCAGCGAAGGACGCAGCAGAAGCAAAAAAATCACACTTGTTTCTCTGTTAGCTCAAAAATGCTTTTTTTATTTCAACATGTTCTTGCACTGCAACTCATAGGCTGAATGCATGTAACATAACGTCTGAATATCCTTATTTGACATTCTTATATGTCTAGCACTGTCGTCTTTAAGCAGGAAGGTTGCTGGTTCGAGTACGAGCTGGATTAGTGACATTTCTGTGTGGAGTTGCATGTTCTCCCTGTAATGGTGTGGGTTTCCTCTGTGTGCTCCGGTTTGCCCCTCAGTCCAAAGACATGCAGTATAGGTGGATTATATTGGCAATATATTGGATAGACTAAACTGGCTGTAGTGCATGTGAGAGTTTATTGATGTTTCCTAGTACTGGGTTGCAGCTGGAAGGGCATCTGCTGTGTAAAATATATGCTGGATATGTTGGAGGTTCATTCCCCTGTGGCGATTGCTGATAAATAAAGGGACTAAGCCGAAGGAAAATAAATTAATTAAAAGTTTAAAGTGAAAGTACACATTCCTGGAAGAATTTTTGAAATGACAGCAGCAAACATTAATGAGCTGTAATCATTACCCCTAATCAACAGTACAAGTAGTCTAAATTAAAACTTTAAAACTGAAATTAGAAAACACAGCCTTGAGAATACCTTTTTTATACTGTTTTTTATGCTGATGTATTTTATTTAAGTGTTACAATTGGGGATTTTTTTTTTTAAAGAAAATCATTAGCACAGCTGATTTGTTCACCTTTGTGTTAGTGTGACTATTGTTTTGTACTCTATAATGGAGTATAAGATAACAAACAGGTAAGATTTTAAAAGAGTTAAAATCTTAAGTCAATATCTCTTAAAACCATAATTATTTATATGTTGAATTGATTTGTATCAAAGAGTCAAACTGTACTCTATATCTTAAATGATAGCCTAGTATTATCAATATTATGATAATACACTGTACAAAAGAAATCCATAAATAAACATATTTTGTTTTCCATATTTTGTGATTCATGTTTTTTTTTCTTTTTAATTTTAAACTTACGTAATGTTATTACATATTATTTAACAGACTTAATTATATATGTATATAACATGTCAATAAAAGTCACTTTGAAAAACTGCACAGTGTTCAACATCAAAATTCGGCAAAGGATTAATCAAGGTACCATGATGAACCATAAATAAACAGAAAACTCCTGTGAATCACAACATAGGGAAAATGTTAATTAACGGATACATTTCTCAGTCTACATGTCAATATCAACTTTTTTGTGTATTTTACTATATAATAAATAAAATAAAAAAAACGTTATTTATGAGCGCGTACAGACGTTATATAAGCTAGAAAGTATTCCAGCAAGAACTCACATTACTGGCCATTTAAATAATGTTCTGGTAAGATCAATCAAGGTTGAATCTTGCACATGATTAAATATCTCCATGTAGACTTTAGAGAAAGTGCAATGGCTCCTGAGTTCAGGTCTGTGTTGTGTTTCTGTCTCAGCATCAGTAATGTTGTAAAACTGAGCAGACTCCGTCATGTTTGCCTTACGGCGCCAGGCACACTTACTCATACACCTGTCAGTACCATGGGAAACACATTAGCGCAAGTGCGTGTGCTGAGTGGGCCTGACAGAGAGCAAAAATGCTGGAAATGATTGGAGTCGAGAAGGAGACAAAAAGGCAAACAAGCCATCTGCTGGCAGAGTGAGAGATAGAGAGAGAACGATGGAGAGAGACAGTGAATGTGAGAGAGAAAGGAGAGAAAAGGAGATTAAATGAAATAGAAGGATGTGGGGTGGCTGGCAGGTTATCCGAAGTGTGTCAGAAACACTCTCGCCGGGTGTCTTTCATTCTCCGCCTGCAAGCTACAGTTGTGCTTCTAGTTGCCTTGTGGCTGTGCTTTTCTGCACTGAGTGCCTTTTCAACTGGTAGGTTGCAACTTAAAAATGGGTTGCAGGTCTGTAATACTGAGAAAGCTATGTTGATATTCCCGTTCTGGGATAAACTGGTGTCCTACTTTTGTAGTTCCTGGGTAAACATGTATTTGTAGATCCTTAAACATCATTCCTCTTTGGAAATTTAATCAAATCTAATCCCTATCCCTAAACATATCCCTATACACTCTAAAAACAAGAAGGTTCTTTAGCGGTTCTTTGGCTCTTAATCATAGGAAAACCAATGTAAGTGCTATACAGAGCCTATAAAGAACATGCAATGGTTCTCCAGCAATTCGTTGGGATGGCTAAAGTGCAATATAGCATTATATACAAAAAAAATTGTGCTAAATAGCACTTGAGGTGGTTGCCCTATGATTACAAGCCAAATAATCACAAATAATAACCCCTGGGCTGCAGACCGGTACTGGTACATAGATCAGTTGGTATCGGGCTGCACAGGAAATCATTATTTATTTTTGTTTTATTTCTGAGTCTGATCGATCTTTTATTTTAAAAAATTTGTATTTAGAAAAATGACCATATTCTGTAAGTTACATCTTGGTCACTTAAGTGCCAAAAGTTAACCCACAAGCAGCAAAATGAGTAAGAAACAGACATTTTTGGAAAGTTTCTTTGCGAAGAGGAAAAGGCCCAGTTAAGGACCCACGAACTGCCAAGGAATGGGTCAGTAACTCATTTGTCAACAAATCAGGTGAATCCAGCATATCTGTGCAAGAAAAGGATTGCAGAAGATGGCAAATGACAGCGCCCTTAAAGACCGTTCGCATATTGTGTTTTTTTGGTGCGCAAGTTCGTTATTTCCAATGGAGGCACGCAGCTTGCACGCACATATTGCGAGCAACCCAGCTGAAAACTTTGTAACTTTTCAGAAGGCCGTGAATGCACCGTGAGTCACGTGACAAGAACTGACCAATCAGCTTATTACTTAGTATGGAATAATTATATCAGACAAACACAGAACACCCAAACACTGCCTGGTCGCCTAGCAATCTACGTACACCTACATCCACCCCCTTTACCACCCCTTCTCCCCGGACCACAATAAAATTGTCAAGCATTGACCGGTCAGTGGCGATAAAAAGGTTGAGGACCACTGACATATAGCACAATAACCACCCAAAAAAACTGCTGTCAAAATATTAAAGGATCTTTATATGTTCTATGTAGCACTTAAAGTGGTATATGTCAACACAGGCTCATTCTGAAAATGTACCGTTATATACATTTCTGGAAAACGCCAAATACGTCACAGGAGCTACATTTTTTTTGTAGTTTTGTCTTCACAAATCCCCAGAGGCTAATGTGTACACTTTTTGAGATCTCAAATTTTGCTTGTGAGTGCCATTCTCGTCTGCTGTTCTCACGTAAATTCACCAGAAGCCGCTGTCGACTGACTGACTGACTGACTGACTGACTGACTGACCGATTGACTGACACACCCTCTTCCTTCCCCAAACCCAACCAATAGTATTTTCAAAAGCACAGATTGACCCGCCCACCAACTTCCCAAAACCCAACCAACAGTTTTAAAAAGCGGTCAGCTGGTAGCGCAAAAAGGAATGTCGTCATACCACCACGTAGCGTTCATTTTAAAGACGAAATGCAGTCATAAGTACTTCTGACTACAAAATTCACAATCTCCAGAATGTATAAAGGGCTACGTTTTCAGAATGAGCCTATCTATGTTGGTAAAAATTGGTTGTATTTAGCACCATGTTTTTATAAGAGTAAGTTATTAGTAAGTTTAGATCAGAGGGAAACTATATGTTAATAACAAGGAACTGCCCCTCAAATCTAACTGGTTGATTAAAATGTTGTTATAAAATCATGTTGCGCATGTTAAAATCAGGTTCTGCTTGGAGATCTCTAGGACAGCTTGTCTAGCTTTTCCACCTTGATTTAACATGCGTTCAAATGAGTCTCTGGTGACCATTTGTGTGCAGATTTTGTCGATACACTTCCATCTTATTCCATAATGTTCCATAATGATTACATGTGAGGTTAGTAGATGGACAGAAGGTGGTCTTTTGTGGTTGTTCAAATGTACAGTATGTGACCGCATGAGTGCCTACACCATGTAAACAATCTGATCTAATGCATTTTCTGAATGTTTACACATGTATTTAATGTCATCCTTATGTGATGTTCACAGAAATGTACCTTTTGCAGATAACCACAAGGATGGACAGGACATAAGTTCTTGATGTTAAGGTTAGGGCAACACGGTGACTCAGTGGTTAGCACAGTCACCTCACAGAAATTAGGTCACTGGTTCGAGCCCTGGCTGGGTCAGTTGCCATATCTGTGTGGAATTGCACGTTATCTCTGCGTTGGCGTGGGTTTCCTGTGGGTGCCTCGATTTCCCCCACAGTCCAAAAACAGCCCAACCCCCAACCTGGAGTACAAGGACATACACACATACACTACGGACAATTTAGCTTACCCAAATCACCTATAGCGCATATCTTTGGACTTGTGGGGGAAACCAGAGCACCTAGAGGAAACCCTTGTCAACAAGGGGAGAACATACAAACTCCACACAGAAATGCCTACTGACTCAGCAGGTACTCGAACCATGTGAGGTGACAGCGCTACCCACTGCGTAACTGTGTCTCCCCTGCATAAATATCAATAAAGAAAAATGTATACAAGCATTAAAATATCTATCTATCTTTCGTCAGATGGGCGTTCAGGTAGTGCCTCTGTCCTGCTGTGCTTCAGCAAAATTGAGCATCACAAGCAAACCAACTTGTGTCATATAACATATATCGACCAATCAGCGCAGATGTCAAGGCAGAATTTCAAGTGCAACCAATCATTTTAAACAGACAGATGATGAATTGTTTAAAGAAATTTAAATGTTAAGTTCAGAGAACTTAAAATATTAATGAAAAGTGTTTTGCTGCCTAATGAGTAAGTTAAACACACCTGTTTAAATGTTGATGCCAAAGCTTGGTATTTTAAGTAATGTCAAGTTATATAAACTATTGTGATGGAAATGTCAAGTTATATTTACTTAATATCTTTAGTAATGACAACAGCAGGGTTTACAGTGTAGGTGAACTGAATAAACTAAATTGGCCATAGTGTATGAGTGTGTATAGATGTTTCCCATTATTGGATTGCAGCTGGAAGGGCATCTGCTGTGTAAAACATATGCTGGATAAGTTGGCGGTTCATTTCGCTGTGGTGACTCCTGATAAATAAAGAGACATAATCATAAATGAGTGAATGAATGTTACGGTCAATGTGCAATAAGTACAGAATATTTAACATGAACGTGTTGTAATTACTCTGAGCAAAAATAATCTATCATACATGTTTATAATGATTCAAAGAAACTCACTTAAATGGCATCCAGTGTGTAACAAAACAGTGGTAATCTCTCTACTTAATCTCGCCACTATTCTTCAAACCAGGTTTACCCATTTGACACCAAGATGTTTCTCTAAATAAAAACAATATAGTAGGATCACACACAAACACACACACTATAGTTAGAGACAAATTTGATTACACAAATTATCATTAGCAATAAATAAAAAAAGAATAAGAAAAGATAACACACAAGTTAATTACATATTCACAGCAACTCCTTGATTTTGAACTCCCACAATTTCAATGTATTATATACACAAGGCCTTCCCACGGAAACACATTTCCCTGAATGGAAGCGGTAAAAACCCAAGTGCAGTTCAATAATCAAAAACATCAACAAATATGATTTTTTTTTTCACCAATGTGGCACAAACTCACCTACTTTAACAGCAGGTACACAAAGCTAGACAAAGACAATGTGAAACATAATGGCTGTATATACCAACTGAAGAGACCACATGGCAAGAACAACCCAAAGGACAAAAAGACAAGACTAAAGACAAAAACAAACCCAAATCCACAAATCAACATCAGAATACATTGAAATCCTATACAGAAACAAAATCACTTCTCACCCATCACTAATTTAGGATGTGGCTATGTCATGTCACGTGTAACCAAAGTATATATGAACATAACCATATTCTCCAGTCTAAACCAGAACTGACAGCATTATTCAGCTGCTGTGTGAACGCTCCCAGAGAGAGAGAACACCAAAGAGCGAGTGTGACTGCGCTTGAATTACTGCTTGGAAAACACATATAACTGTAGGGAGTTTGCCTCTGCACTTCAGTCACATTCGGCCTCCAACATTCCTCCCAGCAAGCTCCAGGCCTCCAGTAGAGCACAGCACACACAGTCTTCAGGGAGCTCATTGTGTCAGTTATGTGGAGCTCCACAGACAGATTCATTAGCTTGTTCTTGAGTATAAAAAAGGACCATCCCGCCACCGAGACCCATTGCCAAATTTCCATTTTAATTGCAGAGCAGGAACCAGAGAGACAAAAGGAGAGTAAGTGTACGGCCCTATTACTGCTCTGGGGTAGCGAGGCTGGTCCACGGTCTACAAGAACAACAAATTAATCATCTCCCTAATGCTCAGCAAAAGCCACGACTTCTCCCCTCCTAAACAAAAGGTGGAGCGCGTCCTTTGCTATTAGCAGTGAAGATGAATGTATTTACAGAGAATCTTAACAGATAAAGCTGTGTGGTCTGCTAGACTTAAACTCAGCCAATTCAGTTTCAAAGGAAGTATGGAGCTTGTAAACTTTAAATCAGATTTATTTCAATGGCAGATATTAAAAAGTAACAAGTCTCACAAACTGGCTGTCCCGAAATGTAGTTTTACCTCCACAATTTAAAATGGAAAAAAAGTAATTATGCAATACTACATTTTTAAACTAAGGGTTACTTCCCTGAACTTATGCATAGTGGGAAGCCTGCAAACCTGCAATTTGATGTAGGGCTAGATTTAAGCCTTGTCTGTGAAACTGGGGATGTACACTCAACAGCCACTTTATTAGGTACACCTTACTAGTACCGGGTTGGACCCCCTTTTGCATTCAGAACTGCCTTAACCCTCCGTGGCATAGATTCAACAAGGTACTGGACATATTCCTCAGAGATTTTGGTCCACATTGACATGATAGCATCACACAGTTGCTGCAGATTTGTCGGCTATACATCCATGATGTGAATCTCCCGTTCCACCACATCCCAAAGGTGCTCTATTGGATTGAGTTCTGGTGACTGCGGAGGCCATTTGAGTACAGTGAACTCATTGTCTGTCATGTTCAATAAACTAGTCTGAGATGATTTGTGCTTTATGTCACTGCGTGTTATTCTGCTGGAAGTAACCATCAGAAATGGGTACACTGTGGTCATAAAGAAATATGGTCAGCAACAATACTTTGACACAATGCTCAATTGGTACTTATGTACGCAAAGTGTGCCAAGAAAATATCCCCCTCACCATTACACCACCAACAGCTGCCTGAATTGTTGATACAAGGCAGGATTCTGACCCTACCATTCGAATGTCGCAGTGGAAATTGAGACTCATCAGATCAGATAACGTGTTTCCAATCTTCTATTGTCCAATTTTGGTGAGCCTAAGCAAATTGTAGCCTCAGTTTCCTGTTCTTAGCTGACAGGAGTGACAACCGGTGTGGTCTTGTGCTGCTGTAACCCATCCACCTCAAGGTTTGACGTGTTGTGCATTCAGAGATGTTCTTCTGCATATCTCGGTTGTAACGAGTGGCTATTTAAGTTACTGTTGCCTTTCTATCATCTCAAACCGGTCTGGCCATTCTCCTCTGACCTCTGGCATCAACAAGGCAATTGCACCCACAGAACTGCGACTCACTGGATATATTTTCTTTTTCTGACATTCTCTGTAAATCCCAGAGATGGTTGTGCGTGAATATCCCAGGAGATCAGTAGTTTCTGAAACACTCCAACAACCATGCCACGTTCCATTCTGATCCTCGGTTTGAACTGCAGCAGTTCATCTTGACCATGTCTACATGTCTAAATGCATTTAGTTGCTGCCAAGTGATTGTTTGATTAGAAAAAGTGTGTTAACGAGCAGTTGGACAGGTGTACCTAATGAAGTGACAGGTGAGTGTATATGTTTCAAATTAGAATGATTCTGAAATGCTACATTTGAAAAAATATATGATCCATTGTTTTGCATGTATCAATTATCAAATACTGTTTATCTTCACCATGCAGTGTTGGGTAAGTAGCTTAAAATAGTTATCGATTACTAATTACATAATTAAATGTACATAATTAAATGTATTTAAATTACTTTTCTGATTACTAATTGTCTTAAGTAACTTAAGTACTCAATAAGTAATAATTATTTGACTGACTTTATTAAAATCCATTTAAATCCTAATGCATATACACAATAGAAAATAAAATCTTTTAATTTGACTGGACACATTTAGTTAATTGCATTTTTTTTTTTAAATGAACGCTTAAATATTTCAAAACATTTCAAATGAATGACACCACCTCATTGTTTCTTAGTCATGTGCAGTTGCTGGAGAAATCTAACATTCATGTTTAGGCAAAATTGGGTTATTCTGCAACATATGATACAATATATACTGTATATACACAAATGCTCTGATTCTCTGAATGTACACCTTATACATTCATGAACTAATGGGCTATATGTACGGCTAGTGTTTTTCAGCCAATGATGAACTTCCGGTGAAAGGTTTATTTGACTATATTCAATTTCATAAGGTTCCTTTTCCAGCATCGATGTTGTAATGTAATTCAAATCTAATCAGTTAAAAAGACTTAAGCATCAATTTGTTTTTTTAAATGTAAAATAAGACAAAAGACCGTTTAAACACAGGCACCATTATTAGCAGCAGGCTAGTGCAAAAAAACTCCATTGAAAATACTGGGGTAATATTAATTTCCATATTTAAAAGACATGGCGCTAAAAATATAATTTAATGCAGTGCTTCTTCTTTGGTCTGAGACCCACTTTATGTCATATCTCAGCCAGGCAGTGAAGATTGCTGTTTTTTTTTTTTTTTAAATGCAGTGATTTTGTATAGGATGACAATTCACACAATTCACAATTTTGTGTGCATTTACCCATCACTAAAATCATTGTTTCTTGTTTTCAAGCCAGTGCAATCGTCCTGATAAATGTAACCTTCTATAATAGACAAATATAATTATTCTGCTAATATATTAATATGAACAAAAATACAATCAATCTGCTTTTCTAATTCATACAGAACTGTTAAATTAATGTACAGTATTTAAGTGAAGTACATTATAAGTAACAGTAATTAAATTGCCTGGAAATTAAAAGTAATCCCTTATTTAGTTTTATTTTTAACAGAAAAGTAATTTATTTATAATAATTACACCCAACACTGATCTTCACCCAACAATGACCAGGAAAAAAAAGAGCTGCGCTGACTGACAGCTGATAAAAAAATAAAAGATAATAAGAGCGCCCTTTTCACAGGGTTTTTGTTTTTTTAATTCTTTTTGACAAGTTGTTTTACTATAGTTTGTGACAGAAAAGTTCTCATTTTGCCATCTTCTTTTAATCTAGCCATTTTCAAAAAAAGTAGGCATGTTAATGGAATGTCCAGGCATGATTTGCACGTGACGTATGCCTCAGTTTTATATTAGTTATACGTGGCAGATGTTACGCTTTCTTTATCTCTCTCTCTCTCTCTCTCTCTCTCTCTCTCTCTCTCTCTCTCTCTCTCTCTCTCTCGTTAAAATGCTTAAATACGTGTGCTATATGACAATACAAAAGCTTTTTTAGTCCTTGTGTATGAGATTAAAGGTTTGCTGAAGTCTGTTCTAATTGAAAGCGTCAGACTTGACGTCATTCGATATGGTGGTTTTCAATGATGCGCGATTCGCATTAACAGGTGAAAATTCGATCTATATGCTTACACTGCAGACACGAGGGCACAGATCCGATTCACATAAAATTTAAATAATTTTATTAAAAAATTTAAATTTCCACATATAAACAGGGCCTGAATCTGATTTGAGTAAACTGAAATCCATGTGATTTTTTTTTTCTGCCTACAAGTACATTGGCCATATCCGATTTGTGCCACATGGGAGAAAAAAAATCGGAATTGAGTCACTTGAACCATGCAGTGTAAATGCAGAGTAAAAGTCACAACGTTTCCCATTTAAAACAAGAGGTGGAGCATGTCTTTCACTAATAACAGTGAAGATGAATGTATTTTCTCAGTCTCAGACATGGGCGTCACGCGAGTGTGGAAGAAAAAACAAGCATGAAACATTACACGACCCTTCATTTCAGAAACTGTTTGCTCCAAATCCAATATTGATTTTTATTTTTTTTTTTCAGTTCTCTGTGCGAATGAAGCTATTGATTAAAAAATGCGAAGGGAGAAAAAGAACACAGCTGTCATTAGGAAATAAGAGAAACTCTTAATGGAGAGGCAGAGGCAGTTTAAGGAAGTACTGAGAGAAATTAAATTCAGCGATGCAGAAAGTTATGGGTGCAAAAGCAACCTGTTTCAACATATGAATGCCCTGTGCCAGTAATGGAAGTAGATGCAAATTCAACCCAGGGCCGTGTCGCCTGCCACCGAGACATCTGTTGTTGATGAACAACATAATTACTTACAGTCTAGGCAAAAATAAAGCTTTGCAAAACATATTTGAGCGCAGATTAAAGCCTGTCAAAGAGCCTTTACCACGGTTATGTGTAAAGTGCCTCTGTCTGGGAAAGATAGAGCAGACCGCCATGTCTTTGTTTTCTGTCACTCATTCTCTTTTAATCTCCCTGCCTTGCCTTCAATTTAATCTTATTCTGTTTCACACTTGTTAGCACAACCAGCGTGTAAATGGATGAATATTAGGCTTTTAAAAATGCTTGGTCTTTTCAACTCAAATTTTTGTTTAGAGTTTAACCGTGTGGCTGGGTTTGTCTGTTATATATGTATATGGGGATCTTGAAATAAACTAGCATAATATTTTAGTGTAGGAATGTAAAAATTCAGGCAGATATGCATCAAACTTTATACACGCAAGTGATTTTATTCAGAAATAAAATGTTAAGTGAAACTGCCTTCATAACTAAATTTCAAAAACAGCTGAAATAAATTTATATTACAGTTTATAAACTAATTTTAAGAGGATCGCATGCTTATGATTGACTACAGCCGGTCCCGCATTAGCTAATCTTGATCTTCCAATCAGATCATTCCTAAGTCACTATAAATAACCACAGTCTTCATTCCACAACCATCTTTGTCTGGAAGAAACTCCCATTCCTGCCCTTCTCTTTCTCTCTTTACCTAGATTGGGCAGCATGTGGTCAGCACAAACATCACCGGCCGGTTGCTGTTTCTATTCCGAGATTGCATGTTCTTCCTATGTCTGCGTGGGTTTCCCCTGGTTTCCCCACTTTCCTCCCACCGTCCAAAGACATGTCATACTGACTAGGCCAAATGGGCATCATAGTCTAGCTCCCAGCATTAGTATATTTCCTTCTTGAAGCAGTTCACCATCAGCCACATTAGTTTTTGAGATCTACCTGAGCTCAGGGCTCTCTCTTGGGACAGCATGCCAAACAAGCTTATTATAAATCATCAGCTAAGTGTGAACTCTTAAAAAATGATTAAAATCTTAAAATTTGAAGGATAGTGGTATAAAGATTAAAAATGCATTTCTTAAATAGAGTTATTTTTTCAAATAAGACTGCAAAGATTTAATATATATTTTTTATATTTTAATGAGTTTTTTTCAACTGAACACAAAGGAATATGTAATTTATGAAAATGTTGGATAACGGTAGTCACTGACATTCATATTAGGGGGAACAAACTATGAAAGTCAATGGCAGTTTGTTCACCCTAATATGAATGTCAGTGACTACCGTTATCCAACATTTTCATAAATAACTATCAGGGGTTTGCAACTATTTTGGCATATGTTTTACGCAACAGTTGCTCTTTCAGTCGCAGCCCAGTACTGGAAAACACCCATACACTTTCACTTTCACACACACACACACACACACACACACACACACACACACACACACAC
>CAIGQZ010001313.1:20721876-20738991 GCA_903798205.1 Danio tinwini
CACACACACACACACACACACACACACACACACACACACACACACACACACACACACACACACACACACACACACATACTACAGCCAATTTAGTTTATCTAATTCACCTGTAGAACGTCATTGGACTATGGGGGGAAACCGGAGCACCCAGAGGAAACCCACGCGGACACTGGGAGAACATGCAAACACCACACAGAAATGCCAATTGACCCAGCTGGAACTCGAATCAGCGACTTTCCCGCTGTGAGGCGACAGTGCTAACCACTGAGCCACCATGCCACTCAATAATAATAAAATAATAATAATAAAATTAAAAAACAGCCATTATTTGGTTTCAATATCAACACTTTTCTTTAGGATGAGCCAGAATTTGAGCGTTAATTTTCACATAAGTAGTTATCAGATTTTTTATCTGTAGATGGACCATCTCACTGGAGATTTATATATTGTTAATAATAGATTCATTCATTCATTCATTTTCTTTTCAGCTCAGTCCCTTTATTAATCTGGGGTCGCCACAGCGGAATAAACATCCAGCACATGTTTTACGCAGCGAATGCCCTTCCAGCTGCAACCCATCTCTGGGAAAGATCCATACACACTCATTCACACTCATACACTACGGACAATTTAGCCTACCCAATTCACCTGTACTGCATGTCTTTGGACTGTGGGGGAAACCGAAGCACCCGGAGGAAACCCACGCGAACGCAGGGAGAACAGGCAAACTCCACACTGCAAACTGACCCAGCCGAGGCTCGAACCAGCGACCTTCTTGCTGTGAGGCAACAGCACTACCTACTGCGCCACTGCGTCGCCCGTTAATAATAGATATATAGTTAAATATAGCCAGCGTTGACTGATAGCAGTAAATGAAAAAAGCTATATAATAGAGCAAGTGCTAGCAATGTCAAGGTCACAGGTTCAGCTCTGAATGCAAAGTAAGTTTCTCCAGATGAAGCATCTGCCAAATCTATAGAGGTAGATTCAGTATAATGTAGCATTTCTCTCTGAGAATGTTACTGTCTTTAAGAATTTTAAGAATATTCTTTAGGATCAAATGTTTCTTTATTTCCTTTTTGGAGACCTTTTGATCTTTACAGGCTAAGAGTGAAGCAATCAGGATTTTCAGGGATGCTCTTGATGAGCAGCAGCATTTTGGATGAAAGCATTTTTCCTGACAGGCTCCTTCAGGGGTTTTGACCTAAGACTCTGAATCTCCTTGACAAACGAGGGTTTAACTCTTAAGCATTACTAATCTCTGGGGCAGACAGAAATTACAGTCTCTTCTAACACAGCAGCACATCACCAAAAAATGAACAAGGTGTCAATTCAGGTTAAACAGATGAAGAAACACATTATCGAGTGTGTTTACTCTGAGATCAAATATCTTTCTGACAATCCTTCATAGATTCAGTTTGTTTGTCAGCTGCTACCAGCCAAGTATTGATCTTCATTGCACAACAGCTATGAAAGGTAGCTCCATAAATACAAACAATCTACAGATATAGATGCAGTTATTCAGTTTTTAGTTTATAGTTTGAGTGGGCCTCTTATTAAGAGTTAGCAAATAAAGTCACCCTCAATTCTATAGCAAACTGCTCTGAAGATTTAGTGAAGCTTGAAATTCTTTGAAAATGGCTGCAATTTGTACTTTATCTGAAATCGAGCAGGATAAATTCCATTTATTGACCAGAACCAGAAACAAATTTGGTCTTAAATAAACAATCACAAGTAAGTAGGTAGGCAAGCAAAGTTAAAGTTTTAAAACAAGTAAGAAAAAGTATGAAAGTAGGTACCAGTAAGTCAGCAAGCAATCAAGCAGGTAAATAGGTAGGTATATATGCTGTTTTTATTTATTTATTTATTTTATTTGTATTTTTCTAAGGCAAATTAACTGTACATCAAATATGCATTGCTATTATTATTAGTTTTTCTCAGTCGCTTTGGTGCATTTCTCACAATACTATTTACATTTGCACAACAGTTAATGCATTTCTCAAAACAATAAGTCATTTGTGCACAACGTAGTAGCAGTTTCTCATTCCTTCCAGCAAATTGCAAATGCTTTAGGACATGCGTCAATTGCTTTCATACATCTCTCTGCTGTTTGTAACATTAACATTTGCTTATGTCATGTCAGTCAAAATTAACTAAACTTGTGGATGCTGAATAGTCATTCCATATAAAACTAATAAATAAAATATCTCAAGCTCATTTTATTTAAAAACTTGAAATCTTTTTTTTTTCTGAAAATGTATTCTAAATTAAACAATTTAATGAATGATTTACAGACCTGTGTATGTTGTAGGTTCAGTTCCAATATGTAATGCAGTATTGTTAACAGTTGTGCTCAGCTCTACCCAAAGGAAGTTTATGTTTGTTCTAAATAAGGGATGTATTTATTCTTTTGCACAATGCTGTGAATAAATTAGAATTGTAAAGAGCATCTGCAGTAAAAATGTGAAACATACATATTCAGTGTCTTGTACTCAGATACCTCACTGAATGCAGTTATGTCTAGCTTTACTGTAGTTTTCAAATGACTGTGCAAATAGTATATAGTGCTGTCTTGAGCATTTTCAGCAACTGTCACCAAAATCAGACTTTTTTGCATTGGAAAAAATGTACAGAGTAAACTGTCATGATGAAAACATGACAAAGCCATTTGAATATCTTGTTTATGAACAATGGTGTCAGGACTTTGCATTTTGATGACACTGACACTTTCATTGACATGAATACTTGCTTTTGAGGAATGAGCTATTCATTTTGAGTAAGTGACACACTTTTGCAGGTTATCCACTAGGTTTTGCAGTTTGTACTAATTGTTTTGAGAAATGCATTAACTGTTGTGCAAATGTAAATAGTGTTGTAAGAAATGCACCAAAGCGACTGGGAAAAATTATTATTATTATTATTATTATTATTATTATTATTATTATTATTATTACTATTATTATTATTATCAGCACTATAAAAATAAGAATGTTAATGCTTTGTTATAAATATTTTATTATATGTATTACTAATAAATGTATTTATTATTTATATTGTTAGAAAATGCTTGTTTTTGTTTGTTACTATACCGTGGCTTGATTTTAAAGAGCCCCTATTATGCATTTAAAAAGGTCATATCAACAGGGTGATATGTATGCAAGGTCAAAAAACACTTTCATTGTCTTATAATATGCATTAATTTTTACCTAATTATTTTACCTTTCATTGATTTAGTTGTTCCTAAACCCTCTTTAGCACGATGCTAATCTGCGCAGATTGGTCCGAAGACCCAGTCTGTTGTGATTGGTCAACAGCGTTCAGCATGAGACAAAGAGAAATGCCCACCACAGCCTATCAACAATTTTAAAGTAGAGTGCAGAGTGTATGTGTGAACCCAATGAAGGAGTGCATTAAAGGGCACCTATGGTGAAAAATCTACTTTTCAAGCTGTTTGGACAGACATATGTGTAGGTATAGTGTAAAGACTGTCATATTGGGGTGATATAAACACAACCAGTCAATTTTTTTCAATTTAACAACATAAAAACGGTAAACCAATTGGAGCGGTTTTGAGACCGACCGCAACTTAATGTAGGAGTGTGGTCCCCCGCCCACCGAATTGATTGACAGCTGCATATTAACATGTCTCCATAGTAACGTGTATAATCATATTAACAAGACAGGACGTGCGCAAAGCAACCGGGAATAAAAGATCTGTTCAGTTCGCTAGGATTATCAATCATCAAGAAATGTGAGTTTCACAAGTTTAAAATGTTTTAAAACAGTGCATGTTTGTACTGAATTACAGCGATTTACCTCAGATTTACTTCATCAGCATAGCCGCATGTCAGTACAATTATAAAAGACACTTCAATCCCAATTTGTGGACGTTAAATCAGGTTTATTTTGAACATTAACATAAAAGATATCCATACAACAGTGGATATTAGCCTGTATTCTGTAACATTTGCATGCAAAAAAAAGTGCAAAGCTAAACACGGGCACTGTCTGTGTCCGCGCTGTGTGTGTGTGTGTGTGCGTGCGTGAACTTTGCAATGACATTTTGTGTGACTCATCATTGTAACTCCACAACAAATGCATCAAATATTCATTGGTAAAGGTCTTACTGTAGTATTTCTTACAAACGTTATGAGAGATCTTCCTTCGAGTCTGTCTGTTGTCTGAAGCAGCCGAAGGACTAAAGGATTAGCCTTAAAGACGCGGTACACAAAAATCGCTACCTGCTTCTCAGAGCTATAAAATAGAAACTTCTAAAAGATATAATAAACAATCTGATGGGTATTTTGAGCTGAAACTTTACAGACACATTCTGGAGACACAAAATACTTTTACTTAATCTGGAAAAAGGGGTAACCTACTGTAGGTGCTCTTTAAAGCAATGCAGTTAAACACCAGCATATTGCTCTATTCTTCACCATGACAGACATTTAGTATTAAGCCACACAGTGGCAAAAGCTGAACCATTTTGAAACCTGACTGCCGCACGTGTGTAGCAAAAGCTGACGGTGTGCCAAACCAACGACAAATGGTAGTGGATCACGAGCTCACAAACGCTTTTAAATCCAAAAACAAAGCGGCCTGTGGCGTGTTTTTAATGTGGTGTTAGATGCAATATGAGAATATAAACAGTTAACCAGATACTGTGCAAGTCGAATGAAGTAACAAAACACAATTAAATACATAATTTGCAAGCTTGAGAAAACAAGGAGGCAACCATTTTATTCACACTTAAGTTACTTACACTTGTGAAATGGAGGAAGAAACTGATCCATGAACTGTGTACTGTAAAATTGCTGTCAAGCTCTGACAAAGTCTCATACATCAACCATCTTTTCTGATCCTTCCTTAAACAAATGGCTGATGAGTCCCCCGTTGTAAGCATGTAGATTGCTGAAGCACTCGTCAGAAAAATGACAGAAACACAGCACAAGACGGGCTATAATGCTGAGGTATTTTTGCAAAAATAAACTTCAACCACTGACTCTACACAGCCTCATCTTTGGGTAGAAAAAAAATAACACTAGCTATCGCTTACACTTCAGAGCACAGCATCTACGCTACTTGATAAAACTGGGATCTGCTACAGTGTTTGTCTTCCTCATTTTATTTCTACAGTGTGTCACACCTGGGCTCTCTCAGAAAGGCAAAGGCTTGCAGGAGTTATCAAATACGAAGATTTATTCACAAACACTTACATGGAGGACACAAGAAACACAGGAGACTCAGAAACGACATGGGGTGTAGACAATGCATAACGTAGAATACCAGGCGAAGAACTGAACAACAGACGGGACTATAAATACACGGCTAGATGGAACTAATAACAAACAGGGGTGAGACACAGGTGGAACTAATGAACATTACGAGACGGTGGGAAACAGAACAAAGGAGCACATGGGGAAGGTCACATGACACAAACACAGGAGTCTGACACAGTGTTTGTGGGCGGAGCTGGAGGTTTTAATTTTCCTGGGTCTGCATGCGCAACAAATGGGTGGGGCTTGAGTTCCATTTGGATGTTAAGCTGCGATCACACTGGACTTTTCTCACCATGGACTTCCATTCATACGCACGCGAATGCGTCAGACCGGAAAAGCAGGGTCATGCGTAAAGTTTTACAGTTCGCTGCGGTGTAAAGTTCAAGCTTGGTGAACTCTGACCTTCGAAATCGCATCACTTGACTGCGTGAGACCACTTGAGGATCAAAACATGACCTCTCTGGACAGAAATTTAAAACGTGGAGCAATCGCTCGCTTTTTTAAATGTCTAATCATCTTGTTTAATCCCGCCCCTTTTCGCAACGCTGTGCAACAGAATTTTGCAAGCTCAAACTCTAGTGTGACCACAGCTTTACACAGACACGGCTAAAGACTCGTTGCAAGACGATTCATTTAAACCACTATGAGTCAACTCTTTTATAGATGATTCAATAGTTTTAAACAAGGTGTACTTTCAGATTTAAGCCTTAGCTGGATATTTTACTTCCCTTAGTATTGTGTTACACACTGCATGGAAGGTTATTTTCAAAAACCCATAATAGGTACTCTTTAATTAATCCTTAGCAACATGTCTTGTTTGAGGCAAGCCCCCTAACCTGATTTCACCAAGTAAGACATGTTCCTGGATCAACATCTATACTGATCCTGAAACAACATTCCAATCAACCAATCAGAATTATGCACTTCTACATGACTGTTATCGATCTATTATTCCCCCAGATTTTTGCAATAATTTACAGTTGGTTGGGTTTAGGGGTATAGGAATGGATTACATTTTCGAACAAAACTTATTTTCCAGGATTAATATGTGAATCCAGGAGTGCATCATACTTTGGCAAAATCATGACCTGTGAGGCAAGCCACCTTCCATCCATCCATCCATCCATTCAGCCATCCATCCATCTATGCATTCAACCATTCATTCATCTAAAATCAGTTCAGACACCGACAGACAAATCAAAGCATATGGTCAAGCAGTCACTTACGTACAATCAGAGTGTCTGTCAACTAAATCTTTTAAACGCAATGTTCTTGTTGTTTTTATAAATAAACAATATAATGTATCAACCATCATGGAAATCATAAAAAGTAATGACCCAAAAATCATTTTAACTAGCGTTTCACCTGAACATCACTTACTTATTCCTCTTTCAACACAAAAGTGAACAACATGCGAGGGTCTCTTATCTGCACTGAACAAACATGTTGTACTATATATCATATCCATTAACAGTGTGTGTCCACATAGTAATTACACATTCTTATCTTTTGTGAGCACAGAGAGCTTAGGTACAGTAAGAACACTGATATATTAGACTGCTAATGGATTGATTGATAAAAGGTTTATGAGTCCTGGTCTACAAGACTATTGAAGCAGCTCTTCAGCTAATGGTTCTTTCCCAGACTCTCTTTAACTAATATTGGCTGAACTGCCGGTGAAACTTGGACTATAAAATACTGTCCTGATGGAGACAGAGATTGTCAATGACCAGAATCAAAACTAATGGGAATTCTTTACTTCATATAATAAGTAATTCAACTTAATTACCAATTTAATGTGTTCATTTGGTGTGGATAAATCAATAATCAAACCAAATAAATAATAACAGTAATGTAACTTAATAATCAATGTAGTTAAAATTTGTAATTACTTAAAAAAACTGATTGAATATTAAATTTAATAACTAACACAAATAACAATTATTACAATTATACTGACTCAGCTCTGCTTTCTCTGCACTCACTTCCTGTTTGGTAAGCATATCAGAGAGGACTCAGACACTGTTACTTTGCAAAGTATTCCCAGTTTACCAGCCTTACCGAGCATTGTTCCATGTTACTTTCCTGGCTGCTTTCTTGTGTATGACCTGGCCTGTTTACCTTATGTACTTTCCTTGGTTTTGCCCTATTGCTCTGTTTTGGACTGTTTGTTATTGCCTTGACCCATTTACTGCCTATCTACTCATACCTTTTGGATGTGTATGTTGAAAGATCTGGGGCCTGTTTCAGTAAGGAGGTTCAACCAACTAGGAATTTAAACTTGAACTCTGAGTTGATTTAGCGAGAGATTAAAAACTCAGAGTTTTCAGTTTCAGAATACCCGATCTGAGTTGGGTCAATCAACTTTGAGTAGACCAACTTAGAGTTAAGCGCGCACACCGCGACTATATAAAAAACATGGCAACATCTGAAAAAAAGAGACCAGCATTTCTTTCTCCAGCTGAACTTGATGTGCTCATGCAAAGTTATAGCAAATATGATTTTAAAAAGCAACAGCACTGCATCAGTGAGACAGAGACGGTTAGTGTGCGGGAAAACATAGCTGCTCAAGTTAATGTGTAATTTTACATCTAAATAATTTAAATATTTAAGTATAATAAAAGAGTAATGTAATGTGTGACGTTTATAAAAAATTTACACACATTCCCACTTTTATACACGTTGATCAGTTTAAATAGATTTAAAAGTGCACTTGTGAGTTTGCCTCTACTATTGATCAAGCGGTAGAGGTTGATATGACATTTAGAATGTAAGCAGAACTAAAAAATAGTTTTTAGAAAG
Source organism: Danio tinwini (assembly GCA_903798205.1). Taxonomy (NCBI): domain Eukaryota; kingdom Metazoa; phylum Chordata; class Actinopteri; order Cypriniformes; family Danionidae; genus Danio; species Danio tinwini. The sequence continues at coordinate 20,729,958 of CAIGQZ010001313.1, forward strand.
AGTAATAATCTCTTTAATCTAGTTACAGTACATGTTGAAGGTCAGTGAATTTAAGCTAATTATTTAAAAAAGGACAAGCCATTCTCGTATGTGACTTTGTTCTTTGTGTGACTGAAGTTTAGGCAATAGCTATGTTTCCATCCAAAAATATGAAATAAATGTATGTGCAAAACTGGAATAATACAGCATAAATGCATAAAAGTCGTGCGAATAAAGCAGCGTTTCCATCTAATGAATTAAAGTCGTCACTTCCTCTGGCGCCAAATATCAACAGTAAAAACAGAATTTACTGCGGTAGAAGAAGCTGCGTCAATCTTTTCTTTATTTAATAGGCTAAATGTACTTGTGCCTTAGCAGACAATTGACACACAACGAACACGTGGTGGCGTTTGAAGCCATGAGACGCAGAGAACAGACGCTCTTGACACGCTCCAGACGCTCCAGAGGTAATCAATAATATACATTAATACTGACACGGTTAAGGCGTTTTAGAATGACCAAACCAACATTTACGATGTTTTACAATGTGCTCAGCCTGCTGGTTTGTCTATTCACACACATTTTCATCATCATCATCTCTTATAACAAACCTTTTTTTAATGCACATACTGGAATTTGTTCAGTAAAAGTGTTTTCATCGCAGTTTATGCACATCTTTTCTTATCGAATAAAAGTTTATCCTACTCAGTTATTATGCTCATGTTTTATTTTAATGTGCATTTTCAAAAGTTATGTGCGTCATGACGTTTCCATTAATCGTTTTTATGTAAGTTACCACGATTAAAAGAGTTAAAGTTACCTCTCTTTCAGAAACAGGCTTGACTTACCCTGCTTTCTCGAGTTTGACAAACCTGCCATTTTAAAACGGAAACCCCAAAGTTTCTCTCATTTCAGGGTTAAAGATTTAAGTGAAGAGTTTTTACATCCTATTTCCGAAACAGGCCCCTGGACTGCTCATCTGGTTTTGCCTGTTTTCACGTTTATGTCTCTGTGCAAGCCTTTCATTAAACTTCTGCAAATGGATTCTATCCTCAGCGTCTTCGTTTCAATTTGTGATTAATAAGTGCTTGGTAGTAACGGATTATCTGTGATCTGGATTAAGTAATCAGATTTAGAATTTTGCTTTGATTTGGTTTGTTTTTGTTGTTTTACTTTTTGTTTTGTTTTTTGTTCGATTTGTTAATTTAGGTTTGCCATTTTTTGTTTGTTTTGTTGCTTTTGGTTTGGTTTGTTATTTTTGTTAATTGGTTTGTTAATATTTTATTTGTTAGTTTCTTCTTTTGGTTATTGTTTTGATTTGTACTGGTAATTAGTAAACTAGTCATTTGTTTTGTTTAGTCTGAATACCCAGCAGGCACAGGGCATTAACATGACGTCAGATTGACATTGTATTCCAACATCATGGGATGTTGCATTTTGTTTGGAAATGAAAATCGGGTTGACGTCAAAACCCTATGTCAGGTTGACGTCAATGTCCAATGTTGGACAGAAGTTGCATTTTGGTTACTTCCCAACACAACCCAAAAACAACAAAATATCAACGTATAATGATGGTACAGCTTGACGTTGTGTGGACATTCTCAATATGACGTTTATCAGACCTTGGATTGTGTTTACCATACCTGACGAATAAAAGTCAGTGTTTGACGTCAATATGACATTAGTTTAGGACGTTGGCTTGACAGAATTTTGGTCACTTTCCAACACAACCTTAAATCAAAAAAATATCAACGTCATTTCACATCACATTGTCCTTAGACACAACCCAAATCTACATGTAACCTAATATTAAGTTCTTATGACGCTGTGTGTCTGTTGAATCGGGGCACAGAAATGGACCATTTTACCTTGAAACATTCATATGGTAAAATCAATGATATCAGGAGACACAGGAAGCTTCATCTGTCTGGTCATTTCATGTAATCTTTCACTGCTTTTGGACACTTTAATCAAAGCAAGTCCTATTCAGCGCTTCGAGGAAGCTCAACATAATACTTAGCTCTGAGCTTCTAATGTGTGTCTTGTCAGGACGCTGAATTCGGTCACCTCTCATCTCTGTCCAAAACACCTCCTAAATCGATGATCTGTGAATGGTCTTCATGAGTTGCTCATAAATCCCACATCTGCCCCAGAGCCCAAGCACTAGAGCAATGCTAAGCTACAAGGAATATCTCTGTTCAGTCATGAGGCCGTTATGAAATAGTTAACAGTGTGCTTATATTTTCAAATCAACTGTGAAATACACACTTTGAAGTACTTGATCAAACCATGCGTTAGATTTTAGTTTAGTGTGTTGGTTTGTCTGTCTATGTGTGTGTGTCTGTCTGTCTAGGTGTATGTGTCTATGTGTCTGTCTATGCAACAAAATCTCATGATATTCATAACTTTTTGATTTAGTGGCTAACTCGTATGAATTCGTACAATCTCATTTGTACAGTTTAGTACGATTTGCTCATCCCCCAATGACGTTTGGGTTTAGGGTGGGGTTTAAGTGCTTTGCCTCCTTTTTAATATTGTACATTTTCGTACGACTGAACTGCCACTTAACTGAAAAAGCGTAAACTACTTAAGGTTCCTCGTGAGATCAAGCTTGTCCATGCAAACATTTATTTGTTTTTAGTTTTCTTAATCTGATTTGGTCTTGTTAGATTTAGTTTTTGCCTTTTTTGGATTATTGTTTCAATTGCGTTTTGCTTTTTGTTTATTTTGTAGGTTCAGCTTGGTTTGATGGTGCTTGTTTGATTATTTTGGTTTGTCTTATTTTTGATGATTGCATTTTTTAAATGTTGTCTAAGCAGTTTGTGTTGAGAAGCAACTCAATGAGTAGTGTCTTATTTTTATTTGTTTGTTTGTTTGTTTAGTTACAGTAGTTAGCTAATTTATTAGTTTATTTAAATTAAATTAATAACTTTTGTCGATTTTGGATTGTGTTTAATATTAATATTTTGAGATGGAGGATTTGTTGTTTTCTTATAGTTTAGTTTAATGTTTTGATTTGCTGCTTCCATTTGGGTTTGTTGTGGGTTTTAAACTTCAGATTGACTTCATCAAATCTGTCATCTGTCTATACTGAACTCAATAAAACTCTCAAGAACTCAATATGCTTTTTAACCTATATAGTTAACCCTCTGCTAAATCACTTAACCTTTTCGTTCTAGATGAGCAAATTCCAATTTCTCAATAGACTTTATGAAAACTCACAAGCGCACTAAACTGATCCTTAACCTGAACCTTGACCTCCACTATTCATGGTCCATTGAGGTCACAGGGCCCTTGGAGGACATTCACCCTCCATCTGGATTCTTCTCAGTCAAGTCCAATATTGATGTGGAAAGGCAATGCTCAGAAAAGTGCAGACACAGATCACAGTCTATTATCCGTATTAGCAGCTTTTTGTCTTCATCGTCTTCCCTACTTCCACTCAGCAGTTTTTGACTTTGGCCTGTCTCATGTTTAGCTGATCCTGCACGTTGCTGTAAAGCAGATCCAGATGTTCTCTTTGACTGAAAGGAGACTGACAGGTGAAACTAAATAGTCTCTTAGTGTGTTGTCCCTCTGGTGCAGCAGGTTAACAAGTCAACATATGCTTGTACAAGGTGACAGAAGATTCTATTTCACATTAATGACACAAAAAAGATGATGACTGGATATTTGTGAATGTGATGAAACGTGGAGATATTCTGTCAGCGCTCAATAGTTGAGTTTTTGTGATTTGTTTTTAAAATTTATAAGGAGAGACATATTTATAAAATTATGAAATATAGTTTGAAGTACAAGTGTAATAAATAAAAATAAATTTAAAATTTTTAATATATCTGTGTATATATTTATTAAGATGTATGCATATTATATTAATATTAGATCTTTTACAATATGATTAAATAATTAAAAATAACTAACAAAAACAATATTAAATATTTTTTAAAAATGCAATAAACAAAATAATGCCATGGCTACTATTTTTTTATATGTCAACTACTTATGACACAAATGTTCAAAGAGAAAAGTGCAACAGACACATTATTGTTAGCTTCAGTCAGTTAATAGCAGTGTCATGGCTACTAGGAGAAATGCCATGGCTACTATTGACTGTATAAATAAATGTAATATTAAATGTAAAAGTAAAAAAAAAACAACAACAACATTGAACTAATTAAAAAATCTAAAACAAACCAACTAAAAGAAAATTCTAAGCAAAATAAAATAAATAAAGGAAGCAAAGAACCACCAGATGCAAAGTCAAGGTATAAACAAGTTAAAAGTAGCAATGCTGCAGCACAATATTTGACCAATTTTTCAGCAAGTATGACTGTAATGACTGTAACATAATTATTTTGCTTTATTCCACAAATTACTATAAAAAAATTACTAGTAAAATTATGTTTACTTTGTGTGCAACATATTAACATTTTAAGAAACTTTAAACATTTCTGTATCGGCTTACACCCAGAATGCATATGCAAATCACCACGCTTCGGAGCAAAGGCCCATAAAATGTCCTGTGGGAAAATAATTTTTCATTGGTCAACTCAGATCCTGAGGGTGGGTACAAAAGTCCTAAAGATTTTTTTATTGTTGGTTTGACATGTTCACAGACAGCTGCTTAATGCCCATTGTGCTCAGATTTTTCCTCCGATGACGTTCTGGCATTGCCAGAAGATTTCAGACACTTGTGTGACAACAGCTGCAATGAGCATCAATCCAAGAACCAATAGGAGCGCAGAATCTGATGATGCAATCCATGCAACAATTCAAATGACCACAGGGAAATGTCAAAGCAGTTTTTTTCTTCCTGGTTTTATTTTTGAGGCATGCTGTGTGCAAAATTGCTGCTACAGATTGTTTATGTTTGCTGTGAGTAATCATTTTAGAATGCGGGACAGTGAAAGTGTCAAGGGTGGATGATGTAAAACTCCGGTGGAGTTTTCTTCAGTGTTTGATGCATCTTCATTGATGTTCAGTCTGACATTATGATGGCTGAGATCATACATTGTGACATGGGAGCCATGCTAGTGCAGTCTGACATGCTACAATCGTTCAGGATTATAAAAAAATCTCACAGTGTGAGCTGGCCTTAAGGACGGCCCAAGAGAACCCCAGAAGAACCCCAGAGAACACTCAGAGAACTCCAGGGAGCAGGCGTGGACCCTGGCAAAAATAGGTTAACCATCGAGAGTCTAGTTAAGTTTAGTACGCCATGAAACCAGAAGTCAACACGACTAGTCCTTTTGCCGCCTCAAAAACTTAAAAATACCACTAAACTGGTGTAAACTAAATGTAACCCTAAAGAAACCATATAAGGGTTAAATTGATTATTTTTTGTTTGGCTTGGTTTAACATACAAAATCCAAGGTTTTTCCATCATTACACTATCTCAAACCTTTATTTTTCATCCTTTACTCTTCTCTACAACGTGTGATTGTGTTAGGTGTTAGTTTCTGTTAGATTTGTCAATAAAGTTTCATTTTGTATAAAGAAAGGTGCCTGTGCATATTTATAAATCGAATGTCTTAAACTTTGATCTTGTTACCCTGCTTAAACATAAATGGACTTTTATTTTTGATAACAATAGCCATAATTGAAGTCAACTGTCTGTTCGAACCATCACTGGATGATCCGTTTGTTCAGAATTAAAGACTCGATTGATTTAAAGCCTCCTTCAAAATAATCTTCAATTCACTTTAAGCTAATTTGCTACATGACATAAAAGAAAGAGTGTGTGCATGTAAACGACATATCATATCTAATAGCTCACGTGTTAGCTACATATTGAAATAATTCTGAGCATATTCGAGAGCTTCTTAAACCCCATCAGCTCCCTGGTGCAGCACATGTTGCTGTCCTCAAGATTACACAGAGGAACAAAGGCTCCGGCAACAGTTACTGAGTTGCTATGGTTACTACTAGTTGTTTTGGGAAGCTCATTTATTTTGAACTGTGATCAAAACTGACTGGAACTACTTGTGCATTAAACTATTTTATTTAAAATTTCAACAGACCATGGGATACGGCGAATATGACCATGTTTGTGTTTCACAGGCAGTCATCTATGACTGCTCAGTGTTGTGCATGAACTGACGACCAAAGATGGGTCTGCAGGAAAAAAAAGTGAGAGTGTATTCAGAGCGACATTCGTTGCTGTCTACTGATGAGCGAGACCTGACAAACAGAAATAGAGAGAAGAAAGGGAACAAGTGGATTATTTTTGGCTCATGAGTGCCGCCAGTGATGCCGCTGTGTATTTGAACAGCTGAGATTGTTTAGATAAGAGCAGTCCAGAGACACACAGACAGACAGCTCAGTGAACAGATGTTTGGGTCGACTGCTGTCATCTCTCTGATCGCTCCCACCACTCTCAGCTTCCTCACATCAACAGCACATTTGGCCCGAGCGCAGACTGTAACTGATGCCTACAGAGACAGAAAAGCTATCGCAGAGGACAGACAAATGCTAAAGCAGATTCACAAGGTGGATGTTTTTTGATTGTTTGTTTGTATGAGTAGAACATTTAAATGCAGTCTTTGGTTGGATCCTAAATTTGTATTAATTGTATTTGTTTATTTATTTTTTATATAAAATAATTATTAAAAAAAGTACTACCTATTTTTCTACTAACAGTTTTCAAGGAACTGGAAAAAACAATATTTTTAAAGGGCACCTATGATAAAATCATCTTTTGGAAACTGTTTGGGCAGAACTGTGTGTAGGCATAGTGTGTCCACAGTCATATTGGAGTGATAGAAACACAATAAGTCTCTCTTAACAATAATAATAATACATTTTATTTAAAGCGCCTTTCAAGAAACCCAAGGTCACTGTACAACATCATATACACAATTCAATAATTAAAAATAAACCAATAGTATAAAAATAGAGAAGATGATAAAATACGTTAAAATAAGATCCAAATCCCTGCCCTTCGAAGGCCTACCGCAACGTAATGTAGGAGTACAGTTTTCCTGGCCACTGAATTGATTGACAGCCATGTATTAACATGTTAGCCAGCACTCACTTTTGAGGAGTTACACCTACCTAACTTTAAATAGTAACAGTCCTTGACCCCAGTAAGCTACAAACACAAATAAGGTATCATTGGAAAGAAGACACTTACTGTGTTCAATATTTGTTTTTCCATATACAAACACAGGAAAACATTAATGTAATGTTCTAAAAAATATGCCTTGAAAGCCAAGTGTTTCATGAATTTATATTTCAAGTTTGATTAAGACAGCATGCAAAATGAGATTTCTGTAAAAAGTTTTCCCGAGACTATATTGATGTCCTTCTTTCCCTCGACCTTCCCAAACTAAAACAGTAAAAGTAGCTGAATAATTTGGTCTACATTCACAGTTCATGTATCTTTGGAAAGAAAACACTTTGGGCTTTATTATCCATCATCTATAGTTTATAATGCTCAAAATAAAAAAAAAAGTTATAGATGCTTAAGTAATGTCTCCATAATAACACGTTAAGTCATATCAACAAGACAGGATGTGTGCAAAGCAACTGGGATTAAAACATCTGTTCAGCTCGCTGTGATCATCAATCATCACCAAATGTGATCAAGAATGAGTTTTACAAGTTTAAAACATTTTTTTTAAAACAGTGCATATGTTTGTAATGAATTACAGTGATTTTACCGTCTTTATCACCACAGTCGCATGTCAGTACAATTATAAAAGAAGACGCTTCATGTGGGACCGGTGGGCAGGGTATTAACCAGCATTAAAGGCACAGGCCACAAAAACAGCTACATTGTGTTCAGAGCAGAAAATTCCAATATTCTAAAAGGTATAATAAATAATATGATGGGTGTTTTGAGCTGAAACTTTACAGACACATTATAGAGACACAAAAGACTTGAATCTTGAAAAAGGGGTAAAATAGGTGCCCTTTAAAATATATACATACACAAAAATAATTTGGCACAAATCGATATACAAATGCATGCATGTGGCTTTAATGCGCATAAACATATTTCCAAAACATAAAAACACATACTAAATTTCAATAGTAGCATCTACACCTTTAATGTCGTCAAGTCCATGAATATGTACGTGAGTTTGTGCATGCATCTGAATAATAATGGTCTTATTCTAGCCCGACAGCTCATAAGTGTCATAAATAGTCTTTATCTCTACAACGCCCACAGGAGGTAAATACAGCACATTAAAACCCTGCATATGAAATTGATCTATTTCTCACAGCATTATAAAAACCCTGGGCCGTTATTGATCAGCACAACACGTAAGGCGAGATATGATTTGGCGTAGTGCAGGTGCTCTGGGCTGCGGCTTCATCAGCTTTATTATGTTGTATGGATGTTATACGGACGCTGATGTGAAGATTTATGCTAATGACTCTCCTGTTGTTTTATAATGCAGTAAAGGTCATAGAGGCTGCTGCGATCACATGTGCCACAATGGCATATCCAACAAATAGCAGCCAGTAATTTACCTGCTTTTTATTTTGCTCACTGCATTAGATCCTATTGTGGAACACTTACATGACATTCATAAAGAATTTAACTTTTGATTTAAGACTTAATCAAACAGTTGTCAACTGCTGAGTTATAAAAGGGTTTCATTTAAAGTTTAAAGCTTACAGTTAAAATGTAGAATCGTTATTTTTAAATGTTTTGGAATGAAGGCTCAGCTAGGTTAATAGAAAATGTAAACATAGTCCAGAAAGTGACAGTTTGTTTTCTTTATTTCACAAAAGCACAATGTTTTATTGTTTCACTTCTCCTTGAAATGTACTTTGAATTCTAGACAGGTCTAAAGGGCAATCATTGTTGACATATGAAGAATCATCTGTTGTCAAGAAATTAAAAAAGCCTGATTTGCAGAGAGCTTGCAGTCAAAAAGGCAAAGTGAGAGAACTTTGCTAAAATGAGGGCAAATGTCTGCAGGTCTTTTAAAAGGTGACAGAAACTCAAGAGAGCTGAAGGAATTAAAGACTACAGCAGTGCTAGCTAGCTATTTATTTATCTATCTATCTATCTATCTATCTATCTATCTATCTATCTATCTAT
>CAIGQZ010001313.1:20763336-20781372 GCA_903798205.1 Danio tinwini
AAAAATTTAGTTAAAAGTCACAGCCATCAAATAGATTTAAACATTACTCCGAATCAAGGTCAAAGATATAGACTTTAGGGAATCTGGCAAAAGTAGCAACATTTTTACAGTGTGATACACAATTAATACTGCAAAGGATCATTTAGTTGGTCCAAACACAAAGCCACAATCAGGACATTAGACAACATTAGGACCAGACAAAAGACTGTTTGTAATCTGAATATGTCATCGCAGACTGAGCATCTGAGTGCTAATTAGGACTGTGTGACATTGTCATCAAAATTGAAGGAGAGACCAACATCAGTTTGGAGATCTATGATAAAATTGAGGAAAATTTCACTTTGATTGACTCTTTCATCTTAATCATGAGCTTACTGATCTATCAAAAAGGCAAATATGCAAAGCTAAGACCCTCCAGACACCCGCATTGGGCGGAAAAGGACTGTGAGTGCAAAGAAGTTAAGTTACATTTATAGATCAACATACTTCAAATTAAGCTGAAGAACAAACTGGTGTAGTAGAGATGCGCGGATCAGCTGAAATGTCACCCGAATCCGCTCCTTCATTCTAATCATCCACCCGCCACCCGCCCGCACATATTATTTTATCTGATATACATATCCGCACCCGACCCGCACCCGATCAACACTTTAATAATTCTAATTCTTTGTTTTAAGCGAGATGATAGGTCACTGTGGATCGTTCGTTATTAACAGCAGATTTAGCTTTTACATATACAGGAAAAAGAGAACAAAAACGGCGCCACTAAAAGGCCTATGTTTACTTGGCCTTTTTCTTTGCACTGTGCAGAAACAGAATAGCATCTACTGTGCCTGGATTGGGGCTGCACTAAATGAGAGTTTGCGCGCACCGTGCTGCAGTCGTGTAAATAAGTGATCTTGTTTCTCCCAGAACGATAGCAGATTTTCCTCTGATGACTCCTCTAACTGAAAGTTTGCACAGTACTCTTGCACTTCATCCATTATTTTGGGCGGCTCTCTCATCTTCACATTCAGCAAAGTCCACTCTCTGCTTTTGTGCTGGTCAACTGCTATGACCCGCGACCCACCCGCTTTTAATTATAATGTATTTTTTTATTACCCGACCCACCCGACCCGCGGATTATCCGCAGTGACTGCGGATATAACCGACATCCGCGCATCACTATGGTGTAGCATCATTTTAAACAACATCAAGATAATGTTAATGTTGCTTGCACTTTGTTTTGTGAATACAAAAGAGATCAAAAAAATATTTCTGAATGATAAAACTATCAGGACATTTTGCAGGAAATATATCTGATAATGACTTTATGGCATCTTTTCTAAGAATTTGCAGCGATATTTGCATCCTTTCTTGTGTTGTTTTGCTGTGATACATCTTAATTCTTCATTTAGTTGTTTTTTCACCTCAAGAAACACTGGTGTGGAGAGGTAAGCATGATCGAACACCCAATGAGGGGGGAGAGCATGCTCGGAGCCCGGCAGCTAATCAGCAGGCCAATCAGAAATAATAAATAACACCTGTTTATTCTAGTGATTGGGTCGGAGAGACACCCTTCTTAAGGAGAAGGAGCAGCCGGGAGAGAGAGAGGAGAGAGCACCCACACAGACACCAGAGCTTGTGTGTGTGTGTGTACACTTTAAAATAAAAAGCAAAGTACTTACCTTATATCGCCGACCCTGTCTTCTTCTTCCACACAACAACGAACTATATTACAGTGGTGCTGAAACCCGGGAAGGAGAAGAGCCTCACTGCCAGAATGACCACTCCGTCAAGGCTGCCATTTGCGGAAGCCATCCAGGCCCTCGCGGTCCTCCACCAACAACAACATGATGCGCTGGTGGAATTAAAGAATGTCCAGGACCAACATTTCCAAGTCCTCATGGAGGCCCAGCGGGAGGACCACGAGCAAATCCAGAGTCTGCTGTCCCAGGAGATCCGGCCCGCTCCGACATCTGCCGCCCACCCTCCCATTACGTTCCAGAAAATGGTGTCGGGAGATGATCCGGAAGTGTTCCTGGACCTCTTTGTAAAGATGGCGGAGGTGTGTGGCTGGCCTGGGGCCGAGTGGCCGGTACGTGTCATCCCGCTGCTCTCGGGCGAAGCCCAGATCGCTGCACAGCAGCTACCAGCCCAGAATCTCCTGGAGTATGCTCATCTGAAGCGAGCCATTCTCCAGCGGGCCCTTCGCGTTCGCCCAGCAGCTCCGTGACGCCTGCCGCAGATGGCTGATAAAGGATGGCCGGACCACTGCCCAGCTGGTGGATGCCATGGTACTGGAACAGTTCATCACCCGCCTCCCCTCCTGAACATCGGAGTGGGTCCAGTGCCACCGGCCAGACGATCTGGAGACGGCCATCTGGCTGGCGGAGGATCACCTGGTGGCGAGATCCAGGGTCGGCGAAATAACCTCTCTCTCCTCTCCCCCTCTTTCTCTCTCTCTCTCGTCCTGTTCCCAGGCCCAGAATGCGGAGGCCGTCCACGCCAGCACCCAGACGGCGGTGCACTGAGGCGGATCCGCAGCCAGCCCCGCGGGAAGGGGAAGCCTATCAGGACGGAGGGGCGGAGTTTCCACCCCTGGCTGCTTCCCAGACGGCACCAGGTCTCTCTCCGGTTCAATCAGTTGGTCTTGCTGGCCCCGGGGGTGTAGTGAAAAGGTCTGGGCCGATGCATTGGCGCTGCGGGGGCAAGGATAGCGCACCAAAAGTCCGCTCTGTGAAGGAGGTGAGTGCGTTGATTCGCGTCCCCGCCACGCCAATCGTCGCCCCCGGGCGCGACGGGCTATACTGGATACCAGTGAGTATTAAAGGGGGTACATATCAAGCTTTGGTGGATTCGGGGTGTAACCAGACCTCCATCCACCAAAGCCTGCTTCAAGACCCGGTATTAGATACGAGCCGCACGGTAAGGGTAAGGTGTGTGCACGGTGATGTAATTCACTACCCACTAACGGCTATAGATATTCAATTTAGGGGTAAAAAGCATAGCAATGAGGTAGCGGTTAACCCGCACCTCAAACACCCGCTAATTCTGGGAACCAATTGGCCTGGATTTAATAGATTATTAAGGATCTTTTGTGCGGGTGTTTCTTGGAAAAAGAAATCGCCAGAGAGGGGGCGGGTCGCTCAGCTGGGGGAATCCCAGGCAGTGACATCACGCACTGACTCAGGGGAAGGGCCGGGAATTTCCCGGTGTAAAGACTTTCCCCTGGAGCAGTCGCTTGATGACACGCTGAGACATGCACTCGAAAGGGTGCAGGTCATTGATAGGAAAATCCTCCAGCCTGATCGACCCCTCTCCTATCCGTATTTTGAGATTATTATTGATAGGGTGTATCGAGTGACCCAAGACGCTCAGACGAAGGAAGATACAACCCAATTATTAGTACCAAAGAGCCGTTGGGAAATGCTTTTCCAGGCGGCTCATTCTAATCCTATGGCCGGACATTTAGGTCAGGCGGCCACACTAAATCGCCTCATGGCCCGATTCTTTTGGCCGGGCATTCACGGTGATGTCAGCAGATGGTGCGCGGCGTGTCGTGAATGTCAGCTGGTAAATCCACCGGCCACCCCAAAAGCGCCATTGCGCCCATTGCCAGTTATGGAGATCCCCTTCGAGAGAATTGGGATGGATCTCATCGGGCCATTAGAGCGATCCGCACGCAGGCACCGGTTTGCATTAGTTCTAGTAGATTATGCAACCCGATACCCGGAAGCAGTAGCGCTCCGTAACATCTCGGCAAAGAGCGTTGCGGAGGCTCTGTTTCGTATAATCTCCCGAGTGGGAATCCCCAAGGAGATTCTCACTGATCAAGGCACCGCGTTCATGTCACGCACCATGCGCGAGCTTTACGGATTATTGGGCGTTAAATCAATTCGCACCAGTGTCTATCACCCACAAACGGACGGACTGGTGGAAAGGTTTAATCGCACGCTTAAATCCATGATCCGTAAATTCGTTCACGAGGACGCGAAAAATTGGGATAAGTGGTTGGAGCCCTTGTTATTCGCTGTGCGGGAGGTTCCCCAAGCCTCCACGGGGTTTTCCCCCTTCGAGCTTCTCTACGGCAGACAGCCCCGTGGGGTTTTAGATGTCGTTAGAGAGGCTTGAGAGGATGAGCCTTCAAACAGTAAAAATGAAATTCAGTATATTCTGGACCTTAGAGCAAAACTCCACACACTGGGGCGGCTCTCTAAGGAGCATTTGCTTAAGGCCCAGGATGACCAACGCCGGCGTTATGACAAGGGTACTAAACTACGCAAATTTTCACTGGGAGATAAAGTCCTTGTACTGCTACCCACTTCTAGCTCTAAATTACTCGCCAAGTGGCAAGGGCCGTTTGTGGTCACACGACGAGTCAGTGATCTCAATTATGAGGTGGTACATTCGGACAGGGCTGATTCACGTCAGATTTATCACATTAATCTGCTGAAGCAGTGGAGGGAGCCGGAGGAGGTGATGCTGGCTACGCTCGTTACCAACGAGGATGACCTGGGGCCAGAGAGCACTGGCCGACAACGGCCGGGCACTCTGGTCACCGGGGGTGACCATCTCTCAGCGAGCCAGCTCATCGATGTCCGGTACCTTCAACGTGAATTTTCTGACGTGTTTTCACCCCTGCCCGGTCGTACTAACTTAATTCAGCACCATATTGAGACCGAACCGGGTGTGGTCTTAAGGACCCGGCCGTATCGCCTACCTGAACACAAGAAAAAAGTGATTCAGGAACAATTGGGTAATATGTTGAAATTGGGAGTAGTAGAAGAGTCACACAGTGACTGGGCCAGCCCGATAGTCTTAGTTCCGAAGACAGACGGCTCGGTCCGGTTCTGTGTGGACTATCGCAAAGTCAATGCTGTGTCGAAATTCGACGCATATCCAATGCCGCGTATTGACGAGTTGCTCGACCGGTTAGGTGCTGCTCGATATTATTCGACGTTGGATTTGACAAAGGGTTATTGGCAGATCCCCTTATCTCCAATATCCTGCGAAAAAACAGCCTTCACAACGCCGTTTGGATTACATCAATTTGTGACACTTCCATTCGGGCTGTTCGGGGCACTGGCTACGTTTCAGCGGCTGATGGACAAAATACTTGGCCCTCACTCCGCATATGCCGCTGCTTATTTAGATGACATCATCATTTTCAGTAATAATTGGCAGCGGCATATGCAACATCTGAGGGCGGTATTATCAGCGCTGAGACGGGCTGGGCTTACGGCCAACCCAAAGAAGTGCGCAATTGGGCGAGTGTAGGTAAGGTATTTGGGCTTGCACTTAGGTCACGGGCAGGTGCAGCCCCAAATTGATAAGACTGCAGCTATTGCAACCTGTCCGAGACCTAAGACCAAAAAGGAGGTGAGACAGTTTTTGGGACTGGCAGGATATTATAGGCGTTTTGTTCCTAATTATTTGGCCCTCGTCAGCTCATTGACTGATCTCACTAAAAAGGAGGGACCAGATACCGTCCAATGGTCGGAGCAGTGCCAACAGGCCTTCTCAAAGGTAAAATCTATACTTTGCGGGGGGCCGCTATTGCACGCTCCTGATTTTGCTCTCCCCTTTCTGTTACAGACGGATGCGTCCGATCGGGGTCTGGGGGCGGTTCTCTCCCAGGAGGTGGCAGGAGTGGAACGGCCGGTGCTGTACATTAGCCGAAAACTCAGTAAGAGTGAGGCTAAGTACAGCATCATTGAAAAGTAGTGCCTGGCGATAAGGTGGGCCGTTCTCATTCTTCGCTATTATCTCCTGGGCAGGGAATTCGTCCTCTGTTCAGATCATGCTCCTCTCCAGTGGCTCCACCGCATGAAGGATACCAACGCGCGGATCACCTGTTGGTATCTAGCGTTACAGCCTTTTAAATTCAAGGTGGTCCACAGGCCGGGTGCACAGATGGCGGTAGCCGACTTCCTCTCCAGGGCGGGGGGAGAGGGAGGGCTGCAAGGCGGGCGGTGGGGGTATGTGGAGAGGTAAGCATGATCGAACACCCAATGAGGGGGGAGAGCATGCTCGGAGCCCGGCAGCTAATCAGCAGATCAATCAGAAATAATAAATAACACCTGTTTATTCTAGTGATTGGGTCGGAAAGACACCCTTCTTAAGGAGAAGGAGCAGCCGGGAGAGAGAGAGGAGAGAGCACCCACACAGACACCAGAGCTTGTGTGTGTGTGTACACTTTAAAATAAAAAGCAAAGTACTTACTTTATATCGCCGACCCTGTCTTCTTCTTCCACACAACAACGAACTATATTACAATTGGTATCTGTCATTTATATGAAGGAAACACTGAGAGAGGGTGAAAAGGTGACTCAGTGGTTAGCAATGTCCCCTCAAAACAAGAAGATCGCTGATTCGAGTCCAAGCTGGACCAGTTGGCATTTCTGTGTGGAGTTTGCATGTTCTCCCTGTGTTCCTGTGCATTTCCTCCAGGTGCTCTAGTTTCACCTACGGTCCAAAGACATGCACTATAGGTGAATTGAATAAATTAAATTGGCCATAGTTTATGAGTGTGTGTGTGAATAAGTGTGTATGGGTGTTTCCCCTGCATAAAACATATGCTGGAATAGTTGGTGGTTCATTTCGCTGTGGCAACCTCTAAAATAGAGACTTAACCGAAGGAAAATGAATGAATGAATGAAACACTGAGAGAAACTTTTTAAAGAGTTTACAGCTAATACTTAAAACCTTAGTCTACTGCATAGAATTGCATCAAATGAGACACATTTGTTAAAGTGTTATGTACTTATTTATTCAGTCAATTAAATTTGTAGGCCTACTGCACTGCACTGTATTTAGCCCAGCACAAAACCTATAAATAAAGTATTTAACACCATCTTTATAAAGACAACATTGGGCGATTTGGAGCAATACATTATATTTATAGCAATAAATTATATGCATTCTAGTAATCTCCACTAGTATCATTTACAATTATGGAAATATAATTCATTTGCATTCATTTACCAAAGCTCTAGACAAGTAAAACTGACCTGTTTTTTGTTTTGTTCTACTGATATATCAAGTAGCCTAGGACAATTGAAAAAATCTGAGTTCTATTTTTCTGGCATGTTTAGTCCAGATTAAAATGAAACCAAAAATTTGAAAATAAGCACTGAGTCTCTATTTGAACACACTGATGGAAATGATGCCACTGGGCCACATCAAGTGCAGCACCATGCCTAAAAACTGGATTTATATTTTTCCAGGATTCCCACACTGTTGATGAGAGTCATGTGATCATCTGACTTTCAGCTGGTGGGATTGTATTTGTTTGAGTGTGTGCATCTGAATGGGATTCCATTATGCGTTGTACATAAAGCAGAGAATTGTAAATGTGCAACCATGTAGAGACAGAAATTACATGTCATCATTTAACATAAAATAAATAAGACTATTCAATTTGCCTAATAAAAAAACTAAGTATAAACCTGTTCTGTAGAAAAGGAACATTAAATGACTTGGGTTTTGATCTGGCGCTATATAGAAAATAAAATAAAATGACTTGATGACTTGGAGTGCCTCTAATATAATGGCAGGGGGAAACACTATATATTTATATTTTGATTATGTTGTGGACTCTGCCTCACAGTTGCATTTCACATAGATATAAACATTAGGTGAAAGAATTTGATCTCTCACAGTGTGTAACAAGTATTTATGATATATACAATACTCCAATGCCTTGTGAACATATTTAGGAGGTTATCTAGCCTTATTTCAGCAACTCTCAGTGACTTTATATACAGCACATATATAGGTAGCCTCATAAACAATTTGTTCATATAGTACAGCAGCATTGTGCTTTAGGCCTGAGCTTAAATCTCAAACGTCAAGGCATCTCAAAGATTTTATAAACCCCAGGGGGTAAATAAAGAATGAAAAAGAACTTTACTGAGAGTTTATCAGGACCTATGAGCTCCAAAAAGCTCTTTGTATGGGCATGGTACACTGTAAATACAGTAGATCAATCGTTACAGATGGGAAACTTCCATTTTAACAGATCCAGTTGGGGAGGTTATGTAATTCTGCTGAGCGGAGCTGAATGTAAGTGACGGCCTGATCCATCTCTGCAGTCATACAAGCATTTTATAAATGCTTTCACTCCAGGATCACGACCGAGTCTAAAGTCCACAGGGAAAATGAGGCATGGAAGAAAAGAAAAAGGGAAACTGATTGGGCAGGTAGGGATAGAGAGTGACGGATGAAAGAGAAAGATATGATGAAAAAGTAATGAAGAAATAAGAGCAATGGTGTTCTCTCTCCTTCACTTATTTTTGTAATAGTGTGCGAGAAAGATGGACAGGGTGCCGAGAAATGTGTAGATACACAAGTATATCACTGTATGTTGACATCTCATGCTGTGAGAAGAAGAGGAGGACTGTGGCAATTTAGTGGCCATCATCACATCCTCAGTTCACATTAACCCTCAACCAGAGTGCTCTCTGTCACCTCAATGCACTCCTGTTCACAGCTGTGTGTGTCTAAAATAAAAAAAAAAATTAAAACCGGTTGCCATTCTAGAAAAAATGCAAATATAATATAATATGCCAATATAAATACGTTAACAAACAAGTAAATAATTAAAATAATAATTTAATTAATTAACAAACAAATGATATAATTTGTAAATAACTACACAAAACAACATATCAAAATTACAATAAACCAACAAGCCAACAAATAAATGAAATAAAAGTAACTAAAAGCTTTTAGATACATGTTGTACTAAAAATATGTAATCTTTTAATTTCACTGCATGATCTCTATGCAATTCCATCTCAATCTCAAACCCGAGATCTAAATTGCACTTCCATCTGTTAAAGATGGGTCCACTACGATATCATATTTTTAACATTAGTTGATGTGTAATGTAGCTATGTGTACATAAACAACATCTCTGAATGTAATACACTCAACATTCAATGCAAAGGGAGACATTGGCTTTTACAGGGTTAGCTTAGCAAATCCTATAGCAAACATAGTTTGGGGGCTACAAAAAATATATATATCCAGGCTAGTGAGATCACAAAGGCTTCAGGTTATGCACAATCACCACACGCATACACCCCGCATAGCAAAGGGGCGTGGCCAGAGGCGCTGTAATGTTAAAGCAGAGAAAGCTAAAATGCTGTCCAAATGCTGCTATTTCCACAGAGCTTGTTCTGTTTCTGTGTTTAGGCTTCCAAAGGACACGACAAAAAGAGAGAAGTGCTTACAATTTAATTTTAATTATGTTCCAGAGAATTATAAAAAAAGATATAGCTAGCATTTGACAAAGGACAGCTTCCAGAATATTTACCAGTTCAGTGCTGGATTCAGCTAAAAACTTCTCAAAGGAGCAGCTCCAACCTTAATAGACAAAGCTGTGGATTGTAAGTCACAACCTGTAAGTATTTTTATTTGTTAAAATTGATCTATTACATGCATAGTGTCTAGCGTTAACGGTATGTTGTAGCAAGGACATAAACAAGGATGTAAACAACGGCAAATGCTGTTTGGCACTGTTAACAATTTAGCTGCAAACTCATATTTATCTGTCAAACCGCTGCAAACAGCCACAATCTTCAGCAGCGCTGCAGTGTCTTTCTGTGCAGCCGCTTTCCCTGTGTTCTACATCTCAAATAACTGTTGTTAACGTTTCGTATTACATGCACATGCTTATTCCGAATATATGTGAAAAACACTTGTCAGATTTTATTTAAGAGAGCGGACATGAGGTTCAGCTGTGTCCTTTTCATTGATTGATTCAGGCTTAAACTGATACAGCTAACAGCTACTCTGACTGACAGTTTTTGCACAGCAGAGGCACTGCACGTGCTAGAGGCGTGACACTTTTCATGGTGACGTGGAGCCGATCCGTGAATCACAGCACATTATGTTAGCTGACCAATCAGAGCCTTTTGATTGGCATTTCAAGAGCCAATCTTGGGCTGGCATTTTGGAGGAACTAGGAAATATTGTCGTTTTATGTGTAAGTGTTAGCTGTAAATATAGTAAGGCATATTAAATAAATAAAGCATGAGCACACATTGCTTTGTATTTTATAAACACAACCAAGTCTTAAAATAAACTCTGCACCACCCCTTTAACTCGATTTAAACTTGGGAATTTAATTTCAAAGCATTGTCATTTGAAAGTAATTCTCAAATTAGCTCTGATTTGCACCATGGTGTGTGTGTCAGTCTGTGCGCGTATGTGTGCGTGTGTGTGTTATCCCTCTTTCCATTACTTGCCCTCCCTCCTTTATCACCTCCTCCCTCTAAACTGCGGCACAGAGGCAAAACAGCTCCGAGTGCAATTACTCCTCAAAAGACCAGCCTCTCATTTCACAAAGTGCTAAATCTTACCTCCGAGCCACTGGCGCTTCTCTCTACAGCAGTGAGTTGTGCACAGACTGCTACCATTTTAGTCTTTAGAGATTCACACGCTCCCCTGTGCGTGTGTAGGTGTGAAAAAGAGAGCAAAAGAGCGCAATCACACTGTTAAGTACAGCTGTAGAGCTCAGTCTATCATCTCCAATTTCAAGGGACCACACACACACACACACTAGTGTGACATTAAAGCTTGGTGCTAATCCTATATACATTAGCAGACGCTGTGCTCTTGGAAAGCAAAAACAGCTTCATGCATTTCTCATCTCATATATTCCTTTTCATTGTCATTATGCAATTTATTCGTGATGAGGATTTAAAAACTGTGTGGATTTAGCAGAGGAGGGAGGCTGATGATTTACTCTGGTGTAAATGATGAGCCAGTAACCAAGCAAGTGTTTTCATGTGGTTTAGATGGCTCACGATATGGCCATGATGGTCAATTACAGACTGGTAAGAACACATATACGTGCACTCACTTTTTACATTTTATAGTCACTATGCATGGGACAAACATAGTAGGTGAAAATTATGGCAACAGAATATGATGTCAAAGTCTAGATTGCATGTTGAACAAACGAACAAACAAACTAATTAACCAACCAATCAATCAATCAATCAACAAATCAATCAATCAATCAATCAATCAATCAATCTACCTATCCTAATGCAAGGTACGAGATTAAGCTCAGATTTTTACTTGCCAACAAATGCCTTATATTCCCTATATAATAATTTCCATGACCTTTTTAAGATTCTATTTTCCCTATAACTTTTGCATGACCTTTTATATTCCCATGACTTATTCAGTTCTGTAAATTACACCTTCCATATACTGCCAGGTTTTCCAGTAACAAGGTCGTGCAGTGATGTTTACAACATAAGCTAGTCATGCTTCTTTTCCATTAACACAAGGTTAAAATTGACCAAAAATTGACTAGAGTGTACTTTTTATTGCCATCTTCTATGCTTGCTTGTATATGACTAAAAGTGGGTAAGAAACAAGACCAGAGTGACCTCAACTTTAGAGCAGTCACAGTCCACCGACAGCACGTCTTTATTCTATTAGAGTTTGTAAAGCAGTTCCTCCTGAATTGAAGGTTGAGAAAGTCACGGCTAACAGAGGACAGACACAAGCAGACATATACACTTCTTGTGACAGAAAAAGTGCCCCCAGTACCCTTCATCAACCATGCATTACTACATTTCTCTCAAAGAAAAGAATCACACAAAAACTCAAAATCCAGATTGCTTATAATGGAGTATCCTTTGACTTCCATTCTAAATTGCAAACGTTGGATATATTAATTCGAAAGGTGAAGGCAAATAGTCTTTGCACTTTGCCTCAAGGGTCATCTATTAGTTCAACTTCAGTATGGTGAGAAGCAACTTGTTACGAAGAAAAAAAAAAAGCTTGCTTAACTGTAATATCTCCAGTGTGGTTTCAGATATCTTAATCAAAGTTCATCGTTGCCCTCAAATTTTCCTGGACTGCTAATCCTGCCTATCCAAACAATGCAAGGCAGGAAAGAAGTTGAAGGCCTCCACCAATTAAAGAACCCTCCGGTGGGCTGCATCAATGCGAGTCAGCCTCTGAAATATGATTCAGCAGATTTACAGCTTCATCTCAACATCCCCTTAACGAGGAGTTCACCCAATCAATCCCTGATCGATACCAATCTCCAGCAAGAGCCGTGAGGCAGAATCCACCACAATCCCTATGGAGCTTTGCTTCTGGATAATAAAGCATACAAACAGAGAGCTGGACAGTGAATTGTGGATAGTGCAGGCTTATGCCCTTCAGACGAGATGGTAATATGGACGAACATTATGGCATTATCAGCCGGGATAAAACCTTCAGACTTGTGGAGGGTTGCTGGAGCTGAGAAAGACGCCCAATCGAGTTTATGACCTACCATCAGCTTTTCCACAAACCATGTCCGCATTTAATTTAAAGGAAATTACAGATCAAATTTAATTTGCTGGAAATTACAGAATGTCATTATACTGTTGAAGCAGGAAAGTGCACTGTGTTGAACAAGTTCACATGTACACATGAAAGTCATGCACCCTATTTACTTTTACAATTAACTTCCAGATTCTGTGACTGGCATTCTTGGTAATCACAACTTAACTCGACTGACTAGAATTCTGAGAATTTAAAATGATGAAAATGGTGCAACAATTTAATAAGAACAGTTACAATACATCAATATATCTATTTTAAAATGTAGTGTTAAATAATATATAGTTGCAAGTTTATTAAAAAAAAAGACAAAAAGGACAGGTCAGTACTTCAGTTTTGAAAGTAATTGTGGTTTTGGTACAGAAAGATAATTTTAGTTTTTTTTTTATTGACTGCGTTTTTTTAATTAAACAGTCTTGTCAGTCTTCAAGAAATTCAATATTACCAATATTGCAGTAAACTGATGGAACAAACGTTGCAGTTTATGGTGCTGCTTTATTAGGGACAAGATATATATATAATGTGCTTGTGTTTGTGGATACAAAATAAGGTAGTAAATAATTTTCATTACAATCATCGGGTTCCTATTTTATTCCCCTGTCTATATAACGTGCATGCATGCACTGGCAGATGTTTAACAAAAAGTCAGCAAAGTTAAACAAACCCTTTTAGAATATTTCTAATGCAATATACACATATTTATATATGTGTGTTTTTGTTGAAAAGGCATGTGTACCACAAACACAAGGCTATTTATACGAATTGTTTAAATTTTAAACAAATTTTATGTGTTTTTTTTAGACAATCTGAGCATTACTACTAGTTATAGCACAAAATAAACTTGGATGAATATCTCAAATCTTATCTACAGTAATTGCTAAAGAAGTGTTTCAACTGTGGAAAGATATCAGTGAAACATCATATATCCCTTTATCAATGATAATGTTACATGTTTAAATTAAATGTCTAGATCTTATTAATATTAATTTGAAAATACTTCCTTAAAACTTATCAATGTGCTTAATTGCTTAACAACTTTACAATCGGGGTATGTACCAATTTTGTTTATGCAGCTAAAAAGTATTAGAAAAGGTCAATGCATCAAACAGATTGAACAACAGAGAGAACTGAAGAAAAAGTCATGTAAGTTTTAGTTTGAAGCTCTTAATATTAAGTATGGCTCAAGTTTAAGACATCTATGATTATATGCTTATCTGGCAGCAGCTCAGTCTGTGTCCTCTATAAATTTCCAGATATAGTTATAAAATGACAGGACATACGAATAAACAATATTGTCCTTTGGGAGCCTGACATGACCTCCAAGTTCATCAGGTATTGTTATGTATTTCTACTTTATTAAATATTTCATGCACCATGCCATCATCACATCGGGTACAGTAACAACAACAAAACAACCACTGCCTATAAATGTTTTGTAGGTCAGTTTCATCCAAAGGCTAAGCTTTTATTTCAGTATACCCTGGGCTGAGAGAGCAAGCCTGTTTTAACCATCTTATTTGAGGCCAGTCTGCACTAATGGCGTCCAAATCTAAGTTCAAGAATAAAAAAAGAGCAACAACAAAGAACAAAAGTCATGAGCACAACCTTCAGGCACAGATTCTTATTACAGAAACCCAAAACTGCACAAACAACCACAAAACTACAAAAGTTATGTTGCATCGGCATGCAACATTTCAAACATTATAAAGTTAATGTTTGGAAGTAAGGCATGTAGGGACGACAGCAGGGGACATTTCCACAGGCATCTGGAAACCGGGACATCTCTATGCCAGAGCTTAGCCTGAGAGAACGAAAAGGAGAACTAAATCATCTTCTATCTCAGAATTGTCTCAAATCAGCTCAAAACTTCCAGAAAGTCCCTGAATCCTTAGAAGTAAATGTGGATACTTGGAAGATGCTAACTAAAGTTAAAAGCGGAGGTATTATAAAATGATGTAGGCCAGGCCTACTGTAAGAGATTGTTAACTCCAAAGCAAAGTTCGATTTGCCAAAGTGATTTCTCAAAGTGCTGAGTTGGTTTATTTATGCTATAAATAAAGGAAGCACTTTTTAAATACATTGGAAATCAATATGTTTGGTTTCCCAATTTTCTTGAATATATCTTATGTTTTGTTCCAGTCAAAAAAGAAACACAGGTAGAGATGCATAGTTTGGGATAAATTTGAGAATTACAATATTTTTGTTTAAATAGATCTTAAGATCTCTTGCAATTCTGAGAAGAAAACTAAACAAAATATCATGTAATTTGCAAAAAATCTGACAAAATGTTAATTGCAGCAATTAATCCCACATCAAGCATTTAAAGATGCCATACACTGCATTGGTTTAAAAAGTTTAATTAAAGAGTTCAGATGCAAAAGCCGCTAAACGCCACTTCTGCCAAAAATTAGATAATGACATTGAGCGAATGCTTTAGGCACGTAGTACACGATCAACACATAGTTTTGCTTCAAATAATTTAAAATCGCAGTGTCAGCGCATTCAGAACAACAGTTTGTTGGCAAAAGCCTCTAAATGCCACTTGCCTTTGACAGCAAAAAGCCGCTATGTCCCGAGAATCAATTAGAAGGCGCGAATCGAATCGTATGTTTCAATGTAACGATGTGCTGCTAAGCCGGCTTTTATGAGGACAGTGTTTTTTTCTGATTCAGATTTAGATTTTAAAAGGAGTAGTTCGATAAACTAAATGAAAAAGTTCCTTACCTCAAAACTCAGTGTATTATAAGAAAAAGAAAACATTTTGTACAGTCGTAACAGTGTAATATACATTCATAACCTTTTTTCTTTTTTTTTGCGCAGCGACTCTACTTTGAATGAGTCAGATTTATTATATATTAAATAGCAACTCCATTTCATGAAAGACGAAGTTAAACAAGATGCTGTTCGTTTGTCCCACGGATGCTATGACATGATATAAACAGAAGAGATGAAAAAGAGATGTTACAATCAAGACCTTGAGTATGGTGAGGATGAATGAATGACAGCTTCTAAAAGTGTCTGAGAGACATCCCTTTTTTTGCAGAGTAGCCTTTGCAACTTTGTGTTTTTTTTTTTTGCTAATCTAAGCTATTTTTTAAGATAAATATAATGTATATGTCACATCCCCGGCTCGTTCCTGCTCACCCAATCCTGTCTCACTACCTCATACCAGTCCCACCCAATCACGTGAACCTTCCCCTGAGTACTAACCATCCGCACCTGTTCATCATCAGCCTGGGCACTATATAAACTCACCTCCTCCGTTCACTCGTCGGCCAAATTGAAGTTGAATGATTGTCTTCACCCAAGCTCCTTCGTCTTCTCTTCTTCCATGGATGTTCCTTCTGAGTCTTCGTACCCATCGCACTGATAAAGGGAAGTGCCTTTACTATCTGACTTTACCTGAAGATCTGTATTCACCCTCATGCACTTTATGCCTATTACCACCAAGGGAGGATTTGGATGTTAACCCATGCTTATACTCTCACCGTGTTTACAAGGCGAAGACTTGTGTGGTGTCCCTCGTATGATCTTCCATTTCCCCTGAACTGTGTAACTGGAAATCTCTATTCCAGCAGTGCTGTGAGCGTGATCGCCGGCAGATAACATCTGCTTCTCATACAGCCTGTGTTATATATTTATATATTGATTACCTTGTGAAAAGATAACCATCTCTGTCTTCCTTGTTTACCAGCGTGACAGTATAAAACTATATAGTATTTATATTACTTTATACTATATGTCTGTAAGCTTTTATTATAAATGGACATTGCACAGATATTGACGCGTCTTCAGTGTTTTGCTTTGTTCTACTTGCAGTACATAAAAAAAAAATATATTTGAATTGCATGTTATGAAAGCGGTGCACATAGGTAATGTTTTCATTTTCCTTTTTTTTTGTTTACACAAGTTTTTTTTATCAGAATGTTTTGCAATGTAGCCTACGTTTTATACTATAATCTAACAAGCTTAGTTTACATTGTTTGCAATGTTTACATCGTTTCATTTTACAATAATTCTAAATCCCAAATATCAGAAATGACAATAGATCGTTAAGATTTTATTAATGTCAATTTTAAAGTTATTGATTTAATGCACTTGACAGATTTCATTCATGTTTCAATGCTCATTTACAAGAAAAGAGGTCTGATGGATTTAGAGGGTTTTGGATCTAAACTCTTTAATTGTTCTCTGATATCTACATACTGTAGTAGGTCCAAACTGTAGTAGTAATCTCCAAAAAGGTTTTATATGCTCATTTATTACTCCATAAAATCCCCCTAGAATCAGAAGGTCCATGATTGACCATATATGGATTGTGTCATGAATATTAATGAGCTCCGCTTTAATGTGCAGCTCTGACAGACAGACAGACAGACAGACAGACACACACACAAACACATGCATATCATGATGTATGCTGAACATGGACAAATATAAACCCATCACAGTAACGTTAATCTATTTTGCTCACCAGATCTGTTAAATAGGCTAAATTATAATCAAACTTGACAAAAGAGAGTGATAGAGATGTATGCATTGTATTTTAAAGCCGTTGTCAAAGAAAACAGCCAGGACTTAGTATCAACATCTGCATGAACATATGACAGTTGAGCTGAGGGTTTTGACATGATTCAAGAGTATACATGTGTTTGTTAAAACACACGCATCAAATTTTACAATAAACACAATAAATTAACAAAAGATGTAACTAAGCCTACCTTATGACTGTTCCGAGTTAAGGTGAATGAATGTATAATCTGCAAATCTTGCATTTTGTCTTCTAAAGCGTTTTTGAACAAGTTTCTTGCAGTCATTGCCCAGTAATTTTCTAAATAAAAGTCTCAGCTACATTGTAAGTTAAATCAAAGTTAAATATATTTAACTTGGTTAAATATAATTTTAAAAATAACTAATGGAGGGAAACTATCATTGTTTTCTCACAAAAAAAAAAAGAGTTTGGCTTATCAAACGCAGCCTGAGGTGTGCATAATAGTGATCTCAGAGCTTACATACTGTATGAACTCTTTATGATGCGGCTGCTAGTCAGGTCCGGATGAATGACCTAAAGTAGGTATACATGCAAATGCAGAGGGCATGGCCTATGAGTCTCGTAACAGTTTGTTTTGTGTTCTGATTGGCCCGTTGTCCACTGGGGTTTTACATTCGTGGAATTTACGTGAGAACGAGGAAACAGTGGTTTCTGAGGATCACAGTATGGCCATTTTCATATACTGATCTTTTATTATTCTATTATGCCTTGGTATACCCAGATTTTTATTATAGGGCACCTTTAACAAACATACTGAATTTTTTTAGGAATAAGACTGTGTGTGTCTTTGAACTTATATTGCTATAGATTAATGATTGTCTAAATAGCATAACATGAAAAAAATATTTCATATATTTTTTGGGAAACAATTCCTTTAAGAAATATAATGCTCTCATAAAAAATAGTGCCTACATATGCCATCTCAATGTGAAGGAAAAAAAAATCCAGAAATATTTATTAAGCAAGTAAATAGAGCATATGGCTGCTATACAGAATTTACTTGCCATTAACACAAGCCACTAACAAGTATAAATAGGCTGCTAAATGCATATGCAAATGTAACATGAGCCGTATCTACAAGGCTTCAGGCGATTACAACTCATAGAAAGGCTCATATGCACACAATTTTCCCCTCTCTCTCTCTC
>CAIGQZ010001313.1:20794898-20805918 GCA_903798205.1 Danio tinwini
ACACACACACACACACACACACACACACACACACACACACACACACAATAATAATAACAATAATAAT
Source organism: Danio tinwini (assembly GCA_903798205.1). Classification (NCBI taxonomy): domain Eukaryota; kingdom Metazoa; phylum Chordata; class Actinopteri; order Cypriniformes; family Danionidae; genus Danio; species Danio tinwini. The sequence goes on from CAIGQZ010001313.1 coordinate 20,794,966, forward strand.
AATAATCATCATCATAATCATAATAAAAATTATTATTATTATTATTATTATTATTATTATTATTATTATTATTATAACCTATCAATAAATTATTCTTAATAATAATAATATTAAGAATAATGATGATGATAATAATAATAATAATAATAATAATAATAATAATAATAATAATAACAAAATAAAATATATGTAGATCAAGGAAGGTGTGTGATCTATAAGCCAGCATTAAACTCTGGACCAACAGGCCATTTTTATTTTACAGCTTTACTTTCTTTTTATGTCTCCATTGATTTGCTTTGAACAACAAGCCTTACTCCTGCCTCATTAAATCACCTGATGATCTTCTCCGAGGTCAAAAACCAGCCTGAAATAGCCGCCAAACAAGCCCCTGTCGCCATCCACCATCTTCCTACACCAAATGTCACAGGCATGATGGGCCATTATTATCATAACAAATTCTCCAAACAACTGTCAGAGAAGAAAACCTTACCCCCTGCATGTTAGTTAGACTATTGACTCTGAGCATCTCCTACGACGGGGTTCATCAGGCCCTTCCTCAAATTAAAATCGGCTGATTGCTTGTTTCATTTTCACAAGGTCATTGTGGTAAGTGAACTATAGGGAGCTTGTAAGTGGGAGATCTATTCAAGCTCATCTTCAGGATGGCAGCGAGAGGCCATCTCATCACGCTGTATGACACACTGATTGATTTATAAAGCACAGAAGGTGGAGACTTGGGACCCTGCTGGGGTGGAAGGTCTCTCTGGGCTCATTTAGCACTTAAAAGCATAATTAGAAAGAAAAAATGAGTGGGTTGGGGGTCTGCTTCTTCGTATGCCTTTAAAAATTGGACAGCCGCTCTGTGTACTTGTGTAGCCATAATGAGTTTTTTTTTCTCCTATTTTGTCACTAACCATATTGTCACTCAATGTATTCAATTTATTTCAATTTTATTCATATTTTTGTCATTGGTCAATACAAATAGATGTTCAGAAACCTACTGATTGTTTTTTTTTCTTGTTTATACACTTCAAAAAATGCAGGGTTCCACACGTATGTCCCAACACATATCAATTAAGTTAACGCTTGCTACCAAGCTAACCATCATTTCATGAAGGGGGGGGGGGGGGGGGGAAATGCAATGTGGAAAAAACTTCCACTATGGGGATTTCGTTCAGAAAGCCAATCGTCTGAAAGAGTATGTAAACAGGCCAATGAAATGCCAATGAGTTGGCAGCTTCAGCTTGCGCAGGTGATGCTCGTTGCAATCAATTTGGCTATAAGAGCACAGCACGTGCAAAGCTAAAGCATTCCTTTTTTTAGCTGAAGAGACTTTCACCTCAACAGCTAAGAGGCAATCATTATGGCGAAGGAACATAGCATTTCTGGTCCAGATAGATTTGCAAAGAGTGAACTGGACAAGATAATGAAAGGGCTGGGTCTGCCTCCTCCGGGGGCAGCGTTTGCAGGCTCACTACCTGGTCCTTAAACGGTGTGGTAGGAACCTTGGGCACATATCCAGGCCAGGGTCTCAGGACTAAATCTTTCATTAAAATTAATTTCAATAAAATTTTATTAACATTCAGGATAACTGTCTTTATGAGTAATTCAATAAAAAGTTTTTAAAAACAAACTCTTTCAAACTCAACTGATTCACAAATGAATGAAAGAAACATTTACGAGTCACTAAAATATTAACTTAACCAACTTAAAACACTGACTCAATCAGAAACACAACTGCTGCGTGTTGCATGGAGAACGAATAAGGTGACTTCATTTGAAATTGGAATTATTTAACAAATACATTTTGTGCTGTTTGACCTTCTGACACATTTAGTATTGTACACTGTAAATTGTAAATTATATTATTATTAATGTTCTTATGCATTTATTTTTCACTTATTTCAAGTTTAACATTTAACTCAATGGCTGAGTTTAACCCAATTTTGTGTTGTACCAACCCTGCATTTTTTAGAGTATAAAAACTGTCCCGACTTTTGGTAAAAATCTGTGATGTTGACAGCCAGGGCAAATTTTTTAATTAATTGTTTATGGAACGTGGCTTTCAGAGATTAAAAGACCCAATATACAGTCTAAAAAAATAAATAAATAAATAAAATCATTCGCTTGTGACCTGGTGTGAACTTAACATGCCTCTTGATCCCAGGAACAGAGTTTACCTTAATGCTAAAGCACAAAGTTTGAGCACAGCTCGATAATATGAGATAGGTGCAAAACCATGCTGCGTAAAATCACTGTAAATAACTCGGACAGAAATAACACTGTAAATATAGGATAGAAAAGGTCAATAATAATATTTGACAACAGTGGCTTTTAATACAAAAGTCTATAGAGACGTTAGTGTAGGGCAACATTTATGTCACACAAATAGCACCAGCTATAGTCATTATAACTTCATGCCTTTTTTTGGGACGAAATCTCTAGCTGACCATTTGTGTGTGTGTGTGTGTGTGTGTGTGTGTGTGTGTGTGTGTGTGTGTGTGTGTGTGTGTGTGTGTGGTTTGCTGGAACTCTCTGTATAATAAAAAGCACAGTTCTTTTATTTAGCACCCTACAAGACAATTGAGATGGGAGAAAAATAAAAGCTTTCAAACAAAAGTCTCTAAAAAGACAGCTTTGCTTCTAATAAAGAAATAGAAAAGCTAATATATTTGCTTCATTAGTCCTGCCATAATTACAAAAACAACAGAAAGCAGTGCGTTTTATTGTTTTCTCTATAGTCACAGAGCTAATTTAACAAACAGCATTCATATAACAGCAAAATGAGAGGCTATTCAATCACATAGGCTATTCAATTGTGTTAAACACAAACACAAACACAAACACAAACACAAACACACACACACACACACTCACACACACACACACACACACACACACACACACACACACACACACACACACTAAAGTTAATATTCTTCAATTCACCTATTCCCATCTGTGGGAGAGTTTCCACCCCTGAAGCGGGAAAACATAATGTTTAACAGCATGTTTACGAGGTAAGAAAGTCATTCTGCGTAACATAGGGTCATTAAGACAAGCGCTTCATTGTCATTAAGGACTAAAGATCGTTGTGTGGCGTCAGATTACTAAGTGTGTTGTCTTCAGTGATCTGGACCCTGTCACGAGGGTAAACTGGGTTAGGTGAAGGGCAGAATAGTGACCAATTCACCATCACAGGACACTTTTAACAAATGACCATTAAACATGCTAAGCAAAAATGGAGGGAAATGAAAGGCAGCAGACGTAAGTGGTTTACACAGCAGGATTAATTCATTAAGGGGATGACTGTACAGAAGGGGTAAATATATATATATTTCTATTAGCAAGCTAGAGCTGTGCGTATTTCACCCTCACTAATAGGAAAACGAAAGTTGCTTCCATTACAGACGTAGACATAAACCAACCAGTCAAGCTGTGTCGATTCGAGCTGTGATTCAACATTTACTGCCTTTTACATGGGTAGAATGATGTTTGTAAGCAAATGCAATGCTTGTTTCACATGGTGCATAAGTGGTGCATATTTATTTGGGTGCCACTATTAACACTACCCCCCTAACAGTGCAGTGCAGCATAAAATAACTATAAAAGAGGTCTTTCTTGCTTTATTCAAGTAAACAAACAATACGAATCCAGAACAGAAACCCACCGGCCACTTTATAAGGTACATCTTTCCAACTGCCCGTTACTGCAAATTTCTAATCAACCAATCACATGGCAGCAACTCAATGCGTTTCGGCATGTAGACACAGTCAAAACAATCTGCTGCAGTTTAAACCAAGCATGAGAATGGGGAGGAAAGGGGATTTAAGTGACCTTGAACATGGCATTTGTGGTAGTGTCAGATGGGCTGGACTGAGCATTTCAGAAAATCTCTAGGGTTTACAGAGAATGGTCAGAAAAGGAGAAAATATCCAGTGAACGGCAGTTCTGTGGGCGCTAATGCCTTGTTGATGCCAGAGGTGAGAGGAGAATGATCAGACTGAGTCAAGCTGATAGAAAGGCAACAGTAACTCAAATAACCACTCGTTATAATCAAGGTATACAGAAGAGCATCTCTGAACACACCACACATCAAACCTTGGGGCAGATGGGCTACAGCGCCAGAAGACCACATCGGGTGCCATTCTTGTCAGCTAAGAACAGGAAACAATTTGCACAGGCTCACTAAAATTGGACAATAGAAGATTGCAGAAAACGTTGCCTGATCTAATGAGTCTCGATTTCTGCTTCCAGCAGGATAGCGCGCCATATCATGAAGCACAAATCATGTCAGACTGGTTTTTTGAACATGACAATGAGTTTACTGTACTCAAATGGCCTCCACAGTCAACAGATCTCAATCCAATATAATGTGGTTGAATGGGAGATTTGGATCATGGATGTATAGCTGACAAATCTGCAGCAACTGTGTGATGCTATCATGTCAATATGAACCAAAATATCTGAGGAATATTTCTAGTACCTCGTTAAATCTATGTCACGAAGGATTAAGGCAGTTCTGAAGCCAAAAGGGGGTCCATTTTTATACATAAAATGTATATATTGAATGAATATTTTTATCTATTTTTCAGTGATTATTACTATTTATTATTGGTGGATTTAAACAAAACTGCTTTATTAAATGGTCACACTTCATTTTGATGGTCCGTTTGTTGAATTTAAGTTACGTTGCAACTAAATCTCATTAGATTATAAGTAGACTATTAGGTTGGGGTTAGGATTGAGGTTAGGGTTAGGGTTAGTGTAAGTTGACATGTACTTGCTAAGTTCCTTATAGTCAGTTAAATGTGTGTTTAGCAGCAGTATCAACAAATATTAAGCAGACAGTCTACTAATACTCAAATAGACCATCAAAATAAAGTGTTACCTATTAAACAGTTATATCCATGAAATAAGAGTTTGGTCACAGAACATAATATGTGTTCACAGAATAGAAAGAGGTGTCACAGTGGTGAAGTGGGTAGCACTATCACCTCACAGGAAGAAGGTTGCTAGTTCGAACATTGGCTGGGTCAGTTGGCATTGCATGCAGTACAGGTGAATTGAATTAGCTAAATTGGCCGACGTGTATGTGTGTGAAAGAGTGTGAATGGATGTTTCCCAGTGATGGGTTGCAGCTGGAAGGGCATCCACTACGTAAAACATATGCTGGAAAATTTGGCGGTTTATTTCGCTGTGGCCACAAATGATTAATAAAGGGACTAAGTTGAAAAGAAAATGAATGAATGAATGAATGAATGAATGAATAAGAATAGAAAGATATTTAATTTCAAAAGAAGATATTGCAAAAAAAAAAAAAAAACTTTTTGTGTTTCTCTTAATTATTCCTGTTTACAGTTCTCATCATAATTAAAGACAGAAATGTACAGCCCATTTTGAAAATTAATATTTTAATTTATTTCTCAGTGAATATGGGTAATATATTGGTGCATTTGAACAAAACAGATTTATTAAACAGATATATTTATTAAGTAATAATTTAGACACAGAACATCTTAAGAAACGGAAAGATAGTACATTTAAATTCATGCAAAATATTGCAAAAAAATTACAAACTACAACATTTCAACAAAATTATATATATATTTTTTGTTTCTCTTGATTTTTGCTATTTTTGAATTTTATTTTTTATATTTTTCCTTAACATATAAATTTGGGTGTACAAATTTTTAAACATTATCATGAATTATCTTGTTAGATAAGCTCCAGATTTGGCTTTAGTACTGACTAATCTAATATATATGCACAAATATAATATTGTAAAGCATCCTATAGAAAATATGAATTCAAATGAGAGGTTTGTGAGGGGTGTACTTATATATACTGAGCATTGTATTTAAGTTTTATTAAATATTTGCCCCCCATATTAATTTGGGTGTACTTATTTCTGCACTGTGATCTTCAGTTTTTCTGTTAGATTAGTTCTAGCTTTGGCTTTGGTACAGACTATTATAATGCGTATGCACAAAAAAATATTGTAAAGCATTCTGTAAAAAATAGCAATTTAAACAAGAGGTCTGGAGAGGGTGTGCTCATTTATGCTATATATAAATGTACATGCACAAAACAGCAAGATGTCTTTTGTGCTTTTAACAACATAAATAAATAAATAAAAATTCAATAAAGTAGTCACGTTCCAAAAATCACGTTACATGATTTTACAGATTTCCATGTGAAATGCGGAGTGTGGCAAAAAATAAATGCAGATTGGACACGAGGTGGGATAGGTTTGACTCAATAATTGTTCTTAATTCTTGCTTTTTCAAAATCGTTCGCCAAAATCATATTTCGATTAATTGCACAGCCAAAGTATTATGTACATAAATCAATAAAAACAACAGTAAAAATCAACATTTACAGAGTGGATTTTCAATAATGCAGAAAACCACCAAAAAAAGGTTGTGAGGCTTGTCAAAGTACTTGGCAGTAGCTTCCTTTTCGAAGCAATCAAACCTTTTAAATCATGGACAATTGCACTTTTGGCTGCAGAATGTTTCTCTGATTAACTGCTCAATCTGTCTTGTAAGAAACTCTGTGGTGTGACTAATGAAAAGCAGCTTTGCATCTCAACTCTGTGAACTCTCAAAAGTGTGTGACGATAATGTGCTCAATCTCTGGCTTTCCATATCCCTGAAGGACTGGTTAATTTAACAGTGTGCCGTTATGACAAAATGGGGCCATTGGACCTGATTCATTGTGTCCATAACCAGTATAGTTGGAAGCTGGGGACGGGACGGATTTGAAATGTTTCCTTTTAAAACATAAAAACGCATCACTTATTCATGACAGAGATCATTTATCCCACCTGAAGGAGCAGATAGAAGTTAAACTGTCACATGCAAGAAAAGAGAACAACCTCCGCGTTTACGACCTACCGTAGTAAAATACAGCAGCATAAAAGTCCAACAAGACCTGAATCCAAGCAGGTCAGAGAGGTACATCTCTAATTAGTCTGTCTCAGTCTGTGAGAAAAGTGTAAAGCAGAGATATGTGAATATGAGAAGGGTCATCGAACATCCGACTGGCGTCACAACATGATGGATGAGGCGAGTTTGTGGCCAATAACTGCATTCATTACCACTGAATATTTACTGCCTGCTTCCCCTAATCAATACATACGGTACACATGCACCGCCGACCTCTCTTTCTTTCCATACTTTTTCTCATCTCATCATCACACGCACACAAACACTCTCCGGACTCATCTTTGACTTTTTAAATCAAGTCCTTCTCAAACACCACTGAAGTCTGCATAAACTATAAAGTCCAAATAAACTACACTGTAAAATGTGGCTGTGATTTTAATAGTTAGGAAAAAACTGTTAGTAAAATTCTTTATAAAAATATAAACAGCAGTATAAACATTATACACATGTATGCAGAGGAAGAACAGATTTGATTGGTGTTCCTACTGTTTATAGAGTTATTCATGTGTTAAAATGAGTGTATTAGAATAAGAACGAGATAAAAGAATCATGACCTTAATTTGATTAATTGTTATGGATTGTTATTTGTTGCAACCCAGGCTCATTGCTGATACATACCCTTATATACATTTCTGGATATCACAAAATACATCCCAGGGGGTGTGTTTTTTTGTTTGTTTTTTGCAGTTTTTGTTTTTGTGAATCCACCAGAGGCCGCTGGTTACGCTTTTTCAGATCTCAAATTTCTCTTGTGAGTGCCATTTGCACCTGCTGTTCTCCCGTAAATCCACCTGCTGTCGACTGACTGACTGACTGACTGACTGACTGACTGACTGACTGACTGACTGACTGACTGACTGACTGACTGACTGAATGACTGATCAACCGACCGATAACCCCAATCACCCTCTTCCCTAAACCCAACCAACAGGGTTTTCAAAAGCAATCCAAAAAAAGAAAAGCCCTTGTGGCCGGCTGATTTTTTTTACACCTTTTCAGATCTAACCACTTTCTCACCCTATTATTTACATATTTATTTTTTTTGGCTTTTGTTTTTATTTACCTGCTTTCTGGAACCGTTCTTCACCGGACTCATCATGGTCAACTCCTCTCTGCATTGAAATGCGGCCAAACGTAGCTCTGGCTACATAATTCACACTCTCCAGAAATGTATACTGGTGTACGTTTTTACAATGAGCCTGTGTTGATTAATTGTTTTGGGTTGTTGCTTATAAATAACATAGTAATAGAATAATGAGTGGAGAAGGGGTATTAAATAAGCATATTTTGCTTTGTTAATAATATATTTGCAGTTATTTTTACATTCTAAATAAAGTCTAAATATGTAGTCTTGCTAACTGTAAATATGCTTAATATACACAGTGAATATCCCAGAATGAAACTGAACTTTTTATACATTTTGTTGACATCGTTATGGTTCTTTTTAGTAGTTTTTTTTTTTTCACTGGTTATGTATATTAGAGTTTTACAGTATGTTACATCTATTTTTGATAAATAATGTTCATTGCATTACTTTAGTTCATTTGTGATAAAAAGCGTCTTATTTATACCAAGGCTGTATATATTTTATCAGAAATACAGTAAAACAATACATACATATACACACACACACACACACACACACACACACACACACACACACACACATATATATAATGAAACAAGCACAATTCAAATATTTAAACTAAATTAATAAATGTTCAATTTCCTACAAACCAGGTAAAAGTCAAAGTGACATCTTTAATTATGTTGCGTGTTGTTAAAAAAATAATAATAAATGTAAAAAAAAAAAACGTATGAGGTTTGTTGTATGTAGATTTTCATAAGTATGTAGTTTTTTTTGTGATGTACTTTCTGTTTCTCATAATATTTAGGCAGTGCCAGATATTTCTAATGAGCCTGGGTTGAACTTATCAGTTGATTTAGAGTCATTTAGAGTACTATTAGAGGTTTATTGTTTAAACAGTATATGAGTTTCATCTGCTGAATCTGTTCATGTATTTGATGTAATGTTCTCTGAAATAGCGGTGTGCATGTGCATGAGTATTAAGTGTATAAATGTATCATTTTGAGAGTTTGTATCTGACGAAGGAAACCAATTGATGAATATACACATATCCTCTGCTCCAACCTTAACTGCGTCTCTCATTCAACATCATAAAGGTCAAAAAGATGTGCAATTCCATAAACCACGATTGACATTTCACATTCATTACTGTACTGGCGGTCATATTATTGTCATAATGAGGAGGTGACATACCAAGCATATTTGAGTCACTTTATTTGTGTCTATTTAGTGTTTTAAAGCATAGTGCAGCATAAGCAAAAAATAATAAATAACAAAAAGTCCATTTAAACTCTAGTCCTCCAGTTACTGAAACATGTCTAACCCAGAATGTTCTTTGACATTTTAGTCTTAGTGAAGTTATTAATAATAAGCCACTTTTGTAAAAAAAAAAAAAAAAAAAAGTTCAGAACTTTGTTTTAAAATGGGAATTACTGCAGTCACACTGCACAGCTTTCATACAGACAGCTATATTTGGAGTGGGATTACACACTTTAATCCACATAAAGAGATGATAAGCTCCACAATTAATCAGAATTAACTTAAAATTGTGATATGGTCTTGTGGAATTGTTAAATCACATTTACAGATTTACAGTTAAACTAAAACACTAACTAACTAAAGAAAGAAAAACTAAAGAAAAAAAAAGAAATGCAATAAATCAAAAAAAAAATTTCATCCTAAAAGTCAAAGAACCAGACAGACAGACAGACAGACAGACAGACAGACAGACAGACAGACAGACAGACAGACAGACAGACAGACAGAAAAAAATAAAGAAATAAAAATAAAGAAAGAAAGAAACTGAACTTGAACCTTGTCACTGGCATAGTTAAAATGAAAGTGAAAAATACATTCACTTCTCATATCTGTGTCTATATCTGTGTGTATGCGTGTGACTGAAAAATGGAGGAGACTGGAAATGTGTCTGATCACAGGGGCTCAGTCGGTCATTAGCTCTCGTGATTGTCTGTTCTGGCATGGGTTAGCCTTCCACAGCAGCTGGCAGCACTTGGCAGGAGAGCAAGTGGAAACATAGTGTGAGTAAGAGAAGCAGGGGACAACACCGTTGGTCAACACTCAGAGACAGAGAGATGGGGAGGAGAGTGATGGAGTGCTGGTTCAGAGGTGCCGATCTCTGACAGTGCAGATGGGTTAGTGATGCTAACTAACTAACTAACTAACTAACTAACTAACTAACTAACTAACTAACTAACTAACTAACTAACTAACTAACTAACTAACTAACTAACTATAAGTAAATGTACTTCTTTTAAAGCTTAAAATTAAAGCATTACAATACTGCTCATGAAAATGATACAATGATCATCTTTGTTCAGTTAGATATACATATTTTAGGCTTTGCTGATGAATACTACTACTAATAATAACAACAACAACAACAACAACAACAACAACAACAATAATAATAATAATAATGAATAATTAAGCAAATACATATAAATAAATACAGTGATTAATGATTTTAATATTATATATAAAATATGAATAATAATACAGTTATCATTATCTACATTATCAGCGGTATTATTAAATATTTAAGCATCCCGCATCATGCAGAATAATAACAATACTATACATATATACATACACTGGTACACACATATACCCATAAATAAAACCCAATTCACTGTAGTTTCTCTTTGATTTGATGTGCATTTATCAATTGTGGTACACTCTCAGAAATAAAGGTACGCGAGCTGTCACTGGAGCGGTACCTTTACAACAGGTACAAATTTGTATACAAAAGGTCCATATTAATACCGCTAGGGTACATATTAGTACCTAAAAAGTACAAAACTCAAGTTCAATTTTAGATGTGCTTGATAAATATATTTCAGTGTGTGTGTGTGTGTATGTGTGTGTGTGTGTGTGTGTGTGTGTGTGTGTGTGTGT
>CAIGQZ010001313.1:20817461-20834193 GCA_903798205.1 Danio tinwini
TATTATATTATATTATATTATATTATATTATATTATATTATATTATATTATATTATATTATATTATATTATATTATATTATATTATATTATATTATTTCTCAGCGTGCACCAGTCCCCCCCTTACAGTCCAAAGACATGTGGTATAGGTGAATTGAATAAACTAAATTGTCCATAGTGTATGTGTGTGAATGAGTGTGTATGGATGTTTCCTAGTGATGGGTTGCAGCTGGAAGGACATCCGCTGTGTAAAACATATGCTGGATAAGTTGGCAGTTCATTCCGCTGTGGCGACCCCTGTTGAATTAAGGGACTAAGCCGCAGGAAAATGAATGAATATTTTGATTAGATCTACAGTATTGGTTTACCACATTAATCCAGTGTTAACTGCACTAAAAATTCTAAAAATAGTTTCTGTGAATTGAAAAAACTTTAAATATTATGTACTGTATAACGCACATAAGTTAAATCTGACCATCTGCATATCACTGTTTGCCATATTAACCAATGTTGTTACTGTTTACTATGAACAAAAAATTATAAAATATATATATTTCCACTAAGTGAAATAATAATAATAAAATACATAAAAATAAATGTCTAGTAAATAAACAGAACAGATCATAAATATTAGTCAAGCAACTTAAACCTTTTTATATTATATTATCATTCATTCCTTTTTTTTTCGGCTTAGTCCCTTTATTAATCTGGGGTCGCCACAGCGGAATGAACCACCAACTTATCCAGCATGTGTTTTACGCAGCGGATGCCCTTCCAGCCACAACTTATCTCTGGGAAACATTCACACACACTCATACACTACGGACAATTTAGCTTACCCAATTCACCTATACCACATATTTTTGGACTTGTGGGGGAAACCAAAGCACCCGGAGGAAACCCACACAAACACAGCGAGAACATGCAAACTCTACACAAATAGGCCAACTGACCCAGCCGGTGCCCGAACCAGCGACCTTCTAGCTGTGAGGCAATTGTGCTACCCACTGCGCCACCATGCAGCCCGTAATTAATATGGTAATATTAATGAAATTTTATGCTATTTATAAACTACTGAATTATATTTATTGAATTATATGTCCTATGAATTAAATTAAGTATTTGCTCTTCAAGACTTAATATTAAAAAGACAAATGTAAAGACTTTAAAATAAAACGTACAATAAGAAAATGAGTTTAATAAACCCTGAAAAATGTTTCACTGACTATATATGCAAAAATAAAAATATTTCACATTTAATACATTCAATTTTTAACAAAGTTTTTTTTTACAATGTAAAATGTAACATTTCATCTTAATGTCAAAAAATGCATCACAAGTTTCTTCTTAATTTTGTGTGGTGTGGCATTATTTAATCAATTCTGATTTTGTGTTTCTTTCTGGTCCTTCCCGCTGTCAATGGAGTAATCTACGGGAAATGACAAAGAAAGCTGATTCTGATTGGTCCTGGTGCGAAATGCTGATTGGCTCACAGAAAGAACCTTATAGAGCCAACCATACAGGCACAGGATGTCAACATGATGTCATATTGACATTCTACCCCAACATACCCCAACGCCGTGAGAATGTTGGATTTTGTTTAGAAATGAAAATCTTGTTAAGGTCAGGACCCAACATCAGGCCGTCGTCAATGTCCAACGTCCAACATAAAATCCACCTAAAATCAATCAAATATCAACGTCTAATTATGTTACATCTTGACGTTGTGTGGACGTTAACATTATAACATCTATCAATGTTGGATTTTGGTCACTTTCCAACACAACTTAAAAATCAACCAAATATCAACGTAATTTGACATTGTTATTGGACTTCAAAAAAACGTTGTCCTTAGACGCTGGCTAGAGAATGAATTTTGGTCACCTGACAGCATGACCTAAATCTAACCTAATATTAATGTGTTATGATGTTGAGTGTCTGCTGGGAAGCTAGAGTTTGACTTTGTAGATAAAACCTTTTTTTTTTTACTTTTGTTTTTTAAACTTATAAAAAACATCACACAATGTAAATAAGTTGTCATTTAATATGTAAATAACTCAATTTTGACAAAAATGTCAGACAGAATCTTATAATTTTAAGGAGTTAACTAAAAATAAATATAAAATATTTTTTCAAAAAATATTTTAATAAAAAAATACACAATATTAAATAAAAATATTAGCTGAGCAATTTCAATATATTATATCTGATTCATAAATAATATTTTTACCACAATAAAAAACAACTAAAATAATAACCAAAAACACTAAATAATACCAAAACATCACAGCATTAAATGATTAAAGAGATGACCTAAAAGAACAAACACTTGCAAATAATCCAATTTAATTTCCAGGTGCAGTCCATTCATGTTTGACGTGTATTTACGCACATTATTATCTTATCAGATCACAAAAGCACCAGATACACACAAGCCTGAGCCATCAATCACTCTGACACAGCAGATCTCATCTTCATTCCTCGATATAAAATACACACCTCAAAACACAACATAAGCCATTTGAAAAAAAGTCAATAAACACCACAAGAAATTCAACACAGGCACCATCACACCTGTGCTTTAAAGATCTTCTCTTTCTCAGAAGAGTCCTTGTCTTGTCCCTGGCAGCGAAAATGCAGAGGGCGAGACTTGCCGCTTTGAAGATTGATGTTGGTGTTTAAGACGCCTCTGAAAAGCAGACAAGACCTTCGGGCTAATCTAGCCTTAGATGATAAAGACGCTCACCTGCTCAGAGCTGATAGCATGGCTCTGCTGGCCAACGCTGTAAAGAGCAGATTCCTCTATATGTGGCAGTATTGAGACTTCAACATCCTCATTTCTGCTGCCAGAGATGACCATCTTTTAAAAATGTATTTGACCTTCAGTCCAAATTTTCGCAAAATGTGTACAGTTTTATTCAGTGAGTGTGTTTATGAGTTCTTATGTGTGTGTGATAGAGATATTACAGAGTAAGAATTTGTATTGGCTTGGTAAATATTTGGGTTCACTTTAGAAATTATGAAATATGAAAACACTCCAGATTCATGGTTCATTAGTTAATGTTATGTTAGTAAATGGATTTATTAACATTAACTGAGTGTGGAAAATATTGTAAGGCAATTATTATTCATAGTTCAACATTTACTAATGCATTATTAAAATCCAAAGTTGTACTTGTTAACATTAGTTAATGCACAGTGAGTTAACATGAACTAACCTGAACTAACATTTAACTTAAATAACCGTAACGTTAGGGCTGCACGGTGACTCAGTAGATAGTACGTTCGCCTCACAGCAAGAAGGTCGCTGGCGTCAGTTGGCGTTTCTGTGTGGAGTTTGCATGTTCTCCCCATATTCGCGTGGGTTTCCTCCAGATGCTCAGGTTTCCTCCACAGTCCGAAGACATGTGGTATAGGTGAATTGGGTAGGCTAAATTGTCCGTAGTGTATGTGTGTAAATAAGTGTATATGAATGTTTCCCAGTGATGGGTTGCAGCTGGAAGGGCATCCGCTGCATAAAACATATGCTGGATAAGTTGGTGGTTCATTCCGCTGTGGCGACCCCAGATTAATAAAGGGACTAAGCCGAAAAGAAAATGAATGAATGAACGTTAACATTAGCAAAGATCTAATAAATGTATTACTAATCGTTTGTTCATTTTAGTAAATACATTAACTAATGGACCATTATTTTAAAGTCTTATATATATGATTTTTTGGAACATAAATGAAGATATTTTTTAAACAAATCAAAGAGATTTCTAAGAAAATCAGTAGTATAAGAAAACAAAAATGTATTTAGTATAATACCATTTAGTTATTGCATCTCAAAATGATTGAATATATGAAATGTATGAAAATATGCAACAACAAAATAAATAAATTTTGCATGTAACTGCCAACAGTACATACTATAACAAGTAATAATAAACAAAAAACATGTCTATTTTAAATATAAAATGAAAAGCCCTGAAAGCTTTTATTATTATTATTATTATTATTATTATTATTATTATTATTATTATTATTATTATTATTATTATTATTATTATTTACATTTATATACAGTGCTCAGCATAATTGAGTACACCCCATTTTGAAAATGAATATTTTTATCATTTCTCAGTGAATATAGGCAATGTATTTTGGTGCATTCTTAAATTACAACCTACAAATGTTCAACAAAAATTTCAATTTTTTGCTTCTCTTGATTTTTTCTTTTTTTAAATTTGTATTTAATATTTTTTATAACATAGAAATTTGGGTATACTAGTTTTTGGACCATTATCACAAGTTATTTTGTTAGATAAGCTCCAGATTTGGCTTCAATACTGACTAATCTAATGCATATGCACAAATGTAATATTGTATAGCTTCCTATAAAAAATATGAATTTAAAAGATAGATTTGTGAGGGGTGTACTTGTATATGTTGAGTACTGTACCATATTGCAGAAATGTTTAAATTTGTTGAAAGAAAAAAAAAAAAAACATCTAACCACTTCATGTTCTGTATACAAAACTTCCCCATTACAACCAACAATTTAATAATATGAGGTTCATGCGTTTTTTAGTATAATCATTCACATTTACTAATCAGCTTCTTACAGTCCCTCTTTGTCACTGTAAAACTTAAGCCTTTATTTTTAACTGCAGCTCCAAAACTTTGAATAAAATTGGCTGTAACTGTGAGATTGGCTTCTTTGCTGGGCATTTACTTAAGATCAGTTTTAATTTTTTCTTCTTCTTTTTTTTCTCATATAATGCATGATTTTTATTGATTTTATGTATTGTGTTGGCGATGCAGTGGCACAGTAGGTAGTGCTGTCGCCTCACAGCAAGAAGGTCGCTGGCTCGAGCCTCGGCTGGGTCAGTTGGCATTTCTGTGTGGAGTTTGCATCTTCTCCCTGCGTTTGTGTGGGTTTCCTCCGGGTGCTCCGGTTTCCCCCACAGTCCAAAGGCATGCAGTACAGGTGCAGGTGCAGTCAGGTGATGTAATATGTGTGTGTGGATGTTTCCCAGAGATGGGTTGCGGCTGGAAGGGTATCCGCTGCGTAAAAACATGCTGGATAAGTTGACGGTTCATTCCGCTGTGGCGACCCCAGATTAATAAAGGGACTAAGCCGAAAAGAAAATAAATGAATGAATGTATTGTATTTTCTTGTAAAGCCCGTTGGCACAAAACTTTCTTTTCAATGTGCAATAGAAATAAATTTAGACTTGACTTGATTATTTTGACTCATGTCAGTATTGACTTGATCTCATAACCTTGATTTAAGCATGCATAATTTCAACATTTTATCCTTTTCCTTTTATACTTTTTAACTTTTAAAGTGATAATTTAAATAAGTACATCTTAATTTAAACTCTCTGACTGATTCATTTTACTAATATGGCAGAAATGGGCTTTTTTATACATATAAAGTATAGTTTAATATATATTTATTATACATATATATTTCTTTATAACCGCCAAAATTTTAAATCTTCCTAAACAGACTAAAAAAAAGTATCAGCTGTTTTAATCCAAGCTTTCTGAATAGACACAATCACTAATATGAATAGTTTTAATTTAGACTTTAATCCAAATGTAAATATAGATCACCTGAAAACTACACCTGAAAAAAAAAATGTCCAGAATTTCTTTCAGATATGTCTGTTTGTGTTCTGAGGACGAACACAACTTTTTTACAATGTTTTTTGGAATAACATTCATTCATTCATTCATTTATTCATTATTCATTTTCTTTTCAGATTAGTCCCTTTATTAATCCGGGGTTGCCACAGCGAAATGAACTGCCAACTTATCCAGCACATGTGTTACGCAGCGAATGCCCTTCCAGCTGCAACCCATCTCTGGGAAACACCCATACACACTCATTCACACTCATACATTACGGACAATTTAGCCTACCCAATTCACCTTTACTGCATGTCTTTGGACTGTGGGGGAAACCGGAGCACCCGGAGGAAACCCACGCACACGCAGGGAGAACATGCAAACTCCACACAGAAACGCCAACTGACCCAACCTAGGCTTGAACCAGCAACCTTCGTGCTGTGAGGCGACAGCACTACCTACTGCGCCACTGCATCGCCCCTAGGAACAACATGTAGGTGAATAAATAACAGAATTCTCATTTTATCTAACCTTATCTACCTAATAAAATGCAATGTCACAATGTTATGAGACAGGTGAATTTATGCGATATGAGATGATATTTACACCCTGTAATGGGTCAGATAAAGCTTGGCCTCTATGATAAGCAGTATCAAAAATCATTCATATTCTGAAAAAAAATGAAATTATGAAAATAATATAAATAAACAAACCCCCTAAATATATGCTAATCACTGTCTGAAGTGAATGGGGCTATCTTGTTCAAAATAATTAATTCTTGTAACAGGGAATTATACTAATTACCATACCGTGGCAGAAAGGTCAAATAAACACACCCACAACCAGCCTCAAAACAACCTGGTATTTCAGGAATTAGCATCAATTCATTGTACTCTGTGCAAGCGGATAAGGGTTGACTGATCGCTGTGGTATTAACCACTGTCAAATGATAAAATTAGAAAACATCTGGCTGACGAGGGATGCAGTGTGTTTACAACCGAACAGCCGACAAAGAAAGCAACTGGGAATTATCCTCATTCTGTGTGGAAGATAGAGAAGCTGTATTTGCAACATTAAAGATTCTTCTAGAAAATGTTTAAATGACCAATCTGGCATTAACAGTTTTTTGGTTTCATTTTAGTGGATCTCTGGTCTGGAGATGTACATTTTGTTTGTAAAAAAGGTCATCAGAGGTGAGAGATGCTAAGGATAACAACAGGTAAAATGCTGTACAAGCTGCACCAAATACCCAAACAAAACACAACAAACTTGGCATTAACTTTGACAGATAAAACAAAATCCATTGAGATTCTGGAATAGATTAATTTTTGTCATATTTGTTGGTTTTATCTAATGTATGGGCGACACGGTGGCTTAGTGCTTAGCACTGTCACCTCACAGCAAGAAGGTCACTGGATCGAGACCCCGGCTGTGCCAGTTGGCATTTCTGTATTGAATTTGCATGTTCTCCATGTATTCACGTAGGTTTTCTCCGGGTGCTCCAGTTTCCCCCACAGTCCAATGACATGGGCTATAGGTGAATTTGGTTAAGCTAATTGTTCATAGTGTATGTGTGTGAATGTGAGAGTGTATGGGTGTTTCCCAGTACTGGGTTGCAGCTGGAAGGGCATCCGCTGTGTAAAACATATGCTGGATAAGTTGGTGGTTCATTCTGCTGTGGTGACCCCTGATGAATAAAGGGACTAAGTCGAAGGAAAATGAATGAATGAATCTAATGTATGGAATATTTGTTAATATTTAAAAAAAAAACAGACAGACAGCTTTACAGCACTAACCAAGAAAACTAAAACCAAGTAAACACTTTATTCCTGCTGTTTTAAAAGTGCCATCTACAGGCAGAGAGTGTATTTACATTTTCATGCAGGCTGTTGACTGTTTTTGATTTGTGCTATGTTCTCCGTGTGTTTGCATGGGTTTCCTCCAGGTGCTTCAGTTTCCCCCAGAGTCCAAAGACATGTGCTACAGGAGAATTTGATGAACTAAATTGTAGTGTATGAGTGTGTGTTTCAACATGAGAGTGCATGGGTCGACCCCCGCCCCACGCTCTTCACTTTCCGATCGCCGCAGCAACGGGTGGCCTGAGGTAATATCGTTCCCGGGTGAAAATACTGTCCCAGCCTACCACTGTCAGAAAGGCATAAAACACTGCATAAACAATAGTTGGTGGTTCATTCCACTGTGGCAACTCCTGATAAATAAAGGACTAAGCCGAAGGAAAATGAAAGAATGAATGAATAGGGGAATGGTTGGAGGAGACAATAAAAAAAATAAGATTGGTGCATCACTGTACAAATGTAGCTTATCTGAATATACACGCGTGTGCACTCTCTATATGCACCATCTTTTTTTCTGAATTGTAAAATTGAACTGTAGAGAGCCAGTGAGTTCATTCATACATTACTCATGTTTAAAATGACTAAGGTAAATATATTTAACACTCACATTAAGTGCTGTTCAGTGGTGCTGTTTGTCAAGGCCGATGACAACTTGTATCAACCAACACATGAATTATAGGGCAAAAAAAGCATGAAAAGTGAAATACGCAGAGTATTTTTTATTTATAGATTTATGGCAAGATAGCAGCAAAAAATTAATGAGGTTAGTTGTCAAAATACGGCTAAATCCCTGTCTGCTGGGGGGAGACCCTATTAGGAGATTCATAGACATCTGTACAAGACGTCTTGTGCATCATCATTAGAATTTCAAAGTGCTTTTGATTGTTTGATCTCATATCCAGAAATTATTGTTGGGAGAGTCATTATCATAAACCCAGTTCTAAATTTGTTTTCCACACTCTGGGTTATGATCCATAATTAACTATACTGGAGAGATTACATTATGTCTCCCTTTCCGGGTGAGGAATCAGCATGGAATTTCTCACTCCTGGGAATTTGATGGATTAGAAACGCAACTTTTATTTTCCCACAAAGTGGCTTTTTTTAGGACTCGCCAGACACAAATCATACTATTTCAGCATGCGACTACTCCATATACAACTCAAATCTGCATGCCGACAGACTGGGAGCGATTTCCAGCTGCAAAGAAATGATATTACATTTGGTGGAATGAAATGAAAATCCCACCCCCCTCCTCAACGTTCTGCACTTTAGAAAGAAGGAGGGCCGAAATAATGAATTAGGCCCATTTGAGGATATTGACTGATTCCCTGAGTGCTCACGGCGCCGTCCGTCCGTAATCTATCTCCGAAATAATCATTCATGCTCTAAATACATCAGAGAGAGCGGATCATAAAAAATACACCATTCAGCTCCATTGATTTGCATTGTTAATTTCCCACTTGATGGCTTCAGAGAGAGAGGGAGTGATGAAGGGGCCGCAGCGGCGGGTTTAAAGTATCCAACTTGTGCAAATCACAAGATAGCCGCTGTCAGCAATGAGGCTTGACAATGAGGAAACACAATTAAGCAGCAGCGGAGAGCCGAGTGATGCAGCTCTCCATAAAACTTCGGTGAGATCACAACTTATCAGCCTCCACATAACCGTAAAAGCTCGGCTGAGATAAAGTCTGTGCTATGAGATCTTTATCAGAGGCTGCTCGGCTGTTTTCGGATGTGCCTGGTGCAGTGTGGAATAGATCCTGCTGGATGGGACATCACTGCCTGACACCTGAGCTCTGTTGTGTCGGGGGGGGTGTGAAAAATAACTGTGAACTTGAGCAGTAGAAAAAGCTTCAGTGGAACTACAGCAGGGCCTGAATATGGGACAGATGTCATTAATAATGTAGACTTCAGTGTGTGTGTGTGTGTGTGTGTGTGTGTGTGTGTGTGTGTGTGCGCGTGCGTGTGTCTGTGTGTCTGTCTGTCTGTCTGTCTGTCTGTCTGTCTGTCTGTCTGTCTGTTTGTCTGTTTGTCTGTTTGTCTGTCTGTCTTTCTGTCTATATAGTGATATTAACTAACAACGGATATGAAGAATATGCAATAAGGTCCAGAATCCTGTAGGGGGAAAAACTGTGCACACAGACAAAAAAGCTGCTATTATAAGTTTGTTTATTCTGTTGAACACTAAAGAAGATATTCTGAAGGGAGATGAAAACCTGTAACCATTGACATCCATGGGATTTCCATGGTTTACAGCTTTCTTCAAAATATCTTGAAGACATTTGGAATTTAAAAAGTTTTGGAAGAAGTAAAGGGTGAGTAAACAATGACAGAATTTTTGGTTTGGAGTGAAGTGTCTCTTTAATATCAGTGCAGAAGTTACAATTGTTTCCGACAAAATAGCAGTGCCATATAAAAGTTTATTTTTTAATAGATTTTATAAAGCGAAAAAAATCCTTTGTAAAGGGGTTTTATGAAGTATGTACATATTTTTAATATACCATTATTTACAGTCTTTATAATAAACTAAGGCTTAAATTTGGTACCTGGAGGTCATGAGG
The DNA here is from genome assembly GCA_903798205.1 of Danio tinwini. Lineage (NCBI taxonomy): Eukaryota > Metazoa > Chordata > Actinopteri > Cypriniformes > Danionidae > Danio > Danio tinwini. The sequence continues at coordinate 20,827,499 of CAIGQZ010001313.1, forward strand.
CATACCATCAATGATCAAATTTTTCTCTCATCAGTCTACATTTATATTTGGAGCAGTCAATATGTTTTTCTTAGCCAATTGAATCTAATTCTGCTCATGTCGTTTTATTTATCTGTTTGTTTGTTTTTTTGTTTTTTTTATTTATGGGTTTTTTTGTGCTCAAATTTGTTGTTGAGATTCCATCAGTCTTCTGACTGTAACTGAACTTACAGGTATTTTATTTAGATCATCTTTTTGGGATGATTATTAGCTAGACTCTTCTATTCGTTTTAACTGTAGTTGCTTGTTTGTTGTTCAGTGTGTTTTAGATGAGCATTTCCAATCAACTTTTTTCCTTAATTGTGCAATTTGACCCATGCTGTTTTACAGTTAAGAAAGAAATATATTAACACTTCCTCCTAAATAAGAAAAAAATCATTAATGACTATTTTTCTTTTTAACTTTTCACACAGAATGAATGAATTATCCTATTTTTCACAGAAGGATTGAATTCTTGTAGTGTATTCCACACTGCACACTCCTTTAGTGCATTAGCCAATTGCTCAGAAAAAGCAACCCACATGACTACAAGCAACACTAGAACATCCACAAGCGAATCATCTGAAATTCACAAACATCACTATTGCTAATAACAATGAATGGTTCAAGAGGTTACAGATTTTGCACTTTTTTTTAACACAAATGTGAACACAAAACCTTCATATTTCATGAACTATTATAGACCTAACACAAGATTTTGCCATGATAAACTTTCCTTTCCTACTTAAAAACTCGTTAGTGAATTCTTCATTCATTTATTTTCTTTTCAGCCTAGTCCATTTATTAATCTAGGGCCGCCACAGCGGAATAAAACGCCTGAATTCTTATTTTAGTTCATTTTAGAGTAATCTTTTTTAGACTTAGAGTTTTATAAACTCATTTTGAGAGGAGCACATTATATGATTGATGGGAGCTGGTCTCTCATCTACAATCATCGATAAACTAATCAGATTAATCCAAGCCTACAATACTTTCACCTTCCCTTATCTTCGTTTTTGAAGAATCCTCCCATCCACCCCATCTCCACCCTTTTCTTCTTTACCAGGGGGTGCTCCCGAGACCTGCCACCCCTCTTTTTATGCAAAATGACCAGGCAGGAACCCCGGGCTCAACTATCTCCGAGCTCAGGGTTCTCTCCCAGGACAGCATGCCAAACCTGCTTTTAGTATCAAGCAATATCTACTGCAAGTGTGAACTCTTAAAAATTCACATTTCAATTCTGTTTACTTTTCACTGAATAAACTCCAATTTAGTCTTGAATATTGAAGTTTAAAATTGAAATTCGCAATTTTCTAATCAAGTTCTCTACAAATCTGCTATATATAAAATTGCGTGTTGATCTCTTGTCCTTGCCTTTGTTCTTGCAGTTTTTATTAAATGCCTTGAACTATGAATGCCACGTTGTCAAGTCAAAAGGAGCACTTTTAAAAGCACTGTGTCTCACAAAACATTGATGAGTCTCAAAATTCCTCCATTCTGTTCAGTTCAGTTGTGCTCCATCTAAAAAGAAAAATGTGTAAAAGCCTTGCAAAACACTGAGTGCTGACCTGGACTTGACACAAACCACTGTCTGAGGAATCAGCTTGCAAGGTACCACAAAAATAAATAAATAAATACAATAAAAAAAAAAACCAGTTTCTTTTTGATATGATGACTAAATTCCAACTGGTGTGAGAAGTTTGGAAGGCGATGTTGTATTGTTTTCATGGCTGTAATGGCTGAGTACTCTGGTTCTGATGTCTTTACAATAACGTACAATAACGTACCACACTCTCAATTGATTAATTATTTACTGTAGCATCCCTATCAAATCATCACATTGTGTTTCCATCTCTTTGATCAAAATGGTTTTTGGCCGCTGAACAAAGCATGAAGTCCTTTATTTGATTTTATCGATTTCACTGTCTAAATGCACATTCTACAAGTAGATATTTAATGAAAAGTAAAACACAACTGTGACATCCATCGCTGAAAGCCACACACATTTTACTCCAATAAAGCCCACACTTATGGCTCTCGACATGCTTTCAATTACCAAGTCCTTGATTATTGTATTGATTATGAAACGCTCGATGACAACTCGTTTGCAAATTCCCATTTGCATTTACGCAGCAACTAAAATGACACAAATGAAAGAATAAAAAGACAGAGAGAGAAGGTGGCATCTGTTGGGGCTTTTAGACGGATACATCACACTAATACATTCCTTTTGCATGAGCCCCTGTCAGGGTTAATTGGTTTGTGAAGATGGGTAATGAAGGAAAATGGCGGCGTTTATTGTTGCGCCTCTCTCATTAAAAGAACGCAGTTTGGGTGACATTTACACACCCATCAGGCACCAGGAGGACTGCGTTATAAAACAAGCAGCTTTAACTGATCTGAGCACAGCAACGCTGCATGACAGTGTTTCATAAACTATAATGAGGTTAAAGTCATAAGACGTTTTACAAAGATCAACTACACCCAGGAGCATCATGGGAGGTCACAGATGGTAAAAGCAATAACATCCCAAGCTAACACAAACCGGTAAATGCATGTGGGTGCTCAAACACAGGAAAGATAATGTGCGTCATTTCTGGCTTCCATTGATTGCACAAGTTGGAGGTCCCACACCATAACCCAGGCTATCCGGTTGTTAAGTCATGACTAGGGCCAGACGGAATCTGCGGACGTTTTTTGCAATTTCTTCGGAGAATTTTGGTAAAAATCTGCAGATTTCTGCGGAATTATTTTGGAAGACTCATAACTAAAACCTTAATATGTGGAATATGTAAAATTTAAAAACTGAATCAATTCAGATTTACACACATTAACTTAAGTAAATAAACAGAATTAATGATGGGCTAAAAATCTGCGGAATTCTGCGGAAAATCTGCTGAATTCTGCGTGCGTAGATTCCGTGTGGGCCTAGTCATGACGCATGAAATACTGTTTCCGGGTCTAAGTCGCTACTCATTTGAATTGAGAAATTATTTGTTTATGACCACTTTTTAGTCATATCACACAATAAAGTGAACTGTATATGAAAACATGGTGTACACGCATACATAAACATTTATTATTAGCATTTGATGAGCCTCCCCATACAGTTTAATATAGCACTTGGACGCGGAAGCTGCTTCATGTGACATCATACTTAACAATGGAATGGCTGAATAAAGTGTTTGGCTACATTCAATAGTGTATCAGAGAATCCTACTGACATTCTGAATAGATCTCCATCAACTAGTGATGGGAAGTTTGGATCTTTTGCTCAAACCAGATTTTATGGACAGTTCGTTTCAATGAACTGATTAAAAAAAAACAGATCACAGGTTCTTTTACGCTAAAAGGTAATGATGCCATTCGCAATGACAAAATTACAATCCTCCTATATTAGAACTCAACATATCAAAAATATATAATTGATACAGTTACAATGCAAATATTTTGATGGAAACAAGGCATTTCATTTGTGTTCCAGTATCCATGTAAAACATCATAATTCAGCACAAGGTGATTGGGTGCAGTGTAACCGTTTGTATGTATGTTTGTTTCACTCCAGGCCATGATATCAATTCTACAATATATTGTGGGCATGTGAGATCACTTATTTTGTGATTATAACACAGCAACATTTTAAAGTACTCTGTCATTTTTGGTCATACATACAAGAGTTAAGACAAATAAAACTGTAATCGGTATAGTTTTTATTTGTGTGTATTCATCTTGTTTGTTTTGATCATCAAATCTTCTGACCAATCAAATGCTAATATCTGACATGTTCCTTCCCTTCAAGACGTTTCTCATTTGCTTTTCATGTGATGCGCTTGATCTCAACCACTCTCAAAAACAAAATGCTATTGGCTGTTTTATATAGTCTTTAAGTTTCAGTTGAGATTACGTCAAATTTCGAAAAAAAACTATGCATATTTTTAAGCACTTCATGGGACATTTAAATGTTTCTGTCATGTTGCGTCTGGTGCAGAAAAACAAATTGCATGTCATTGGAATCTTGTCATGTGTTGTTAGGACACAGTGTAATGCAGCAACATTAAACATACGTTTTGGGCATAAACAGTAGTGCATGTGTAAATTTTACAACATCGCTGATCAATTTAGCTGAATAACGATCCCTGATGGTTTTAGTGTTAAACGTTCCAATTTTAACAAGAACCAACATGTAATTAGCACTTAAATATGGACCCATCAATGTTGTGCAGATGTTACCTCTCTCCTGCGTGATGCCCAGCACGTCTGTTTGACTTTCCAAACCACAGCAGCGACCAACAGCAGGGACAGGAAACAGCTGGAGACAAAACGCACAGAAAATCAATAGATCAGTCAATCAATTCAAATTCATGAGTCTCTAATCGCAATCGTGGAAAACATTCCACTAACCTCAGAGGCTAGACTGAGGACAGCTGTTTCATATTTGTATTTCAAATCCCACAATCAATGATAAACAAGTTCATCCAGCATGAAAGAATCAATGCCTTATGGAACTGACTGTTGTGTCAATCATACTCGATACGCAATGTCAGCCGGTGCAGTGAACAGGGCTGATTTTCTCTCTAAAGTCAGAGACTGCACAACGGCTATTTTCGGAAAGACCGAAAATGTTTGATTTTATAAAAAATAAGCTGGCCTTGAGAAGGACTAGGACTAAATGCACACATAAAAAGCAGCATTCCTCTTTCTGGTTTATTTACCACTGGCACAATTCACTTGACATGGTGACAAATGCATGGAGCTGAAGTATATAGGGGAATAGCATTTGGGAGTCATACACAATCCATTTTGTTGTTGTTGTTGTTGTGGATTTATTTATTTATTTGTTTGTTCCATACTTAGTTCACGGCCAGCATCTGCTGCAGTACAGTACATGATAAAAGACTAGTGAACAAGTGGGTAGTGTTGCCTACAATGTAGGAGAGATGAGTGTCACAACTCATGGACAAATGCATTCATTCATTCATTCATTCATTTTCTTTTAAGCTTAGTTCCTTTATTAATCTGGGGTCGCCACAGCAGAATGAACAGCCAACTTATACAGCATGTGTTTTACGCAACGGATGCCTATCCAGCTGCAACCCAACACTGGAAAACACCCATACACTCTTACATTCACACACCTACACTATGGCCAATTTAGCTTATTTAGTTCACCTGTACTGTATGTCTTTGGACTGTGGGGGAAACCGAAACACTCGACAAGAAACAGGGAGAACATGCAAACTCCACACACAAATGCCAACTGACCCAGCCGGGGCACGAACCAGCAACTCTATTGCTGTGAGGCGATCATGCTACCCACTACTCCATCGTGACGTATCATGGACAAATTGTAAAAAGATTGAGTGCTCAATTCTGCAATAGCATTGTTTATTTACTATAATTATCAATTTAGTTATTTGTTTGAATAAAACAAAATTAAATTAAATTTGCCATAGTGTATGAGTGTATATGAATGTGAGAGTGTATGGGTGTTTCCCAATACTTAGTTGCAGCTGAAAGGGCATCCGCTGCGTAAAACATATGCTGAAATAGTTTGCGGTGATTCTGCTGTAGCGACCTCTGAAATTGAAATTGCATTAAAAATATTTATAACAAACTATGATTTTTAGAAATAAAATAACTCATGATTTAATTGCCATTTAGAATAAAAAAAAAAAATATATATATATATATATATATATATATATATATATATATTATAATAAATATATTTATTTTTTTGTATTTTATTGATTATTTTTTATTTTATTTAATACAAGCACAAAACAAAATACTGTAAATAAAAATACAAACAAAATGTTTGTGTAAAAAATTGCAAAGGAAAATGTATTAAAAAATAATTCATTAAAAATAAAACAAAATTAAATTCATTTAAACTATAATTTTTCATTCAGTTATTTGTTTGAAATAAAATCAAATAAAATATAACTATCGCTGTGCTATTATACAAAAAAAATTATATACTGTAATTAAAAATAAATGCTTAGTCCCTTTATTAATCCAGGGTCACCACAGCGGCATGAACCGCCAACTTATCTAGCACCCGGAGGAAACCCACGCGAACGCAGGGAGAACATGCAAACTCCACACAGAAATGCCAACTGACCCAGCCGAGGCTCAAACCAGCGACCTTCTTGCTGTGAAGCGACAGCACTGCCTACTGCTCCACTGCGTCGCCAGAATTTGTTTCTATTTTATTTATAATATTTTTTTTTATTTAATGCAAGCACAAAACATAATACTGTAATTAAAAATACAAACAAAATGTGTATGTAAAAAACTGCAATGGAAAATGTATAAAAACAAATGAATGAATTAAAAATAAAACCAAATAAAATTCATCAAATTCAAATGTACACAAATTGTATGTATGTTGCAAATTGTCTGTTTTCTTTCAGAATACTTCCATTAATATTGCAACAATTTTTCACTTTTGGAAAATTTGTTCTATTACTGGAAAATCACTACTATCTACCTTTATCTTTGCTAAATACATTTTTACTTCATCTGTAATATTTCTCAAAAATAATATTCTTACAGTTCATGACCACTTCATGAGCACATCAAACCTAAAATCAAGCTAAAATCTTTAACTCATTCCATATGGACACTCCGGCTTTGTATGAGTGAGTAACAGTAAACAAAAGATGCAGAGCTTA
>CAIGQZ010001313.1:20839193-20859003 GCA_903798205.1 Danio tinwini
CAGACAAACCAGAGCTGAGGACAGAAACACGCACACCATCACGGCCACTTCCTCCATCTATCCGTCATCCCGCCCGCTCCTGTTTATGTTTATGAGTCACAATAACGCGTAATCTTGTATTCACTCGCTCTAATAGGCACAAAGGACAAAAGCCCCATTACACCCAAATCACGAGTGGGAGAGAATCAGCTTTAGCCAGTAACACAAGTCAAATCAATTGCCTGCAATCTCCATCCAGTGCCAGCGTTCAGGGACGCCAATAACATCATCTGCGATATGAGCATGTTCATTCAATACTTCAGGCCTCATATGGCTTCTGTCCTAACAAAAACAAAAAAAAGAGGAAAAAAAAGGAGAGGTGGATGAACGTTAATCAACATAAGAGTGAAAGAGAGTGTGTAATTGGGCTAAACCGAATTGCGGTGTCACCAATTAGCTGGAGGAGTGGGTGAAAGGCTTAAGCGCTCTTTAATTGTTACTGTTTTTTCTTGCTCATTTAGTGAAGCTTTAAGAGAGCAGAGATGGAGAAAAAAAACACTCTTCAAAGAATACATATTCAAAAAGACTTTCCGAAGTTAATGAGGGATTGCAAGGAAACATCTATCTGTTCAAAAGTACAGAAGTGACTATGACTAAAAGAGTGTTCTTCCAAATTATGCGTCTATTGTTATTTTATTTCCATTGTGCCCATTTATTATTTTAATGGCCTTTAATTTTTATGAATAGATTTTTTCCTCTTCCTAATCTGTGTAATGGTCTCTTTGTTTAGAAAGATTTTTAAAAAGAAAGAAATAAATAAATAAAAAGCAATAATAATTAAAAAGCCCTCTGGAATGATTGTGACAGACAGCACAGTTTACCTTCTGATTAAAAAGCTCATCCATTTTATCAAAGCCAGATGAATGAGGAAGAGATAAATATCCATGTATTTGCTTGAGGCACGCAGCCCACAGTCTCTCAGGAGGGTGTTTTGAAAATTTTAGGAAGACTTTAAGAAACGCACTTCTAATTAAGATTATGTTAAGAGCTGGAGGTACTGTAATATGCAAATCAAATACATGAATCAGACAGTGGGGGGAAAAAAAACTGGCTAACTTTAATGATTTCCTTTTTTCACTAAGTTTAATAAAATATACATATTGTATGCCTTCCATAAGCTGCTGCAGTGAATAAGTATTTCTGAGGGCCAACCTGGAAGTTTTGAAGCCTAAATGCCTAAACTCTCAAAGTTAGTAAAAACACTATAACCAACTATAACTGTAATCAACTACACACTAATTTGTGCAAACTTTCTAACAGAGTTAGAATAGTTTTAAAGAGAACTGATATAAACACAACAATTATGTAAAACTTAACTAGTATGTATTTATTTATGCTTGCTGTAAAATTCTGGTAGTTCCAGTGTTAATGTTATTGTAAACCACTGTAGTCCAATTTAGCTGCTTGTTAGCAAACGTCTTTTAAAAGAAACAAATCCACTCAAATAACAAAACAAAAAAAACAACAAAAAAAAACATTTAGACTATTTACCACCTTTGATGTACAATAGGTGATTTTCTTTGATCAGATAAAAGGAAAATAAAACTTTTTTTTTTATCTGAACCAGGACTCAACAGAAGATTTTTGACATTTCAAAAACTTTAGGCATCTTTAAAGCAATTTATACTTCTCCAGACAACAAATAATGGCCTTCTTTAGCAAAATAATCAGTCATTATCACACATTTATCAAATATCTACAACCCCAAATCAGAAAAAGTTGGGAAAGTATGAAAAACACAAATCAAAAAGAAAGTAGTGATTTCTAAATTTACTTTGACTTGTATTTCATTACAGACAGTACAACAAGTTTTTTTTTTTTTTTTTTTTTTTTCAAAATAAACACATTCCAATATTGCTTTCTGCCACATATTTAAATAAAAGTTGGAACAGTAAAGCATTTACCACTTTGTAATCTTTCCATTTCTTTTCACAATACTTAAAAGACATTTAGGGTGTGAACACACCAAATGATGAAGCGTTTTAGGTGTCATTTTGTCCCATTCTTTCAGCAAACAAGTCTTAATGTGGGCAACAGTACATGGCCTTCATTGTCATTTTGAATGTGCCACACATTCTCTATTGGAGGCAGGTCAGGACTGCAAACAGGTCAGTTAAGTAACTGTATCATCTTCCTCCGCAGTCATGACTTGTACTGTAATGTAATGTAATGCAAACATGTAATGTGTGCAGAATGTGGTTTTGGATTTAAAAAAGGCAACATATTGTGCTCCAAAATCACTATGTACTTTTCAGCATTAAAAGTGCCTTCACAGAAGTAAAAGTTACCTTTGCAAAGGGAACTGACACAACATCATACCATGTCAGACCTCGGCTTTTGGACTTGTTGCTGGAGTTTGGATGATCCTTTTTTTCTTTGGTCTGCAGCACACAGCATCCATTTATTCCTAAAAATACCAGAAATACTGATTCATCTGACCACAATACACGTTTCCACTGTGTGATGGTCCATCTCTGATGCCTCTGAGCCCAAACAAATTGATGGCACATCTGGGAACTGTTAACATAGGGCTTCTTTTTGGTACAGTGTAGTTTTAACTGTAATAAAAGTTTTGCCAAAGTAGTCCTGATCCCATGTGGTGATATCGTTTATAGATAAATTCTTAATGCAGTGCCACCTGAGGGATCAGAAATCATTGTTGTTCAGCATAGGCTTGCACCCTTGTCTTTTACATACTGACATTCTTTCAAATGTCTTCAATATGTTAATTATGTTATGTTATGTTGAAAGTGAAATATCCAAATGTCTTCCTATCTTTCTTTGAGGAACATTGCTTTTAAACATTTTAACAATTTTCTCACAAATTTGTTGGCAAACTGGCAATCCTCTGCATATCTTTGGTCCTAAAGGACTATGGCTGAGTCCGAAACCGCCTACTACTTAGTAGGTACTGCATTTGAATTTAAACGTACTACTCAGCCATTAGAAAAGTGCATTCTATACAGTATGAATGTAAAAAGTATGAATGGAATTCGGACGTACTACATCCGCCATTTTGTCATGGTCACGTGACCTACCTGCGTCAGTTGCATCGCATCACTCCCATTCATGAATTCTCTCGCAGGGTAACATGGGATAGCACAGTGTGCATGGGATGCGCACTTCAGAATCTCGCCGGAAGTAGTAGGTCATTCGGGTACTTCTCACATACTGATTTTCGAATTCTATGAATTTGGACATACTACTCGGTTCGCATATTGACTTTAGCGTACTGTATAGTATGGAAGTATGCAGTTTCGGACACAGCAAAGACCTTTCTTAGATGGTGCTTTTGTACTAAATCATAATTACAATCACCTGTTTCAAATGACATCATTAGCCTCATAATTAATTTACCTGATTACTAGCCCTAAATTGCTTTTGTCCCAACTTTTGTTCAAATGTCCTGCAGGTCTGAATGTATGTATATTTACAAATGAAATGAAGTTTACCAGACAAAACATGAAAAAGTTTGTGTTCATACTCAATGTGTTCAATAAAATAAAAGTGAAAGTAAATTAGGAAATTTTAGGAAATTAGGAAAGCTTTTTTTTTTATTTGCATTTTCCCATTTTTCTGAGGTTGTAATAAAAGTCCTGGTTTCAGAACTTTAATCTGCAGCACTCAATAAAACATGACTTTTAACCTTTAAAAGTATTTCATTATTTAAACAGAAATGCAACATTTATGACAAGCATTTACTTTTAAGCTAATAAAACGCATCGGTTAATAAATGTCATGCTTCATCAATGCTAATCAGACTTGTTCAGAAACATTTCTAGGAATAGATGTATAAAACACTGTAAATGATTCTTGCAAATGAAACTTGTTGAACATTCTCGTTTATCCTTTTATGTGCACTTACTAAATACCATTCTATTAACAAATGACAAACTTCTCAGCAAGAAACAAATTTATTTTTAACAAAGATATCCATGATGACTATTCCCCATCTGAATTGGGATAGAACAAATTGTGATTGCAGAATGAAGTTGAAATGAAATGTAATTGGCTCTAATGTATGTAAGTAGTTTAGAGGACCCACTTGTGTTATGCTAGAGAAGGGTTTGTTTACCTCTTTAGCGTGTCTGGTACATGGTGGTTTATCCATCATCCTGACAGCCAATAAGGTTAGGAAGTCAAGAGTTACACGGTGACTGAGAATGTTTTATATAGGGGAAATAAATAAATAAATGGCTGAAGGGATTGCAAAAGGGGTAAGAAAAAAAAGGTGAGTGATATGAGTGAGGTGTTACTAACTAACTTTATTTACTTTAAGAGCCCTTTTTGTGTTTTTGATTATGTTGGTTGTTTTAAAGCAAACAAAAATGGAAAATGTAAGTAAAATAATCAATTCCAGCGTTGTGGATGTTATATTTGCAGTAAAAACTTGAAACATAAATTCACAGAGAATGCGTATGTTGACAGTACATTAGAACATCTGTTTATATTTTACAGAGTTAACCACAGAGTTAAGGGATCAGAAAAAATATATATCTGTAAATGTATTTTTTTAAGAATTGAGGGAAATAAACATGCATTATGGATGTTATCAAAAAAAGTATGAGAGTTTACAGTATACAACATAATTTGTAGAAATTCTGTGAATTAAACTGCACAACCCAAATAAAATAATACTTATCGAAAGGATAAGAGATGTCTCTCTATAGAACAAACATTATGTATATTATTTTACATTTGTGCATTTATGAGAACAAAGCTTCATTATGGACATGAAATCTCTCCATTACAAATGTGACAGGTGTGAAATCGCCATACTATTTAGTGGGTAAAAATATGATGACATTTAGGACAACATTGTCTGCATTGAAACCTATTAAAACTGAAGTATTTAATTAAATAAAACATAAGTATTAAATTATGCTATTTAAGCTTTTTTCCCCTTTTTTGGATAATAGCCTTAAATTGTGTAAGCAATACTTTTTTAAAGACTTGTAAAGAAATAAATTTTTTGTACTAACAAGCTAAATTATTTATTGCTTTGGTGCCATTTTCTCAAATGTTTTGCTGTTCGATTTAATATTTTTATAAGCTTGTTTGCTTGCCTGCCTGCCTGCCTGACAGACAGACAGACAGACGGACAGACAGACAGACAGACAGACAGACAGACAGACAGACAGACCAGTTCTACCAGAGAAAACTACAAATTCAAAAAAATTCTGACATCCAAGCTACAGACACAAAGTACAGAAGAAGCATTGTTGGCTAAAGTGACAAAACTCAAAATCAATACTCAATGTTATTTCTGTGTCAAAGAAAACAGCATTATTCATCTGTGTAATTAAACAACTTCAGTATGCCAATGCAGAAAACTCGATTTATATACTACAGTATAGAGCTTAATGCTTGTTTTGGCTTCGTAAGAAAAGCCAGACATCTGACTGAACTTCAGCTTTAAAGGCGCTTGGCTTGAACTACAAGTATACTCTCAAGATAGAGAACCAGAACTGTGAATCCACAGCCGGAAGATATAAGAAAACGAGTGAAAAAAGAGATATAAAATGGGAGGGAAACAAAGTATGCACAACAATCTCCCTCAAATGCCATGATGAATTAAATCTGACTGTCCCTCGCCTGCGGAGGACTAAATGCACACCAAACAACAAGGCCCTACAGCCTTTAGCTTCAACTTTGATATCTATCAAAACAATTGAAAAAGAAAAAAAAAAGGAAAAAAGCCTTCTCACTGTTCATGCTAAATAATAAATTGCAAGAATCTGTACAGCAAACATTGCATCACTGTTGCCTTGACCTCAACCTTTGTGAATGTCAGGATGCAAAATCATATTCACTTGAAATTATTGCACACAAATATGAAAGCATGCAAGATAAATGGTCAACGTCAACATTACAGTGCATTTCCAGCACAATCCATTATTAAAACCCAATAAAACTGTATATCATGTAAGTAAAATGATGAAAAAAATGTATGGCTAAGCAATGCATAGATTGCCTGCATCTCTTTCTCGGTTAAACAAATTGTATGTAAAGGTTGACCTGACAGTTAAAAATCCCATTAAACCCAATACAGCTGACTGTCTACATCAAGCAATATGTACACATAGCAGGTGGTGTGTTATTATTTATAAAGAGTAGCTGATGTGCAATTATTTGGATGCACTTTGAGGCACTTTAAACACAACTCTGGTCAGTCAGCTCTGTAATTTGACTTTCCAGATGTACAAGATTGGCATTTCTGAATACACATGACTATTGAAACGTAAAAATGAAACCATGCAATTGCCAGCATCATGTGTTGTCATAAAAAAATGGTGATTTCCCTCATCTGCAGAATTATGCATATGGTTATGGCTGCTGATGAAGGAAATTAATAGAATACCATCAAGACTTGAGCACAACATTTTTTAATATAGCAAAAATTTGAAAATTTATATTTTCCCAATAACATACTAAGGCCAGGGCTTAATTTGTGCCGGAACACACCGGATCCGAATCTGGCACCTCTGAAATCTGATCCAGCACCTCAATTTACCGATCACTCTTCTCATCCTCCCCCGTCCGCTGTTCACTTTAACGTTCCTCCACAACTCTCCAACCCTCTTCACTTTCGTCTTGGTTTTCAAATCGAGGTCTGAGCCGAAAAAAACAAATAAACCAAATAAAACACGGTAGCGGTCGGTAACTCTGGTGTAATTTGAAAGGGAGCGGGCGGTCTAACTATATAGCGTTCCCGAGTCCCGATGTTATTTCAGAACAGCATATCTATGATTTCCTCGTTCTAATTGTGTACTGGTACAGCCAATGCTCACGACTGTTTTTCGCACAGTCTGTGCGTGCATCTGAGTGGATTTTACCATGGCAGAGCTAACTGAAATTGCGCTGTCTTTGAAGGACATTCAGCTTACATTAGAAAACAGTCAATTAACTGTTAGGAAATCCAGCAAGTTTTTTTTACGGGTCATATTTAGGCAAATTGAAAAAAAATGCCCTTTGTTATGTGATAATACCTCAAAGTTTTACCCTTTAGCAGTCACAAGATTGGAACCTCAGGTTTAAGGCGGCACTCATGTCTCATCACAAAGGGGCAAACAAAACTGAAATATAGCCTACAATCTTTGCACAACCTACACTTTTATCTGTTATCTCTCTCTATTGGTAGGACCCAATTTAAACGTGAGATTTTGGAAATCAGATCTAAATTTAGCGGGAACGGTCGAGTCGGGTAATTATTCTAAGTGGAATTATTCAAAGACTGAATAGAGGGTGCGGAATTAAACCTCACAAAAGCGTGACTACAGTATAAAAACAGTCCCACGCAGACCACTACACAGACACACAGACAAAGTGTAAACTAAGCAGCATTTAGTTACATTATCACAGTAATTGTCACTCACCATTGAGGGATTCATGTCTAATAACCTAATAATCCACTTCATTTGCAAATATTTGAGAAATGTAGCAACATTATAGCCAGCCTTTTTGTGAGCATTCTTTGCTTGAAATGCTTACTTATTACGTCACTTCAATTTGTCACACTCATGCTCAGATTCACTGCTAAATAACCAGCCAATGGTCTGATGCCAATTCAATTCAACACACTGAATCAGGCCAACAAGCTCCAACATTAACCAGACGAGAGCTGCCACGTGGTACACACCAAACCAACTAGCCTGACCAACAAAGCACAATAGCATGTCCTGCTTATGACTGAAAATAAACTCCACCAAACTCCAAGTCTATATATCTATATATTGTAAGTATCAGGCATGTCCAATCAATACAAAAATCAAAACACTCAAAAAATTCAAATAAAAAACTTTAAAAATACAAAACAAAACAAAAAACAATACACACACACACACACACATTTGACTAATTTACTGCATATGCAAAGTCCCCATCCTACTTGTCTTTAGTTTAGGAATATATTTAAACAATTTATGACATATAATTCTTGAACTTATTAAATCTGTAAAAGCAAGTATCTGTCTTTTATAAATGATAAATGTACCCAAATTGAATTAGTTTGTGGACATTACAGAAGAGTTTGGCTTCATCACAGCCAGCACAATTACACCTATTGTGCTTCTTCATCAGTCAGCTTTATTTATAGCATCTGGTTGGTGAGGTTAATGCATCCTTGCATTCTCAGCAAGCTTATCTTACTAAATTCCAAGAACCATATACATTACAGAGAAAGCAAAAGTGTAATTCACTCATAATGTGCATTCTATTTAATTGCACGGAACTCTCAAATTAAACAAATAAAGTGTGAATACCTGAAAAATGTGACAAAGAACTGCACCAGGTCCATAATGCTGCTGTGCTGAGAGAAAGATATCTGAAAGAAAAGAAGAAGAAAATATATTAGATTATTACTATTCCAGCAAAAGTCACAAAAATAATGTCCAAATCTATTTATAAAAGGACATATTATATTGTGAAACATTTGTTGCATGAATGTTTTCAAAAACAGCTTTATTCATATTAACATAATAGAAAAATAAATGGCTTGTGTTAAAAACAAAACATATGGTTTTGCAGTGCATTTTAAATGACTTAATCCAATGCATTTTTTTAATCACCAAATGGCTTCATTTTTTTAGGAAAAAAGGAGCAAGCTATGCATATTGGGCTAGGTGACAAAAAAATAAACTACTATTGAATCATGTTTAAAAGCTTTCTAAAAAACAGATGGCCTGTAATAAACTTGACATATAATTTAATCAAGCGTTCATGTTGTTGATCTAATTTAACTTGAATTTGTTCTGCATCGTACTCTGCAAACTTTCTGTAGAATAATAAATGCTTCTAATCAAAATATTTTTTCCTTGACATGTAAGTAGTTTTATTACATATTCATGGCATATTAATTTCTACAACTTGGCAGGGTTCCTAAGAAAACCAGCCGCCTGCATTTCCTCACATATAGTATTTCACGTTCATTTCCCAATATTGCATTTTCCTAGACTCCAAGGCACCAAAGCACACGTTTTTCAGAATGAAACAGCTTGCTTGCTTATCTGCATTGTAGAGTATTGTAATCCACATAATAGCAAGCAATTATAAGTAAACTAATTATGCAGTAAAACATTTATTCATATCATTACTGAGACACCAGGCAAAGAAAACTAACAATGGTAGCACAATATTGAAGCTACTGTCATACCCCTTATTAAAACTAGCATATCTCAAATTTAACGAGCTACTGAATTGAATAACTATGAGCACATCTAGTTGTTCACAACATTGTTCTTGATCAATTAAATGATGCTACAAAAATAACCAAACATTTAGCTACTGTAACAATTGACACTTTTTATT
Organism: Danio tinwini; assembly: GCA_903798205.1. Taxonomy (NCBI): domain Eukaryota; kingdom Metazoa; phylum Chordata; class Actinopteri; order Cypriniformes; family Danionidae; genus Danio; species Danio tinwini. The sequence goes on from CAIGQZ010001313.1 coordinate 20,848,539, forward strand.
GTATAATATACTTTGGTTTAAAACCACAAGTGAAGGGAAGTATTTTAGTTTTAAAAGGTGAATTTGACAACATATTCATTCATTCATTCATTCATTCATTTTCTTTTCGGCTTAGTCCCTTTATTAATCTGAGGTTGCCACAGCTGAATGAACCGCCAACTTATCCAGCATGTTTTACACAGCAGATGCCCTTCCAGCTGCAACCCATCACTGGGAAACATCCATACACACTCATTCACTACGGACAATTTAGCTTACCCAATTCACCTATACCACATGTCTTTTAGACTGTGGGGGAAACCGAAGCACCCAGAGGAAACCCAAGCAAACACGGGAAGAACATGCAAACTCCACACAGAAACTCCAACTGACCCAGGCTCGAACCAGCGTCCTTCTTGCTGTGAGGTGATCGTGCTACTCACTGTGCCACCACACAGCTCCATTTGACAACATATTTCCTCCAATATTGCAAAATACTACCTTTTTTTATTCCGTCATGATAATAGCATGATTGATTTCACAAGAAATCTAAGAAGAAAATGAAAAAGTAAAAGAACTGGAAGAAAAAGTAAAAGAAAAAAAGAAAAGAAAAGGAAAAAGGAAAAGAAAAAGAAAAAGAAAAATAGAAAAAAAAAGAAAAAAGTAAAAGTAAAAGAAAAATAAGAAAATAGAAAAAAAGAAAGAAGAAAAAAAAAGAAAAAGAAGAAAAATAACAAGAACAAAAAGTAAAAGAAAAAAAGAAAAAAAGGAAAAGAAAAAGAAAAACAGAAAAAGAAAAAAGAAAAAGTAAAAGTAAAAGAAAAATAAGAAAAAAGAAAAAGAGAAAGAAGAAAAAGAAAAAGTAAAAAGAAAAAAGAAGACAAAGAAAAACAAAAAAGAAAAGGTAAAAGTAAAAGTAAAAGTAAAAGAAAAAAGCAGAAAACGTAAAAGAAAAGAAGAAAAAGTAGAAGCAAAAGAAGAAAAAGAAAAAGCAGAAGGAAAAGAAGAAAAGAAAAACAAAAAAAGAAAAAGAAGAAAAGAATAAGAAGAAAAAACTAAATAAGAAGAAAATTAAAGAAGAAAGGGGAAAAAGAAAAGAAAAAGAAGAAATTTAAAAAAGAAGAAAAATGAAAAGAAGAAAACGGAAAAAAGAAAAAAAAAGAAGAAAAAAAACACAAAAGAAAAAGTTAAAAAGAAAAAAGTAAAAAATGTAAAAAACAAATATTTATAAACATAGCAATAAATAATAATATAATAAAAAATGACCCAATTTTTATTTTATTTAGTTTATTTTTTACAAACATATTTTACTTCCTGCATTAACATCATGGGTTCCAATTTTGGACAAATAAATAAATAAACAAACAAACAAATTTTCCAATGCACATACGGTGGATGCAAGAGTCTAAAATCCACTAGGACTGAATGTCTGTGATGGCTAATTCATTACATTACATAACACGTGCCGATACATAATTATCTAGTATTTGAAATCACTAGAGCTCAGTAGATTAACATTTGTTCCTTTCCTCACTTACGTAAGCAGTACAATCGTCTTAGTCTGTTATGAAATGCATTTGATTTTTCAACTGTTGCAGTCAGCCTCGCAAATAAGATCCTTGGTTCCTGTCCATTCACTGATTACTTCAGCTACATGACCAAATCATTTGCCTTTTCAATATCTGAGGCCACTCACATCGATTGCTTATGAGAATCCAATAAATAATTCTCCCAACTAAACCTATCTAAATCTAAATCTGCACTCCGTCTCCATAAAAAAAATAAAAAAATAAAACAAAAATCGACCATCTGATAAAAGAAAATGTCATTTTGTGATTGATTTGTAAATGTCAGATGTTATCAGAATGATTTATTTTTCAAGAAGTGGCGTGCTTTTAAAAGTTCAGCCGACAAAGTGTGTTTACTTAGTTTGAATGAGTTTTGGACCTTTCGTTTCTTGGAGGATACACTATTATTGACTGCAAAAACAGATGTAGCTATATAGCTTTTCTGAAGCTTTTCTGATGATCAAGGAGTTATTTTTTTAATTAACAGTTTATTTGTTGTTGTTTTTGTAATTTGGATATTCATTCATTCATTCATTCATTTTCCTTTGGCTTGGTCCCTGATTATCAGAGGTTGCCACAGCGGAATGAACCACCAACTATTTTGGCATATGTTTTATGCAGCGGATGCCCTTCCAGCCACAACCCGGTACTGTGAAACACTCATATTCTCATTCACACACACACACACACTCATACACTACAGCCAATTTAGGTCATCCAATTCACGCATGTATTTAGACTGTGAGGGAAACTGGAGCACCTTGGAGGAAAACCCATGCGAACACAGGGAGAACATGCAAACTCCACACAGAGATGCCAACTGGTCCAGCCAAGACTCGAACCAGTGACCTTCTTGCTGTGAGGTGACAGTGCTAACCACTAAGCCACCATGCTGCCCTTAATACAGACCTAATACATAATTAATTTCATTTGTATTTAAATAGTTATGTGCACAGTAGAAAACAAGTTACCCTGTATAATGAAATAGTTTCTTTGCTTTTCACAATAGAATGCTCCACATAAATACATACAAACAAATTAACAAACTAGTTAACTAACTAAATGAATACACTTTAGTAAAGGGACCCATTCCCACCATCAGTTAATGACTTATTACCTCCCTATTATTAATATAAATATATATAAATATAAATAGCCGCCTTTCCACATGACAAATGACAAGCGACAGACCAGAAGTCATTCATTTCCAATGGAGAGTAGAAAATTCCAAAAATTCGGATCCAATTTAAGCTGCAGATCCGTTAAAATATTTGAACTTCTGCGACTAGACCTTATGCGACTGCTTGACTGGATGTCATGTATTCCAGTGTTGTCCAAGCAGCTCAGAGTGCACGAGATGAGAATTTGTAGTTTTTTGTTATATTTTGTTACTTTCTTTGAATCAGAAAAAGTCTACATTTAAATATATAGTTCTATTCATAAATGAGTAATACAAAATACTTTTTTAACACTGTCTCCACATTCCTCACAAAAATTTTAAGCGGTCTATGAATTTTAAATATTCTTTCATTTAACCATGGTCATCGCACAGAGAATAAGGCTCCTGCTTTTGCACTCCCTTGTTTCGGACACCGCAAGAATCAGCTTCTCTCCCATGTTGATCGACAAAAACTGAAAATTCTGTATTGAATTTTCGACTGCCACAAGGAGGCGTATTCTGAAACTTGTGTTTGAATGTTGTGTGCAGTGGAAAGTTGGCTAAGGATAATATTATAAAAGTTTATTAGAACTTAAATATTACATATTCTGCATGATGTTATTCTGGTGACCAATGCAATAAATTGTATGAAGTACAGTAATGGAAACTGTTTAAAATGCTATTACGCAATCAATCCATTTATTATTCAATCAATCAATAAATACATAAAGATCAGGCTGACCTTTTCAAGAGTTCTGGTTATCTGTTTAAGTGTTCATTGTCCTAATGTCTGAGGGTACTGTAGGAAGGAGTTCCTGAATCTGGAAGTTCTGCATTTCAAATCATTTATTTATTCAAAAAAAGTGAAAATCATACAGTAACTATAAAAACTAAAGTTTTAGTTTTTTTTATTAAAGTGTCGTGACAGACTGGTAAAGATTGTGATGTCTCTTCAATGCAAAGGTTTAAGCTTGATGATATTTAGACATTTCATTAGGACAATCACCCCAAAGTACATCCAAGTCCACAGAGGGATCTAAGGGATATGATCTCAAAATAGCACAAATGTACATTTATAAACATATTTTAAAATGGTTTATTGATGTTTCTTTTGGATTGTTTTCAATTTTGATCATGGTACCAGCATTTCTAGCAGATCAAAATGTTTTTATTTCCTCAAAAAATGTAAACTGGTAAAAAAAAAAAGTTTAATAAAAGTATTAATCGTTCATTCATTTATTTTCTTTTCCGCTTAGTCCCCTTATTAATCAGAGGTCGCCACAGCGGAATAAACCGCCAACTTATCCATCAAATGTATACACAGCGTATGCCCTTACAGCTGCAAACCAACACTGGGAAACACCAATACACCCTTGCATTCACAAACATTCACTTTGACATGGGGAGAACATGCACATTCCACACTGAAATGCAACTGACCCAGCCGGGGCTCGAACCAGCAACTTTCTTGCTGTGAGGCGATCACGCTACCCACTGTGCCACCGTGACCCCAAAAACTTTTAGATAAATGTAAATTTGAATTAGATCTATAATTTAATAGAGTTTTGGGACAGTAAAATGGGTGGATGAAATTACTTTTATTTAGCGCAACACATAGAAAGACAATTACGCACACACAACCACTTTATACATGGTATGTGTACTCATGCAGTACACAGGGTCAAATATAAGGGCTGCATGCAAAAAGCATGTGTTCATCTGTTCACGGAAGTACAGCCAGTGATCATGAATTGTGACTAACACATCAATTTCCTTTTATATATAGATGGAAGAATAAAGCATTAGGATAAATTGAGAGGAGTGGATGGAGAAGTGTGTGTGTGTGTGTGTGTGTGTGTGTGTGTGTGTGTGTGTGTGTGTGTGTGTGTGTGTGCATGCAGGTGGAAGTGAGGGGGTTGGCCAGCTCTTAAGTGATTTACTGGCATTTGCTTTTTGCAGTGAAAGTGCATGACAATCAAAAACTGAAAGAAAGAAAGTGTTGAGAAAAGCTGATTTCTCCTGCCAGAGGGACTGGCCATTAAGCGGGTCAGGCTGGTGGCTGGAGCTCATACCTTTTACCCAAGTGCTCAACTCCTCCTCATTCCTAAATTCAGCTCTTTACAGTAAACAGAATGCTGGATTGAAAGCAGCAATGCACAAATTGAGACAATCAGTATTATAAAATGTCTTGCAGTTTTCCTTTTTATTTGCAATGTTAAAATGATAAACAATGCTCCCGTTTTATTTTCTCAAATTTAATAAAAAAATATGTGATTGTTTATTAAAAAATATTTTCACTAGAATCTATTGTCCCTAATTTCTTGCAGCAAAACATCTTTTTCTTCGAATCCCCATTTAATTTGATTGAGGCTTTTTTTAAAGAGAAAAAAATTGCTAGTTTGCTATTTTGACAGCTTATAGACAGACCGGCTGATCTACATCACTTTGCAATGTTCCAGTGTCCCAGTATCTGTGTTTTCATTCAGTAAACAGTGGTCAAGTACAGTAAACTGATGAACTTTACGGCCAAACACAGTCATTTATGTGAACACAATGGGCAATCAGCAGTGTTTAAGTATAGTATGCACTCAACATTGCTCAAATGTTAGCAGGTAATAGACTTTTTTTTTAATTGTACCAATTAGTACTGCAATTCTAGTATCGTGACAACACTTTTCAATCAATCAGTCAATCAAGCCTTTATTTGTCACATATACCTCCATGTATTCACATACACTGACATATAGTGAAATTGGACCCCCTCGACCATACACAAACATCACATTTCAGGGAGAGACAGGTCAACGGGAGGTAGCATTTAGAAAAAAAGGAAGCAAGATACATAAGGAAAACTCCCTCTCACCCTGCTCTTAAATTAGGGCAGAGTGTGACCAGGGAATTAAAAAAGCTCTGGCAGTAGCACATAAACACATAGACAAGACAAAACATTGCAACAGGGAATTGGAACAGGGGATGTGGATATAGTCCGGTAAGGGCGGGCAGCCATCCGTCCTGCAGCTGTGAGAAGTGCTGGTCACAGACCCGCCTACCCCCTCCAGTGGGTGAAAGCACACAAAGGCGTTGGATAAGGGCTCGGTAATGAAAGTCTTATCTGTAGCTGTGTATGTGTGTGTGTGTAAGCCTGTAGAGTCCAACAGGTGTCCTTGACAGGGAGCAGGAATTTCAGAGCGTCTCCTTATCTTGCTATCCGGGAGAAGTTGTTTTTCTCCAGCCGAGGCCGTCTGGCTGGGAAAACACTGGGAGCGGTCTAATACAGCAGTCTGATTAGCAGCATACCTGCCCATTATAGTTTCAATCAAGCCGGCCAGCTTGGTGGGGTTTTGAGCAGCACTGACCGCTTTTATCAATCGTCGATACCCCAGGGCCCCGCATAAGCCCATCAGCAGAAACCCTGTTATCAAAGTTCCGAATAGGTAGATATCTTCAATATCCTTCAGGGACAGAGCAGCCAGGCACACGACACGCCACTTCTCCCACCCGTCCATCACGTATCCAGCTGCAAACGTCCCAGCAGGACAAGTGGGCTCTCCCGAGCCCAAACTTCTCGTTGAGAAGATGGTGTCAATCGCGTTCAGAGACCAGTTGATCAAATCCATAATTCCTTATTCGTTTGGATAGCAGGGCACGGAGAGCCTCAGAGATAGAGTAAGACGAGACAAGGAGCCAGCCAGGCAAGATAAGGGACGGAGAAGGAAAAAGTGCGACCGCCTTCGTCGAGAGCCAAAGAAGAACACCTTTTACACCTGGTAATAATACCTTGTTTCCATTTAGTGGTACAGTACGGTTCGATACATGTCACCTTTATCAGGCTTGTGTCTCCACTGCTAAAAGGGTAACAATGGTACCCTTTTGGTGGGCGTGGTGTATGACAGAAAGTTTCAGTCGACATCATTCTTGCTTGAGGAATGTCAAAGTAAAGCTGTATGAGTCGTTTACCTATCATACAAGAAGCACTTCTCACAAATCAGATGCTTTAAACACATAAATACTTGTGTATAAATGTTCATTAGTGACCTTTCTATGAACATGACTTGATTATAACTGCAGATCAATGATGTGCATAATAGCCTACTGTAATATCTGCACTTATATAAAATAAATAAATAAATGTCACATATATATGAACACATACAGACCCTACAGTATCCAATATGTAACCTATTAGAGAAAAAAACTACACAAAGCATACATTTAGTCCTTAACTGGCTTCAAAAACAGCACGAAACATACAGTCAGTGCAAACCTAACATCTGTATCTTTAATCTTCACCAGCACATATAACATATTGTTAGAAAGTAATTTCATCATTCCGAGTTCATGATAGTCCAAAAGGCGATGATAATAGTTAAACACGGCAGTTTGCTCATGTTAGGTTGCTTAAAGAATCATTTGCTTCTTTGTTTTCTCTGGCTTCTCCTTTGCTATTTTGTGCTTCACTCTCGCGTTTGTCTGTTTTTAAAAAGATCGGATGTTAGAAGCACTTCAATAATCCCGTGCATGTTATTATTATCAGCTCAAGAAGTTCATTATCAGAATCAGAATCAGTTTTATTGCCAAGTGTGCTTCACACACACAAGGAATTTGTTTTGGCAACAGAAGCTTCCAGTGTACATAAAGTGACAAGTGACAACACAAAATTAAATACAAGAAAAGAAAAGGCAATAAACATTAAACATTAAACAGAGATGCAGTTAGTCAAAAAGATCTGGATGTTGAGTTGTATGTACAGATATGTTGTAAATATACTGGTTATAAGGTCCTGCGTACAAGTGCGTATGAGAAAGTATTGCACGTTTATTGCACAGTAGGGGAATATTTAACTGTTAATGAGATAGATGGCCTGAGGAAAGAAACTTTTCCTGTGTCTGGCTGTTTTTGTGCTTGGTGCTCTGTATCGCCGACCAGACGGTAACAGTTCGAACAGGTAGTGTGCTGGGTGTGAGTCATCCAGAGTGATTTTATGAGCCCTTTTACTCACTCTGGAAGAGTACAGTTCTTGAAGTGTAGTAAGGGTAGTGCCAGTGATTCGTTCAGCAGTCCGGACTATTCGCTGTAGTCTACGGAGGTTGGTTTTGGTAGCTGAGCTGAACCATATTTATTTTAAATATAGACGCGTGGTGAGTGACCACAAACTCTCTGGAGAAAGTGAAACCACTCACGCTTTCAGATGGCCTTGTAAATAACAATATGACACGAGGTAGATTCTGCTCTTCTCCTTGGCTTTGTGGCTGTTTATTAAGATGATGACAAGGTTGGTTTGAGATCAGATCGACCACGGCTCATTATTATATGTATATAGTATTACGGTGTAATGTCTTGGCTGTGTATTTAAAAATGGTGCTTTCTTTGTTTTCATGCTCCTGCTTGTGCATGCACTAGTGACATATCTCTGTAAACCAATAGCGTTCAGCTGTGGGTCTAGCTATGCCTTTTGGTACCTTTTTGTTGTGCTAGTGGAAAGGGTATCCAAAAAGTGGTACAGTACGGTTTGCCTTTTACAGTGGAAACGGCCCTAAAAGCGTACCGAAACATACCGAACCATACTCCACTCAGTGGAAATGGGCCATAAGATGCATTTGTTGATCCAATCTCCAGCTGACAACACTAAACACAAATGTAAATGGATAGTAAAACATTTTGTCCACTTCAGGATAGAGGCTCCCTTCAGAGGCAGTAACAAACAGATTTGACTGAATTGCTTTTGTTGTGAAAACTGATGAAATCAAATTCTGTCAACCAGTAAAAAAAAAAAAAAACTTAAGTTCATCTTTTATACTAAAATGGAAATTATGTTGTTAATTACTCACCCTCATGCTGTTTCGATCAACTGAGACAATTGTTTATCTTCGAAACATAAATTGTTTATCTTCGAAACATATAAGATAGTTTAGCTGAAAAGTTTTATATTGCCCATAGTAAACATGCTCACTGATCTGATATGCATGTAACTTCTACAAACAAAGTTGCTTTTACAGTTATTGGGGGCACAAACATGTTATTCGAGCTTTATATGATAATAGTTAGACCACAGAAGTGACATGAAATGTTTTGGTTTCTTTTTTTGAATTTCTCTGGACACTTGCTATCTTTGGAGGATAAGAGAGCTCTCAGATTTAATTTGTGCTCCAAAGATGAACGAAGGTCTCAGGCGATAGGAAAAACATGAGTGAGTGATAAATAGCACAACTATTGTATTTGGGTGAACTAACCCTTTCATACATTGTGTAGGCAGGATCTGAGCACAACTGATTATTGGCTACTATGATTGCATCTTCTAAATGATTGCAGACATGAACTTTTCGAGAGCCTGTTGTCTCCTTGTCAATTAAAATAATAAAAATCCTAACAAGCTCAAGTTTTTTTCCTAATGTCTTTGTCCACCGTCAGCATATTTCTCTCCATCTCACTCCAGCTTCTGGCTAATAACCCTGACTTCGCCTCCTCCATTAAAGAGCTCTTTGAGGATATAAAAGAACATTATGGGTATGCTAGCTAGCAGATTCCAAGCTCTCGCCTTTTCCCTGACCTTGTAGATTTTAGATATATAAAGGAGAGTTTTAACGATCTGAAAATGGTGATTGATGGTCTGGATTGCGATTTTAGGCCCAAAGTCCAATAAAGTAGAATTAAGTTGGTCTTTGAACACGTCTCTGTTAATGTCAGACCTCTGGTTTTCAGAGCCGTATCAGCTGCACTCAAGGTAACTACACCATCATATTTCATTGCATATGAGCGAAGAGAGGCGGTACAATGATCAAACTGAAATTCACTACGCAGAGTAGAATTAAACATCCACCAGTCACAAAGAGAATGTATGGTATTGACTTGACATGATGGACAAGCTGTTCATTACTGTTACTGGAATGAACCTCCAACTTAACCAGCAAATGTTTTACAGAGGGGATGCCCTTCCAGCTGCTACTTAGTACAGGAAAACATCCATACACTCTCACATTTACACCACAGCCAATTTAGTTTATTCAATTCACCTATACGGCATGTTTTTGGACTATGGGGGAAACCGGAGAACCCAGAGGAAACCCACGCGAACACACGGAGAACATGCAAACTCCACACAGAAATGCCAATTGACTCAACTTCTTGTTGTGAGGCGACAGTTCTAACCACTGAGCCACCGTGTCGCCTACTGGGAACTCAAAATGTAAAATTTTATCAGAAATTAAACAACAAAACAAAAGCTGCTGGTACAATTACAGTTGTGTTCAGGACTTATTTTCTATAATTTTATATTATGAACTATATTTTGAACCATACCTTTATCATCTTGTTTTTCATTATTGGACAGGACATCAGGCAACTTAAAAAGTTTGTTCGACAGTAAGAGGAGTTTGTGGAACACTGTAATAGACGTCAGGGATTATAGAAGCTGACCACATTACCATAATTTTTCTTTTAACAAGATAAAAGAGTGGTAACATCCAAGGCCAGCCCCAAAAATATATAAAAAGCTTTGATTTAATTTGACATTAGCAACCAATTATTTTAAAATGCTCCACTACACAACTAATTTACATTTAACTGCTGTCCAATGAAATGGATAGGAACGGTTTGGCAGCGTATTGAAGATATAGTTTTAAGAAGAGGATTTTTAACATGGGTTAAGGGATAACCTAACCCAACCTAAAATCAAATAAAAGACAAAATCATATAAAATAGTAAAATAAACAAAGTAAACGATAACATTTTTAAACAACTGCTGGAAATTTTGAAAATTATG
>CAIGQZ010001313.1:20859507-20869712 GCA_903798205.1 Danio tinwini
TAATAATAATAATAATAATAATAATAATAATAATAATAATAATGGTTTGTTTGTGAATGAGTACAATCTAAACAGTAAAAATATACTACCAATTAGGAGTTTTAGATCGGGACATTTTTTATTATTATTCTTTTGAATAAGTCTCTTCGCCTCACTAATCTTTTTTTTGCATTTATTTGATCAAGAATGCAATAAAAACAATAATACATTACAACACCATTTACATTTAAATAATAGATGTTTTATATTGCAAGTAGTGGGAGGGGTGCAGTTAAAAAAAACAATGCCTCTGTAGTACACACCATTCGACAAACAGTCACCAAAATTCACACACATGTAGATCTTATCAGCTCGAACAACGTACTGTACACGCAGTCAGCGAGAAAAACATGTGCTCTGAAATTTGAAATACTCCTTCTAGACAATTCAACCAACCACCAAAATCTCTCAGCTTGAAGACGAGACATTAGCTGTTTCCATCCATCTATTTTTATGCGCATTTTGAATATGCACATTTAAAAAATCAGTCAATGAAAATGCCAAGATATGCACAAATTCTGAAAATGCAAATAAAAAAACATATGCACATAACTGAATAGCATACACTTTTTATTCGAAGTTGTGCATAAACTGCGATGGAAACACTTTTACCGAACAAATTCCAGTATGAGCATTAAAAAAAGTAATGTGATTTTGTTATGAGATCATGTGATGATAAAAATGTGTGTGAATGGATAAACCAGTAGGCTGAGCACAACGTAAAATATCTGAAATGTTGTTTTGGTCACTCTAAAACACCTTACAGTTTAAGTATTAGTGTTATTATATTTTTAATGACCTCCAGAATCAAGAGCATCTTTGCTCTGCGTCTGACACCTTCAAACGCCAGCACGCATTCATTGCGTGTCAGGATTGCCTTTTGAGGCACAAGTCATTTATAAAATGAAGAAAAGATTACCGCAGCTTCTCCTAACGCAGCAAATTCCATTTTTACTGTTGATATTTGGAGCCAGTTAATCAGGAAATGACGATTTTGTTCGCTTTGACTCGTTGGATGGAAACGCAGCTTTATTCGCACGTCTTTTATGTGATATATCAGTTTTGCACATAAAGTTAATTTGCATTTTTGGATGGAAAAAGCTTTTGAGGATGATAACTTTTCAGCATATTTTTGATATCTTGAACGGTTTGGCTGTGGTGAATTGATAAAAAAAGTTGAGAAATTGGTTACAGTGAGTGTATAATAACTAGTGTATATAGTCAGGAGATTGTTTAATTTAGAATACTGATTATTGCAACTATTGTGAGTATATGTGTTGGAGCCATTTCTTTCTTTTATAATTATGTTTGGATTAAATAGGTTGATTGGAATGATTATTATTAAGTTTACATTTAACAATTATTGTATTCAGGCGATGCAGTGGCGCAGGAGGTAGTGCTGTCGCCTCACAGCAAGAAGGTCGCTGGTTCGAGCCTCAGCTGGGTCAGTTGCCGTTTTTGTGTGGAGTTTGCATGTTCTCCCTGCGTTTGCGTGGGTTTCCTCCGGGTGCTCCGGTTTCCCCCACAGTCCAAAGACATGCGGTACAGGTAAATTGAGTAGGCTAAATTGTCCGTAGTGTATAAGTGTGAATGAGTGTGTATGGATGTTTCCCAGAGATGGGTTGCGGCTGGAAGGGCATCCGCTGCGTAAAACAAATGCTGGATAAGTTGGCGGTTCATTCTCCTGTGGCGACCCCAGATTAATAAAGGGACTAAGCCGAAAAGAAAATGAATGAATGAAATTATTGTATTCAGGTTTGAGTATTTCCTTTTTGTATACTATTCATGTTGGAGTATTAGCTTTTTAGTTTTTGATTTTGTGAATGAAGACTTTTATTCTGTCGAAATCAGGATTTAAGGCAGCCAGGTAGTAAGTGGGGCAGTAAGGGAAGAGGAAACAATTTTCACATCACTTAGATTATTATTATTATTATTATTATTATTATTATTATTTGTTTGGTTTCTCTTCGTCGTGTGTATGTGTCTGTCTTGTTCTGATCCAGTCCTGCCTGCTGTGAGTTCCTGGCTGTCGTAGCTCTCTCCGGCTACCACTGGCGAGACCTCTACTCTCCACGAGTGCCCCTTCCTAAGTGCCCCTTCATCGTTGGACTGTGTTTCACCCTACCACTACCTCATATCCATTATTGTCAATAAACACCTCTCACTCATTCTGCATTTGGGTCCGCCTTGTCCGTAACAGTAGTACAATATCTGACATCTTGAACTGAGCATGAGGATCGGCAATTCTGCAGATGGTAAATTAACATATTCATGACAGAACCTAATGACTGCAGTAAGATATTAGTTGAATATTATGCACACCTACAATATTCAAATGCGCATCATATTTATAATTAGATACATGCCGAGATGTTGTTCACCTATATTATCTGAGGTGGAGCAAACTAACTAATCACATAGTTGTTTGACATGATGCTAAATCTCACACACCCTCATCTGGCATCAAATCATCCCAGAATGTCAGGTTTTTGTGATGAAAGACCTTGCATTTGCATTTCATATTGTATTGACACTACTGCTAAAACTGCAAGAAAAGGTTTTAAAAGTTGCCCACTATCTGTTGCCCACTAATTGTTTTATAAACATATACATTTTAAGGCAAAATTATGTCCTGTGTTTGTTTTTTTAACAATTTTCAAGTATTGTTTAATGGAGGGAAGATATTTTTTTACAACACTAGTTATTAAGTATCTTGCTTAATAACTAATGACTTTTGTCTCTGCCATGATGACAGCATATAAAATATTACTTTTTATTTAGCAAGATTTTAATAATAATATGACCTTAAATCAATAAATAAAAAAACTGCTTCTATCATAGCAAAAAAATAAATAAATAAAAGTAATAAAATAATAAATAAATATATTTTAGGAAAAATGTAAGGCTCTGTTAAACATCATCATCATTATTATTATTATTATTAGTAGTAGTAGTAATAATGGTAATAAATGAGACACTATTATTATTAGAAATATATAATTTTATTATTATTGATAATTATGTTTTATACAAGCATGTTTACTAACTCAATTTATATTTAATAGCTAATTACAATATATTTTTATTGATTTAATTGTTTGTTTGTTTGTTTGTTTGTTTGTTTGTTTGTTTAAAATAAAAGAAATAGGTCAAAGATATTTCTGCCATCAGTGTTTACACCATTGACAGTTTTGCTCTTTTTCCACCCTTTCCTTCTTCTCAAAAGCATTAACGCAGCACTCATTTCACAGGCTACAATGAATGAGTGAGTGAGTGTGTGAGAAGAGACACAATGTATGAAGTAATATCTTTTGTCATGTCCTTCTCATATTCTGGTGCACCGAGCACTTAGCTTTACCGATCCTCTTTCACTGCCATGAAAGACAATCTGCAGTGATAAAGCTATCAACAGATATGGCAAAGCTGTGTTTCTGGCTAACCGTTTCAATTTTCCCTTTATCCAGAGAGACTCGCTCAGATGTCCAAGATGGACAGAGGCTGATGTTGACCGCAAACTGTCTGTCAGAAATGAAATTACTAAAGACATTCTATTTAATGATGTCTACTGGACTGGGGAAAATAAGAGATGTGTGTGTACAAAATCAAATCACTTTCTATTCCTTGGTCCAGAACGGCTGTGACAAAATGACCTTACAACACGAAAAGCTATCCAATCAGACTGAAAAAAAGTACTGTAAAGATAAAATATTTTGAACCCTTTTTTGATTTACTTTAAATGATTAAATCATTCATTCATTCATTCATTCATTCAATCATTTTCCTTCGGCTTAGTAGGCTTGAAATCGGATGGGTTTTGGGAAGGGGGAAGGTGGGGGGATCGGTCGGTTGGTCAGTCATTCAGGCAACAGCGACCTGGTGGATTTACGCTAGAACAGCAGGCACGCATGGCACTCGGGCGAGAAATTTGAGATCTCATTCGCAAAAAACAAACTGCAAAAAAAGTAACTCCTGGGACATATTTTGTGCTCTACAGAAATGTATACAGGGGTACGTATCCATAATATACATTTACATATAGATTTTTGAAAACGTATTTTGTGCTAAAAATAAAAAAAATAAAATAAAACAGGTTTGTGACATGTGCCAGGTGAGTACATGATGATAGAATTTTAGGTTTATCTTTAAAATGTCAGATAATCACATACACATCACCAATATGTTTCCAGACATTTTTTCAGGCGCTACAAAATTGCATTAGTTAAATTTGTAACGTTAGCCTGGCCTAAGTTGTACTGTTTCTTAAAAGGATTAATTCACCCAAATATGAATTTGACCTTATCATTGAAACTTCCTCAAGTGTTTTTTAACGTTTATGTGTGTCTTTTTTCTTTAGAACACAGAAGAAGTTATTTTGAAGAATGGAAGTGAATGGGTGCTAGCTACCATCATTTTTCAAAATATCTTTGTTTGCGTTCAACAGAGGAAATAAAGGTTTTGAACAAGTGAAAGGTGTGTAAACGATGACAGAATTATCATTTTTGTGTGAATCATCCCTTTAAGAGAATCAATGGATTACATGATTGGTTAGTAGTACACTCTCAGAAGTAAAGATACGTGAGCTGTCACTGGGGTGGTACCTTTTCAAAAGGTACACATTTGTACTTAAAGGGTCCATATTAGTACATCAAAAGTATATATTAGTATCTAAAAAATTTAAGAGGAACACTTTTGTACTTTTAAGGTACTAATATGTACCCTTGAGGTTTTAATATGGACCTTTTAGGTATAAATTTGTACCTTTTGAAAAGGTACCACCCTAATGACAGCCGCGCACCTTTATTTCTGAGAGTGTATAGAATAAGAAAAACATTAATCAGGAGTAACATTTATAGCTAATGAGAACAGTTCTTGTTTTTATCACTGACTAGCAAAAACACTCATGAATCATGATTATGTAAACACCAGAGATCATCATTACAGATTCTATCATATGTTCATTTGCTGGCATAATCTAATTACTGACAAACAATGACAGAAATATCACTAGCCTTCAAGTGAATGTCCTTAATTTGGATTAAATCAACAAAAGACATAAAACCTCAACAAAAAAAATTTAACTTAGCTAAAATGTGTTCATGTGCAATTAATAACACCTCTTTGAATAATCTAATAAGTAAATAAATATATAAAAAAAAAATCCAGCAGTACACTCTGGATGTGGACTGAAAAAGGTCAGCAGCAGTGAGGTACAGAACCAAGGTACCAAGCTAAATATAATTCTGTTCCACACGGATGAGCAAATCCCCTCGTGTTCTGCCCCCAAACCAGCCCTGATCTCTGAGCTGAAGTCATCCTGAGAGCAACTGATGACCCTCAGGGAGCGGAAGGAGCAGGAAACAATCTTTCCCAAGCTGATGAGAGCTTCCTGATTCTCCTACTGTTACTCATTAACAAGGCTTGTTTGATCTGGATTAAAACTGATAACCAGGTAATGGTAAACCAGATTTGTGATTAATAGGAAGAGATACAAATAATGGCAAGCACTAAGGTAAAACATGTGCAAACTGTGTTGGCAATATGCCATTAATCTCCATTTTTGTGGTTAGGCTTTCAGTTTATTATGGATGGAAAAAAGAATGGCTGTAATTACTGGATTTGGAATGTTTTGTGTGTGTTTTGGATTGCAGCTTGTTTTGTGGCTGCCATGTAGTGTTGTTTTATTATTCTATCTATCTTTTTTATTAATATTTTCATATTCATATTGATATTACTTAATAATTAATCATTTGTATTTATATTAATCTATTTTTTTACACCTTTTAAAAAAGAAATATTATTATTTTAATTAATCAATAACCCGGGTGTGACGTAATGCATACTTCACGAGACAAGACGAGACACAAGATTGGGTTGACAAGAATGAGACAAGGAGTGATTAAAAAAAATTGGAATCCTCAATGATGAAATATTTAAATGGAAAACTGAAAAATCATAAAAAAAGACTATTTAGGTGCTTTTATAAAATCAACTTGTAATGAATGTTGTTTTACTTTTATTTTAATCAATTATATGCTGTAAAGGGCTTGCAAACACTGAAAAATATTTGCTAATATATGAATAAAAATAGATTTTATTTAACTGAAAAAAAAATCACAAAATGCAAAACTATTTAGATGCTTTTTTAAATAAACTTGTAATGAATGTTATTTTACTTCTATTTTAATGAATAAGTGCTTTACTGACTCAGTAGGTGCAGAGAATAGTGTCAAAGAGCCGTGTGTGTATGGAATATCCTGTCACAAAGTGCGGCTAAAAGTTCTATATGACAGTAATAGTTTGATTATGGAGTTTACATCTGTACAGCACTTCAATAATGAGACTAAAATATGAATATTTTACATCTTAATTTGATTCGTGTTTACGCCGATTATGACTTTAAACATATCTAAAGTGCTATTCCATCTCATGTTTAATTTGTGTGGTGGCAGTTGTAGCAGCCTATAAAAAAATCTATTTGGAAACGGGAAACTACGTCACTTTCGCTGGACACAAGCCCTCGGGATATTGTGGGAATCCGTCACACACATGTTGGTAAGTAATCCGAAACATCCTTTCTTGTATTGCTCTTGTTCTAATTATGCATTTTATTTAGCATCGAGGGCAGGAAAACGGCTTCATTAGAAGAAAAATCTCTGCTGTCTCCCCGGAAATCCCTCCGTTCTAAAGCACAAAACCTCACCCAGTGAAGGGTTGACCCATAATCAAGTGAGAACAAGACCTTTTCAGATATTATATTGTTGTTGTTACATTAATAGGAAATTGCACAACTGGAGATAAAAATGCATTGTGTTGTTGTTAACATATTATCCACAGCCTTGTGACTTTTTTCCAGGCTTTTAGGGGGTGATCAGGTCTTAAGGTCATTATCCTGAACTTGCATCCATTCCATTCTCATGAATGCATATATGCTGTATGCTTTAATGAAAAGATGTGTGGTTGCATGTGTGTGTGTGTGTGTATGTGCGTGCGTGCGTGCGTGCATGCATGCATGCGTGTGTGTGTGTGTGTGTGTGTGTGTAATATTATATTTTAAGTGTGTGTTTATACATTCCAGGACATTGAATCCAGAGAGGCAGAGGAAGACATAGCAGGAAAGACTATGGGCATCTAAAAATTACAATCAGAGGATCGTGGTCAAGGTGATGGACGTTTCACTGATGTCTATGTTGTGCTGTTAATTAGCAACTGAAAATGGACCTCTGCGTACAGTTTTATTTTTTATTTACTTATTTTTTGGGGTGTCCAAGCAGTCATGTGATGTTTGATTGCATAAAGGTGATGCATTGTTTAATTTAGTTTAGTATATAAGCATATAAACATGATTTAAATAAATGTTTTTTTATCTTTTTTAGTTACCCTGATTCATTTCTCTTAATTATTATACAATTTATACAATAAACGTTATGTATTTTAAATAAATAAACTTTTATTATTATAATAGTATAAAGCTTATTTGGTAGATTTGTGTTAAAATTGTGAAAAAAATATAAATGGGAATTTGTCATGTAATAAAATTACATACATCTTAAATTTTGGGTGAAATATTTCTGTGAGTGTGAATTGGGTAGGCTAAATTGTTCGTAGTGCACTGTATGTATGTGTGAGTGTGTATGGATGTTTCCCAGTGATGGGTTGCAGCTAGAAGGGCAACCGCTGCATAAAACATATGCTGGATAAATTGGCGGTTCATCCTGTTGTGGCGCCCCTTGATTAAGTGAAGTTTATTTATAAACTAATTTGGAGAGGATCACGTGCTTATGATTGCTTGCAGCCGGCCCCGCATAATTCAATTTATGATTCACCAATCAGACGATTCTTAAGCCACTATAAATACCCTAGGTTCCATATCACAGCCATCTTCGTTTTGAAGAATCCCCCCTTCCACCCCTACTCCTCCTCCTTTCCTAGATGGGTGGTACGGTGGCCCAGTGGTTAGCACTGTTGCCTCACAGCAAGAATGTTCTAGTTCTTACCAAGCCAGCCAACGTTTCTGTGTGGAGTTTACACGTTCTCCCCGTGCTCACGTGGGTTTTCCCCGGGTTCCCCGGTTTCCTCCCACCGTCCAAAAACATGCAACTTAAGTTAATTGACTAATCTAAAGTGGCAGCATAGACATGCTCCTAGTAAGAAGTTATATCTTATAAGCAATCAATATCTGTTCATTAGCTACTACAACAAGGGAGTTCTCAAGATCTACCTGAGCTCAAACTGCCCTCTCGCCTTGCAAATGGGAGGGAGCCCCGGGCTTGAGGATCTTATGAGCTCAGGGCTCTCTCCCGGGACAGCATGCCAAACAAGCTTTATAATCAATCATCAGCTAAGTGTGAACTCTTGAATAAAGGGACTAAGCCGAAAAAAAAGAATGAATAAATGAATGAATAAATGAATGTTTGCATTCTGACTATTTTTTATCACATTATTTGATCATCCCAAAATATTTGACTTAAAAATATAATGTAATAGAATAGAATAAAGGCAAACTAACATATGCACGTCAGTGTCACATGATCCTTCAAAAACCCTTAATCAATATGCTCAAGAAATATTTCTTATTTAATCAGTGTTGAAGACAATGCTGGCTGCTTAATATATTTATATATATTATATACAAACTGTGATAATTTATTTTAAGATGAAAAATAGAATAAAAAAACGTCTATTGCACATAAAAATCTGGTGTAACATTATTCTGTCACATTATTCATCCTTGCTGAATAAAATATCATAAAATGACAACTAAAGTATTTCTGCATTGCTCATTTGATTAAGCTGGTACAGTGTGTTCAACTATTTCAAAACGAACACAGCATTATAAATAAAGAATCTCCGGCATCAGAGAGAAATAGAGAGTGGAAGAGGATTGAGTGACTGTGAAGGAGATGCTGCAGACAGTGGGAAAAGTGAAGACTGATGGTGATGAATGCAGAACACAACTCCAACTGTGATAGCAATCACTCGCATGTCAGCGGTTCAGTTGAGCCACAGAGCCGACAGCGACATGGCAATCTCTCACACATACTTTATCCAGAGAACATCACCTGTGGACGAGTCGCGACAGCCTTGACCTGCACTATTAACCCACACGAGGTATGAGACCACATAAAATACTCACAAACCACACATAACCTTTGCTGACAGACATGATGGCATAGAGAGACTAGAAAATGAATTGAGGGTAAAAGTTTTAGTCAAAATACTGCCAGAGCGATGTTTAACGGAAATGCATTTCATGGTATTTCCTTTTTTTCTCTCCTGGAGAAAATCTTATTTTTTTAGTTTGGCTTGAATAAAATCAGTTTAGATTTTTTGTTTTGCAATATGTTTAGGATATATATTATTAACCCCACCTTAAGAATTCACCTTAAGCTCTTTCTTAAAACGTACCGCTATATACATTTCTGGAGAGTGCCAAATATGTCCCAGGAGGTACATTTTTTGCAGTTTTTGTTTTCGCGAATCCACCGGAGGCCACTGTGTATGCTTTTTCAAATCTCACATTTCTCTCGGAATTGCCATTCGCACCTGTTCTTGGCACATGTCCACCAGAGGCCGCTGTCAACTGACTAACTGATCGGCTTACTTGCCCATTCCATAAACTCAACCTACAGTTAAAAAAAAAAACAATCTAGAAAAAAAGCCCTCGCCTGATTTTTATCAAGTTTTCAGATTTTACCACATTCTCACCCTGCTATTTACTTGTTTATTTTATTTTTAGGTCTCTGTTTTTGTCTTACCTGCTTCCTGGAACAGTTCTTCGCCAGACTCGAACTCCGACGTCCTGGTCAACTTCTCTTTGCATCTCAAGTCCATCAACATACATAGTGAGCTAACAGTACAGACTGGTAACCACCCCGTAGTGTTCATTTTAAAGATGATATGCAGCCATACGTACTTCTGGCTACATAATTCACAATCTTCAAAAACATATATGGGGTACGTTTTAAGAATGAGCTTGTGTTCCAAGAATTTCATTTTAACTTCAGAAAAGTTGAGAAAGCAATATTTGGTGGAATAACCCAGATTTTCAATCACAACAACAAAAAAAAAACATCTGCATAAACAAATAAATAAATACAGAGGACATGTTATCAGAATATCTGTGTGTGTGTGTGTGTGTGTGTGTGTGTGTGTGTGTGTGTGTGTGT
>CAIGQZ010001313.1:20869722-20883692 GCA_903798205.1 Danio tinwini
TGTGTGTGTGTGTGTGTGTGTGTGTGTGTGTGTGTGTGTGTGGCCGAAATACAGTTGAAGTCAGAATTATTAGCCACCCTGTATATTTTGTTCCCCAATTTCTGTTTAATGGAAACAGAACAGTGTTTCCATGACACATTTCTAAACATAATAGTTTTAATAACTAATGGGGTATATGCAGAAGTATGCAAAAGATTTTTCAGTAACCTGGGTCAAACGCTTCTGGTTTACTGTATGCAGTAACAAAATCGGTGCATTTAAGGTCTATTTTCTTTAAAAATCAATGATCTCCACTGTCTGATTGATATACGATATAAAGTGGGTCTCAGATTGTAAAAGATGCACTGCATTAAATTTTCCACACTGTCTTTAAAACATGAAAATTAATTTTACAGCAGTATTTTCAAAGGAGGGGGCGACGCAGTGGCGCAGTAGGTAGTGCTGTCGCCTCACAGCAAGAAGGTCGCTGGGTCAGTTGGCGTTTCTGTGTGGAGTTTGCATGTTCTCCCTGCGTTCGCGTGGATTTCCTCCGGGTGCTCCGGTTTCCCCCACAGTCCAAAGACATGCAGTACAGATAAATTGAGTAGGCTAAATTGTCTGTAGTGTATGTGTGTGTGAATTAGTGTGCATGGATGTTTCCCAGAGATGGGTTGCAGCTGGAAGGGCATTCGCTGCGTAAAACAAATGCTGGATAAGATGGTGGGTCATTCCACTGTGGCGACCCCAGATTAATAAAGGGACTAACCCGAAAAGAAAATGAATGAATGAATGATTTTCAAAGGAGTTTCTGCTCTAACCTGCTGATCCTGAGGGCGTGTGCGTGTAAATGGCTTTTTTATCATGTTTTGCAACACTTGAACAACGCTAACTGATTTTATTTCAATTATATTCCAGCGTCGATGCTGTAAAAGAAACTGTATAAAATTTTAAAAAGTCACACTAACCATTCACTGGAAGTGTATCGGTATGGGAAGAAACACTAGCTGTGCATATACCCTATTTCTAGTAACTCATTTATATAAAAAAAATATTGCTTATGGGGGCTAAATATATAGAAAAAAATAAAACTGCTTTTATTCTAGCCAAAATAAAACAAATAAGATTTTCTTCAGAGAAAAAAATATTACAGGAAATACTGTAAAAAAAAAAAAATTCCTTAAACATCTCTGCTAAACATCATTTGGGAAATATTTGAAAAAAAAAAAGAAATCACAGGAGGGCGAATTATTTGTCAACTGTACATGCAAGCATGCAGAAATAAATAAATACCCACATGCAGTATGAAACTACATAAGTGTTCATTCTGCAAATCACACGTAGTCTTCTTTTGACAGACGATGGGTACAAAGAGAATAAAAGAAGTGCATTAGGTGTGGTCAGTTTTTCAGTATCACTTTGCATGAACACAATGAGATTTCATAATAAAATAGTTTAGTCAAGTATCAATATTTAGATACGCATCAAGTTTCTTGGTCTTCAACGAATAGGCTAAATACATTGTATGTCAAATAATGCCAGAATACACATACTGTACAAGTCTTTAAAACACATTGCTGTCAAAATGAAAGTAAAACGTTGAGAAAAAGCTATCATTGAGGAAAAGTTGAGGAAAAGCTATCATCTGAAATAAAACAGCTGCCATCAAGAACAAGAGACAAAACCACTGTTAAACCTACTTGAATAAAGTTTTGTTTTAATCAGTTTATTTGTTCTGTATTTATGTTTTATTGGTTGTAAGTTGCCTGTTTATTATAGCATCACACTATTACAGTTGTCTTCATTAATGCTTCAAATTTATAGGCTATAGCTTCTTCTGTAATGCATCAGATAAACATTTTTTTTTGTTGCATACATCAATCAAGCATGTTAATCAACCTCAGTCTTAATCAAAACTACTAAATGTTTTTAAAAATTACAGGATTATAACTTGAATTGCCAAGTTCATAAATGATGTCACTGATTTGGTGAAAAAAACACAACATAAACAAGTAATTGTGGACTGGATTGTTTTTTAACTTTTATCACATTTTTGGACATGTGGAAGATTAGTAACAACATTGGCTTTGATGCATTGTTAGATTTTCATTTTTTCTACCTAATTTACTGTTGGTGGCTGTTTTTGCCCCATTGACTTGGGTTGTCTCAACAAATCAGTGACATAATTTATGAATTTGACAATTAAAGAGTTAAAATCCTCTCATTTTCTAAGAAATGTTTTGATCAAGACTGAGCAGAATGAACCACCAGCTTATCCAGCATGTTTTTACGCCGCGGATGCCCTTCCAGCCGCAACCCATCTCTGAGAAACATCCACACACACTCATACACTACAGACAATTTAGCCTACCCAATTCACCTGTACCGCATGTCTTTGGACTGTGGGGAACACTGGAGCACCCGGAGGAAACCCACTCGAATGCAGTGAGAACATGCAAACTCCACACAGAAATGCTAACTGATCCAGCTGAGGCTCGAACCAGCGACCTTTTTGCTGTGAGGCGACAGCACTACCTCCTGCGCCACTGCATCGCCTAATTTTCTCAAAATATGTCACCAAAAATCATTCTGCTACCAACAGAATTTTTCTTGAAACAAAGAAAAATGACCAAATTACTGTAGGACTCAAAATCACCCCAAAATGGATGAAAACATCCCCAACAGTACATAAGGGTTAAGGCATTATTGAGGTTTTTAACTCTGACAAATGAATTTATTTTTGTGATAATATTTCTGCATTGTATTAAACATATCTTTTTGAAACCAAGTATCTTTTCATATTTCTTTAAGGTATCATAGAAAAAATTAGAAATTCCAGTATTGTAATAACTCTAGCTGAGAAAAAAAAGTTTAATCTCTTTCTCCAGTCGATAAAGGAATCATTTAAAAGGAAGACGGAACTTCACTCACTCTGGCTGGCAGGGGGAAATATTATGTTCTCTTTATGCACCAAATAGGCCAATAAATCGGAGGGATGGATGATTTTATTTTGAAAGCAGCTTGACTGGATGTCTATCAGCCGTGATGAAGGTCAGAGTGGGTTCTTCTCCGGTTACTCAGATCAGTCTATAGATGACTGTGGTCCTGATGAGGACAATTAAGGGCTCGTGTTACACTCTCATCTATATGTGGCTATGGCAAAACTGCATTAATGAGAATGATTCACAGCCACAATCAATAGAGAGCTGATACTAACAGGCCACAGTGCAGTTGCACTCTCTCATAGAGCACAGCATGGTCTGACTGAGGGTTGCTGGGAAGACTGATGACTGCGATGGTTTACTCACTGATAAGCAGCACCACCTGTTCTGGACAAAAACTCCATGTTTATTGTGGAATGCAACGCGGGTAGGGAAAAGCAGAGTTTGTACCAGTGGCAGAGGCATACATTTTAAAGTGTGTAGATCTTGGAGTAATGGTGTTGGGCTCAGTAATTACTCTAATTCAGGCCCACACTATTTGGATAAAGAAGGAAAAAGGACAAAAAAAGAGCTGAAAATATATTCCTCTAAATGTCTGATCAATAAAATTATTTCTATTTCAAAAGACCCTAATAAATGCATGACATAACAAACAAGGTGCTATGTTTTGAGAAATGTTTACTATATCTTCATTTTTAGACAATACACAATCATGAAAAAACCCTGTTGTTTTGACCATTTTCTGAAAAAGATAAATGTAAAAAATACAGATTTGAAATTCAGGACAATATATAGTTGAAGACAGATTATTATCCATACTGAAAAAGCTTCTCCAAGAACTGTTTAACATAAAGAACACTTTTATTTCAACACTTTTTAGGCAATATTTTAATAACTGATTTCTTGGAACTAATGTATTTTGCTATTCGTTGTCACGTTGACAGTAAATATGATTTAACTAGTTACTATTTAATAGTAATAGTAAAAATAACTAACTAGTTGCAATATACTAGTATTTAGCTTAAAGTGCAATTTAAAGGCTTAACTAGTATAATAATAATTTTGCCTTAAATTGTCTGATTTTAAAGAATTGTGTTACTAAAGACTGAAGAAGAATGACTGCTGAAACTCAGCTATGCCATCACAGCAATAAAACAAGTTAGTGATATATTAAAATTAAAATAATAATAGTTGAAATAATAGTTCAGGGCGACATGGTGGCGCGGTGATTAGCACGTCACCTCACAGCAAGAAGGTTGCTGGTTCGAGTCCCGGCTAGGGCAGTTGGCATTTCTGTGTGGAGTTTGTATGCTCTCCCTGCGTATGCGTGCGTTTCTTCTGGGTGCTCCGGTTTCCCCCACGGCCCAAAGACATGCTCTACAGATAAATTAAATAAACTAAATTAACCGTAGTGTATTTGTGTGAATGTAAGAGTGCATGGGTGTTTTCCAGTACTGGGTTGCAGCTGGAAGGGCATCCGCTGTGTAAAACATATGCTGGATAAGTTGCCGGTTCATTACGCTGTGGCAGCGCCAGATTAATAAAGGGACTAAGCCAAAGGAAAATCAATGAATAATAGTTCAGGATTTTACTGTTTTGAAAAATGTACAAATAATTGTAGCCTGCTGAGCATAAAATAAATAATTAAAGACTCTTCAATAATAATTTACTTTTGAGAAGATTGGTAGTTCCTTTTCAACTCCTAAAATTGTCAAATATTATGATTGTACTGTAGGATGTATGTGAAAGGCCACAATAAGCACAAAAACTATAACAAATACCCTGAAAAATATAATATTTTACCAGCTAAAACACATTTCTCAGGATTACCTGATCAGAGAATGACATAAACACTGAAAAAGCACAAGTATTTAAAAATAGTTCAGTTCATAGATGAGAATACTGAGAGAATGAAGATATTTTGTATGGATTGTCTGCACTTTTCTAATGCACTCCAAAATAATTGATGAGCACAAGGACTCATGGATCATTAAACATATTATTTTTTGCATAACACATTTCATAATGGTTTACGTTTGCCATCCTATTTGGATATGAAGGCTTAGAATGCTTGACTTGAAATCAAAAACAAATTTCATGGGTGATATTTACAGTAATTTGTTGTTGTGGTGATGAAGGTATTGATGATCATGATTCTGTTTTGATCAAAGTCACACAACATGAAGAAAAATGTAATCATTTTACAACTTTTTTCATTCATCATATATGATGCATCAAAATAAAAAGCTTATCAGATTAGTGTAAAAGCACTTAACATTGAGAGATGGAGCTGAAACTAAACTTTGGACTTTTTAAATTTAAACAAATACATATATAATGGCTTTTAAACATATCACATACAGTGTTTCCTCTAGGTTTTTTTCAGCTGTGGCGGCAGGCCTTTTGATCTACCAACTACCTATGGCTTTATTTCAATGACAAATGTTGTAACGCAGTATTACAAGTCGAGATCGGATTTATGTAATACGAGCATGCAGATCTTTTTGCTTGCGCGAGGATTTCCTCTTATAGGAATATTCCTCTTATATACATAACTTCTTGCACGCCCTCAAATATATACGCTGCTCAAGTGCAATTTAGCACGTTTGTGTAGTGAATATGTCTACAACATTTATTAGATTGGCTATAGGAATATTTATTAATGTCTCCAATAGACCTACGGAGTGGCTTTAATGTGTCCTGAAGTAAAGTAAAAAGGCTATAAACTCCAGCAAGATAAAGTCTTTGTTTGTTGTATGCAGAGCGATAGACCTTTATCTATAAATAAAGTATAATTATGGAAACTGTGTTCATCATAACTGAAAGCTATACGTCGTGTTTGCTGGCCTCATGCATCACGCACCTGTCAGTCAGTCAGTCAGTCAGTCAGTCAGTCAGTCAGTATGTCACCTTAAAGGGTTAAACAAATACGCACAGCACTACTACGGTTACAGAAAAGTTTGCGCTGTTATAATTCACTTACCTTTTAATACGTTTTGGTGCGATTATAACCCGCTGTTTTAAAAAAACGCCAATGTTTTGAATGAGAAGCTGTAATGTAGACGTGGAGGGATGAATTTTGGTGTGGCGCCCCACCATGGAAGAATGAATGTAGCGGAAACCTTGACATAAGTCATTGCATATATATGAAGACTAAGCAAAAGAAAACGAATGAGTGAATTAATATAGCGTTTGCAAAAAAATATTGTATATGCAGTGTTGGGGTAACGCGTTATAAGTAACATGCGTTACGTAATAATATTAATTTTCCAAAGTAGCGAGTAATATAACAAATTACTTTTAAAAATAAGTAACATTATTTGAGTTACTTAAAAAAAATGTAACAGAAGTTACTTTTTACCTACTTTTTACTTACCTTTTTACATGGCTTTTACAAAATATATTGCAGAATAAAAATAACCTTAGTCGGATTGAATCACACACTTAATGAGAGAGCGTGCTGTGAGGGAACAGACAGTCGACTCGCACTCATCGGGTCTCTTTTTAGGCAGCTGATGAGTCAGTGTACTGTTCTACTAACTGAATCTAATAACTGACTAACTGTTCTACCAACTGATATGGGTTTATTTCGAGTCAGAGGGGGTATCCGGCATGTTCTGAAAACCGTTTCACGACAACTCCGTTCAATTTAATGAACTGGTCTGACCGGTTCACTTTGAAGATCTGGCTAAAACAAACGATTCATTCGCAAATCGCTGGTCATCACTACAGACAGAAACAGAAACACTGGCAGGCCGGTGACTTACACCCGCACCCTACCTTCAGCTATGATTGACATCAGTTCACGTTGTCCGGGTAAAACTATTTTTTCAACTTAACAAAAAAAACGGTTATTGATTTTATTGTTGAGGAGGTGCAGCCACTGTCTAACGTTACTGCAGAAGCGACTACGTTTTGTAATATAGTAAGCTTTTTTTCTTTTTTGAGAAACAATTTGTTAAGGCCACGTGAAGCAATTTATTCCAAGTATAAAGCTCAAAGATTTATTTTGATTTAGGTTTTTTTTTTATTGTCTGCTTGTTTATTTTGTTATTCAACATTTTTTAAAGGTTTAAGGTTTTTGCCCTAATAAATTATTTCATGTTAGTACTTTTAGGCTTTATTGTGATATTTATGTCAATGGACAGTGAATTTACTTAACCAATAACACAAAATGTACCAAAAGTAGCAAACACATTACTTTACATGCTGTCATTAATCTGTATATACAGCATGTACTGTAGCTCTGAGCTTAGAAAGTTCTCAAAATATTATTCAGTCCTACATTTATTTAAAAGAAAATGATGGTGCATGTTATATAGTTAGTTGTTAAATGCAGAGCTTCTCTATAAAAAAAAGATGAAAAAACACATGCAAGTTGTGAAAAAATCAAACCTCAGGCAGATAAGAAAAAGTAACGCAAACATAAATAAAAGTAATATAACGCATTAGTTATTTTTACAGTAATGCAATTAGTTACTTTTTTTGGTAGAGTAACTCAATATTGTAATGCAATACTGTAACTTTCAAAAGTAACTTTCCCCATTACCCTGTATATGTCTAAATAAAATGCTCATCAGACTACATAAAACAACATATTAGATTATAAGCTAAAAAAAAGCCCTGACTAAAGCAGTTTTGTTTGCATAGCTTACAGTAACTTAGTGTTAGGATTCTGTTTCTTCCTGTCATATGTTCCATGTACTTTTTGTTGTATCATGTGATTCCTTTGTTCTGTTTTCCCGCCTTCATTAGTATTTATTGGTTCCACCTGTGCTCACTCCCCTGTTTGTCATTAGTGAATTATTTCTTGTGCATTTATACTCCTGAGTTTTATTCCTACAGCTATTGAGGTGTTTGCTAATAAGAAGATGTTTTTTGATAATCCCTGTTTGGTTGTGGAGAGTGTATACTTAGAAGTAGTGTATACTTATAGTGTGATACTTAGAAACAAAAATAAAACAGTTTGGACATTGAGCTGAAAAACATGTAAATGAAGCTTAAATGAGTTAAAGTAAGATTTAAGAGGAACTTTCTTTGGCAACTAAAGTAACGTTAGAAAAAATTTAATATTTACTTAAACTATTTTACATATAAAGTGGTTGACTGTGTGAAAGCACAATCTACAGTTACCAAAGGTCAGATTGTCTGCCACAGAATGAATGCCCAAGGCTATGTTTACACTGCAAGCAAATGTGGCCCGAATCGAATGTGACTCAGATCTGTTTTTGTCTCGACAGTGTGAACAGCCCAATCTGCATAGAATCTGATCTTTTCACTTCAGATTTGTGCCACTTTCATATGTAGTGTTTATCAGACACAGGTCTGATGTTTTGTAATGCGACCACATTGTAAACGGTTATGTTGGATTTCATGTGACTTTTACATAATCTTTGCATAATGATAATAATAATAATAATAATAATAATTCACAGCATATACTCCCTTAGCAACATACTATAGTAGAATGGCACACAGGGAAATTACTTTACCACAGAAAGTTGGTTCATTTTAAAAAAGATTTTAAAGGCAAAACTGGTGCTAACCAATCTGGTTAACGATTGGAGCACGGGTTGATCGCAAAGCTGCAGAGCATCATGGCTGTTGCGGAAAGGGATTTGTGCGCAAAGGAGGGGCACTTTCATTTTAAGGGGGAATTTTCTCTCAGAGAGAAAAAAGGGCAGGTGCTTAAGCACCCAAACCCCCTTCTGCACGTGCCTGTTGTTTATAATGACGTAAAATGAAATAACTGCAGAGATAAACCAACTCCGCCTTCACACTTCAGTCTGCGGCTGCTTAATAACCCTTGGTGACACTACACCAATGGTCAGAAAGATGTGCACCGTGGTTGTCATAAATCATAAATGATCAGTGTTTTCAATCACAAGAGACTTACTTTAGATTTCAAATGCCATAATGCACTTTAGTAGTAGCAGAAAAAACATTTACAGTTCATGAAATACACCATGGTTGTCTGTGAAAAGGGCAATAATCATATAATCGTAATATGACAACGTGCTTACTTTATACAGTATACACATTGTGTGCATAATTAGACATTTTGTTTTGTCCGTAGCTGTACTTTTGCGCATGCAGGTCAGTTTAGGACCATGATCTGTTCACACTGCATATCTGATATTGGCCACATTCATAATAGCAGTGTGAACAGCCATGCAAAAAAAAAAAATCTGATCTGAGAAAAAAAACCATTAAAGCCTTGCAGTTTAAACAAACCTAATTCTGAAAACCATTATTTTTGCTAATAGTGAGTGACTTTCGTAAGTTTCACTTTAGTTTTTCCATTTCTTGTGTTGTTTATTTATTTTTTCAGTTAAAAAATTAACCAACAGTTTTAGTCTTGATTTTAGTCTTTGCTTACTAAAACAATGTAACCTTGAAACATAGGGCATTTTGGACTGATTATATGGAACACACCCAAGGTAGCAGTTGATCTTACCTGTATTTTGACTGGCCATGAGAAGTTGCTGACATACACATGGAAAGTGATATTGGGATTTGCCAGAAAGGAGAAGGTCTCGCAGGAGAAACTGTCCCTGTACTCTTTGATGTTAGTCTTGGACACTATAGGGAATTCCTCCCCGGAGATCGTACCTGCTGCAGGGACAAAAAACACAGTGTCAACCAACAACAATGCTTGCATACAAAACACTCTGCAAGATTAAATATGGCCTATTATTCTGATCAACGCAAATTTACAAAATCTGAATAATGCTAATCTATATTATCATTATAAAGAACTGTCTGTACTTGAATGCCAGCATGGCCAATGGGGAAAGTGTCATACAAATAAAACATTTAAAAAGTCTTCTACAGTGAGGGTTTAAATAGATTAAAGAGTTAAACATGTAGTTTACCAAAAAATAAAATAAATAAAAAAATCATTATGCACTGCTCCTGGTGTTGTTCAACTGATGCATGAACTTAATTACTTGTACTAGAAGATACTGGAATAGGTTTACAGCACTAGTTCACTGAAGATGTCTCTACAAGTCTCTGTGTGTTCATACTGTGAGTCTATTTAGATAAAACAAGTGTCTGCTAAATGCTTCAATATAAATGTTCATGCAGTTACAACATCATCGGCACACAGTTCAGTTGTCAGGAGTGTTTATTTAATCATTATAATTATGATTTCATATTTTGTACAGTCAATATAAATAATATATATATATATATATATATATATATATATATTATTTATATTGACTGTACAAAATATGAAATCATAATTATAATGATTAAATAAACACTCCTGACAACTGAACTGTGTGCCGATGATGTTGTAACTGCATGAACATTTATATTGAAGCATTTAGCAGACACTTGTTTTATCTAAATAGACTCACAGTATGAACACACACCCGCAGCAGTGGGTTGCTCTGGGAGCAGTTTGGGGTTTGGTGCCTTGCTCAAATCACCTCAGCTGTGGTATTGAGGGTGGTGTGAGTGCTGGTTATTCACTGGTTGTGCCAGCTTTGTTGGAAGTGTGCCATTTCATTTCTGTCTACTGTGTCTGATTTTGGTTATGAATTTTGGCCATTTCAAAACAATGTCTTCAAAGACCCCAAAGTCCAGGAGTATGACTTTTTTTTACACTAAGATAAAATCAAGATAGCATTCTAACTGTTTGCATATCTAGTGTTTAATGCAGTATAAAGTCTTATGCCATTTAAATAATGAGAGCTTTTTTATATTACCAAACATCATGTGAGGGTCAAAATGACCCCAGGGGCCGGAAGAGGATTACAAATTTTAATAATTTAAAATATAATGCCTAGAAAAATGAAGCTACATTTCTACATAGAGTTGAATATTAAATGAAAATCAGAATATGATTTCTTGTTTTGATGCACATATATACAGCATTTACCTCAACTTGTGCACTTGTGTTTTTCTCTGTGAATTGCAGCACTAATTCAACCTCACAAATTATGAGATGAGTACCAATGTACCAACAGTTACAACACAGACTTGCAGAACCTTATGAATAATACGGCACATCGCATGGCACCATTCAGCAATATTTTGTCAACCCTTTATTAAAGTTTAATGCTGCTTGCTATTCAGTGCCATCAAATACTTACATATGAGCAAGACCATTTTTTAAAGTTCTCTTTTTGTGTTCCAAAAAAGGAGTAAGACCACAGGGTATTAGAACAACACCATGGTGAGTAAATAAGTATTTTTTTTAACTAGCTTGTTTTGCTAGTTTTGAGCTCTTTTTGAAATTGCTACTAAATTTAACATTTAAAAAAAGTAGCAGGGCTGCACTGTGGCACAATGGATAGCACATTCGCCTCACAGCAAGAAGGTCGATGGTTTGAGCCTCGGCTGGGTCAGTTGGCGTTTCTGTGTGAAGTTTGCATGTTCTCCCTGTGTTCATGTTAGTTTCCTCCGGGTGCTTCGGTTTTTCCCACAAGTCCAAAAACATGTGGTATAGGTGAATTGGGTAAGCTAACTTGACCCTTCGCTAAGCCATACCCAAAAACCGCCACAGACCAATCGTGGCTTAGCAACCGTAACTACGCGCAGGAGCTCTGTCAAGCTTTCGAGTGAGGGAATCAAGCCAAAGCGTTGTGCATATGGATTGTGCAAATCTGATACCCGGTGTCCTAAAATTTGGACAGGGTGGAGGAATTAAACCCAATGGGAGAAATGCCACCGTAGATCAAGCTGTGTGAGGGGCGCTAAAGGAGCGGAGTTAAGTTGTTTTGTTTTTAATATTCCTGACACATTCGGTGATAGACGGCAATGACTCACACACCTCTTACCCTAAAAAGATCTAAACTGTGTTTCCTACCAAATTATTATGTTTCACAGCTGTCTTTTTCTTTTTTTTTCTCTTTTCGCTCTATATTATTTGCACTGCTTCGTTTAAACCTTTGCCATAGTAGTCATACTAATAGCAGTCATATTTCCATCTGTTGCAAGCTACGAATATTTGAAATTACATATCAACAGGACAAAAACGAGATGTGATCACAAACTGAGCACTTGCGATCAATATACTTCACCCACAGCTGTTTTTTAGTAATTGATGACCCTCATGCCTATGTTAGAGCTACAATTCACCGATGGTTTTGTATACCTTCTGGATATTTAGTTATTGGTGACGATGTTATAACGGGTTGGTGTCTGCTTTTATATTTGGTGTCGGATTATTATTTGCTGGTAGGGAAAATCTATTTGTGCACTTCTGCTATTTATACTTTAATTTGCATTTTAGTTTATTTATTTATTCCACTCAACTGCAAATTAGAATAGAAATAAAGAGCACACACATATACTAACAGTTATAGGTATGTACATTGTTATGGGTCAATGACGCTAATATTTGGCACAAGTTACTCAATTTCCCCTTTCTGGCTGCTCTTTCTATGAATGAATTATGTAGAAGCACTGTCCATGCGTGTTTCCTCTTTGGTTAGTAACGCTATATTTCATTGCACAATAATTAATCTATTATGCTTTTTGGCTAAAAAAGAGAAATCATGGTTTAATTAGTTATTATTAGATTATTTTTTAATATCACCTATCCTGCTGTGCATGACCTAAGCTGTTAAATGCTCAGCGTGTGAGGCGGCTAGCTAACCTAGCTTCAATTTTGATTTAATTATTTTCTAATCTGATGCGTTTTAAGTCGTGAATATACCCCTGTAATGCATACTGCGGTCTGGCTTCCTCTGATATCTCACCTGTTCGCCAAAAATGACTAATTATATTCCTTGCAATGTCTGACACCGGTGCAAACATATTGTAATAGAGTGACAGGCACGAAAGCTTGACAGGCATAGCAACAGTCACTAAGGAGGGCGGGGCTTAGCGAAGGGTCAATTGTCCATAGTGCATGTGTATGAATGTGTGTGTATGGATGTTTCCGAGTAATGGGTTGCAGCTGGAAGGGCATCCGCTGCGTTAAACATATGCTGGATGTTCATTCCGCTGTGGCAACCCCAGATTAATAAAGGGACTAAGCCGAAAAGAAAATGAATGAATGAATGAATGAAGTAGCACACCGAGCTGAAGAAACGTTTAAGATAGCAGAAAATATTTTTTTATGCAAGTAACAAATCATAATTCGAGTGATTTAAA
The DNA here is from genome assembly GCA_903798205.1 of Danio tinwini. Classification (NCBI taxonomy): domain Eukaryota; kingdom Metazoa; phylum Chordata; class Actinopteri; order Cypriniformes; family Danionidae; genus Danio; species Danio tinwini. The sequence goes on from CAIGQZ010001313.1 coordinate 20,882,754, forward strand.
AGTTTGAGAAATCGTTTTTACAACGTACATGCTCTATCATAATACAGTAAATCTTCAACCGCAAATGAACATGAACGTCAGTCAGTTTACACTAATGTATCCCTGATGACCCATAAAGCGACTGTTCCATTAAGATTACTTTTACTTATCAGCAATTTATCACAATGCAAAATGTGAATTTCCATTAACCGTTTTTTTGAGCTCAGTCTTCAATATTTCTATAAATGTGCTCTCATGACAATGACTGTTACACTCGAGCACTATATCTGAATTACTGCAGTGACCACAGAGAGTCTGCTTTATCTGTGTCTATAGGGCAATCTATAACACTTCTCTGCCTATCTACTTGTCCTACAGCTTTATTCAAACAGCAACTAAATGAAAAACTAGTCCGCTTAGGCATTTGCCTGTGCAAGAGCAGTGTCTGTGTATCTTAATTGAAATCAAAAAGCATTTTATGAATGCCCTGACAAATGGCTTCACACAGCAGGCCTATACAGCTCAAACTATTTTACAAAGTCATTCTTTTATGGGATTTCTTTATTTTGAAATATTAGATGAAATACATTACCTGTTGAACCGATGGACCATGTTATGTTGAGGTTGAAATTGTTAGATGCATTAATTGACATATCGAGGTTCTTATTGGTCTGGAAGACAAACAACATAAAGACAAGATATGTAACAACTATATTACAGAATATACTGTATTTTTACCATATTTACAATAATGTGGAGAACATCCATTCATCTACAGTCTAAAAAAATGCTGTGTTATGTTTAACCCAACTGTTTTTAGAGTATTTTCTATATTTTTAGAGTCTATCTATCTATCTATCTATCTATCTATCTATCTATCTATCTATCTATCTATCTATCTATCTATCTATCTATCTATCTATCTATCTATCTATCTATCTATCTATCTATCTATCTATC
>CAIGQZ010001313.1:20883702-20904209 GCA_903798205.1 Danio tinwini
ATCTATCTATCTATCTATCTATCTATCTATCTATCTATCTATCTATCAATTCATCCATCTGTTCATCCATCAGTCCATCTGTGCATGCATCCATCCATCCATTTATACATTCATCAATCTATCTGTGCATCAGTGTACCCATCCCTCCATCCATCCATCCATTCATCTGTGCATCAGTCCATCTGTCCATTCATCAATCCATCCGCCCGACGATCCATCCCTCCGTCCGTCTATCTATCCATTCATCTGTGGGTCAGTTCATCTATCCATCCATCAAACCATCAATCCCTCTGTCCGTCTGTCTATCTTCCATCCATCTGTGCCACAGTCCATCCATCCATACATCAAAACATCTATTCATTTTTTGAGTCACCGATCTGTCAGTCCAACTGTCCATCCATCCATCAATACATCCATCCATCCATCCATCAATCTGTCTGTCCATGCATCATCCGTCCAATTTTGATTACAGGCTTAACTCATTTTATTTTCCTAATTAAAAAGTAAAGTATAGTAGCTATCAAATGATTGGCTGTAATTACTTTAGCATCCAGTGTGCTAAAATAGCTTGTTATTATGTATTTTTAGGACACAAATGATGTTGTTGCAAAGACTCTATTTGGGAACACACTTCAAAATCCAATGCAAACTGTTTAACAGCATGTTCCTTGTAAATTCACTTACCTCTTCTGGATTTGCCATGAAGTTAATACCAGTGTAGTGCTGATCGTCTTCCTGAAGCAGACTGAAGGTGAACTGGTAGTCTATCAGTAGATTATCTAGTGAAGTGAAGGAGAAAACACGGATCAAAAATGTTTTTAGAATTTGTAAGTCAAACAATTTCAGCATAAACATCCTGAGATTAGCTAACATGTTAAAGTGACTGCTTGGAACGATTCTTCATGTTCACATCATGCTTAAATCAAAACATCAAGGCAATCACAGCTTTCCCTCAAAGTCAAACACCAAGTCTGGTTTAGAGAGAAGCATTTGATATGATATGAAGGACTTTTTTTGACAGCTCACATCTGCACGAGCAACTAAAGGTCACCTTGTCCGATTCAATTGTGAAGACGGCATATGATTAAATGGCAACAGACAGAGGAAGGCAGAGGATTGATTTGATTGTCCAGCAGGTCAAAATTAATATAAACTCTGCTGAAGGAAGAAAACACTGAACTGTCATTGACAATATTGCACAAAAAAAATATTAAAAAAAAGATTCTCGCTGGATTCTAGTTATCATTTATGACCTTTCAGAAATCGACAGCACCTTTTATAGATTAGAAGCACTTCACAATGAGTCATTTGAAGTGTTTTCCATAAGAATTTTCTTTTAAATGATTAGAGATGTAAATAATCAACCTTGAACATCAATTTCAAACTTTAGACTTCAAAATGAGCAGCTGCAAACTCACGAAATGAAAACAGTCTCGGATACCACCCTAATCCAAAGAAAAACTTCCAGGCCTTGTTCACAAGATATTTATCTCTGCATATCCATGCAAGACGTAACAAATTCAGACAAAACCATAGCAGATTGGGAAATGTTCACAGAAAGCGAGCGAAACTAAAGGATATTAGGTTCAACAAATAGCCGTGTTCATTCCGTAACCACAGAGAGATGGAGAATTACTGCAGATCAGATCAAAGCAGCCCTCTTCAGCTTATCTCTTCTTCTGACCACTCTGTACCCTCTGCCGTCACAGAAATACTGAGATTTTTGCTGGTTATCTTGCGCTTTCTCTCATTTTTCTTGCCTCAGGTATTCAGCAAAGCTATTTTTATCCCATGAGGTTCTTTGGCAAACTTCAGAGAGTTTTTCTGCATCATGAATTGGGATAAATAAAATCTAAAATGAAGATCAACAGGCTGGCTGTTTTAAGTTGTATTATATTCATATATTTATGTCTTTGGTGCTTGAGAGGACACTTACAACGATTATTGCCCGCTCTCTTAGACATCCTGCTGTGATGAATACTTTTGAGTGGGCATCTGTGTTCACTTACATGACTTCATGTAGGGGCTAAAATAAACATTCATTAGGAGTTGAATATTTTTTTAAATAAAAGGAATTTGTGAGCAGTTTGTCTGTTTTTTATTAAATTTTTTATTCACACAATAGCTGCGTTTCCACTGTCACACCCAAAGTGAGCGATCGAACCAGGGCCGTGTTTCCATAGTCACTTCCGGGGCCTGATTGGGCCAAACCGGGGCGTTCTCTGGGCCAGCAGCCGACCTTTTTGGGCCCGCCAAATACCTTGGGCCAAAGCAAGCCAACTGGGGCTTTGGGTTGAAGTGAAAGCAGAGGTGGAATTGTGGTGTGCTGTTGTCATTACACTAGTTTTCCCATCAGGCACATGTACATGTGCCAAAAATAAATAAATAAATAAGGCAAAGAAAAAACCTACCTATTGGTCAGGTCAGTTTAAGATATTCCATAAAACACCTTATAGACTAGGGGTCTTTTGCTTAAGATCGCCCTTACTGTATGTTTCCCTTGTAAATTTAAGGCTGTTGCATAAAATAATAATTAAAGCACTTTTAATTTAATTAGTGATACAGGGAGTGCAGAATTATTAGGCAGATGAGTATTTTGACCACATCATCCTCTTTATGCATGCTGTCTTACTCCAAGCTATATAGGCTCGAAAGCCTACTACCAATTAAGCATATTAGGTGATGTGCATCTCTGTAGAGAGAAGGGGTGTGGTCTAATGACATCGACACCCTATATCAGGTGTGCATAATTATTAGGCAACTTCCTTTCCTTTGGCAAAATGGGTCAAAAGAAGGACTTGACAGGCTTCGAAAAGTCAAAAATATACCTTGCAGAGAGATGCAGCACTCTTAAAATTGCCAAGCTTCTGAAGCATGATCACCGAACAATCAAGCGTTTCATTCAAAATAGTCAACAGAGTCGCAAAAAGCGTGTGGAAAAACCAAGCCGCAAAATAACAGCCCATGAACTGAGAAAAGTCAAGCGTGCAGCTGCCAAGATGCCACTTGCCACCAGTTTTGGTGCGCTGGCTCATCCCTCCGGGAGACAACTCGATGTACAATGCCAACTGTCGGTCGGTGAGTAAACGAATATAATGAATGAAAAAACAAAGGCCTTTGCGTATAGACATGTAATGTAATGTTGTACAGTAACGTTTAATTTGCTTGTTCGATTGTCTCCATTATAATAGTATTGTGATGATGTCATAGTGTGCTTTATATGCCTGATTCCCACTGAACTGGGCGAGTTGTGTGACGTCTGATTCATGAGCCATTCTGGGGGCGGAGTTTGCATGCTGCACTGCGAGTTATTGGCCTGACAGTGGAAACGCAACATGATTTCAGCCTCACTGCTCAACCTCCAGGGCGATTGGGGTTCAAGATTTCACAAAGCACAACACAAATATGAAACAAATATACATTACAATACACACAAAAAAATCAATTTCTTCCAACATTTTTGCTTTCATTTGCTTACAATAAGCTAATTAATTGCACATATTTAGCCATCAAATTCACTTTCCCATGAGAGAAATTTAGGAAACACTAAATAACATGGTTATTTTGTGGTAATTTAATCCAGTGAAAATTGTCTGAAAACATGTGCTACTACTCTATTTCAGAGGAATGAAATGATTAACATATGAGGTCATTAAACCTTCTTGAACTCCAGAATATTTTCACCATCATCTAATACTGTACATCAAAACATGTATAAGAAGCCAAGAGAGGACGTTCTGATCACAACCTCATTCTTGTATTATGCTGTGTTCTGGTTACAAAATGCAAACATCTATTTACAATACATAATTCAATAAAGCCATTACAGGAATCTCAAATAACAGTCTCATCGAGCCAAAGTATAATTTGCTCTAAACATTCTGCAGAACATCATTTCATTTCCAGGTTCAGAGGTCTGAAATGAAAGCAATAACAGAAAGCCATCCCTGGCAAATGGGATCTAGGTATTTTATTTAATGTCTTCCACCATAAACGTTATCATCCTCAATTTTGGAACACCTTGCTGGCGGTAATGAGAACAGCAGAGAGTTGGGGACATCTGGAGTCATCTTTTTTAGAAGCAGGAAAGGAAATGGCACACTGCCCTTAAATAATAAGTTGAGGCTAAATATAAACTGGTTCAAATGCAACAAGCTGAAATGAAATACCAAATTACAGCTTTTGTTACAAGGGCCATGTATGGATAACAAAAGCACATGATTAAGCTAACCATACTCGATACAATAAGGTCAGTTTATAAGTTATTTATAACTGTAGGCATGATATCTGCTATGTATTTCAAAATGCAAAATAGTGGAAAAATAAGGCACAATGTACTTTTATGATATTATAAAATGTGATACATACACTTATTACATACACCAAAACAAGGGGGAATAAGTGTATGCATCACATTTTGTAATATCATTCACTACTGTAAAACATATCAATACAACTAAATAACCCCATTCTCCTAACTAGACAAAAAGCCTTTCAATTTAACAATATTAGAGCATAAAAAGTAACGAACATGTCATGGCGTGTGTCAAGGTAACACTTTATTTTGATGGTCCCTTTGAGTATTAGTAGACTGTCTGCTTAATATCAGTTGATACTGCTCCTTCAAAAGACATTTAATTGACTATAACCCAACCCCAACCTAACAGTCTACTTTTAATCTAATAAGAATTAGTTGGCATGTAACATAAAGGTGCTGTATGTAGTTTTTGACTCTTCTAAAGCATAAAAATACCATAATATGTATTACATTCATTCATTCAGAAAGACTCTGAAAGCATTTCACTCACGGATGCATGCTTTCAGTGTCAGTGGACAGTATCAGATGTCAAAATGAGACAGATTCAGTTCCACATGAGGTTATTAATTAGCAAATGATATAAACATTACGAACGTGAGCAGGTTACATTGTAGATATGCAGATATATGCAGTGATGAGCAATTTGGCTGTTTGCACCAGACGAAACACGACAGAAATTTAAATACAACCATTCAGAAGCACAGAATATGCACTCACTCACGAAACGATACGGTTTAAAATCTATTTAATACATGTTAACCCTCTTTAACATCATTAAATGTAGATGCTGAATCACTCATATGTGTTTAGTTCTAAAGTTCAATTTCAAATGGTTTATTGTATTTTCTAAATCTGTGGTGAACTTTCTGCTTTTGCTTTCAGTATATGGCAATACATGTCATGTAAAACATTCAACATTCAAACTCACATTGTTAGCATTTAGCACTGAATAAAGCACACAAGGTTTACCTGAGATGATCACTGTCATAGGTTTCACATGTTCAGCTGTGAGAAATAGAAGCCATAGAAGTTTCTAATAGATCAATTATAAGGTGTTGGTTAAAACCAAAACTCCTTTTAATATGGAAAATATTCCCTCTATCGCATGTCGTTGCTTTTATTTAGAACACAGTTTAAATCACTCGCTCCTGTACTCAACCTGGCATCCCGCGCTTGCGTTTATTTTGATCCAGGAGTGCAATACCTAGTACAAACCACTGGATGTCAAACTTACATACTGCACCTTTAATGTCAACTAACGGACCATCAAAATAAAGTATGACCCATGTTAAAAAATTTTATAAAATGTATTCAACTGTAAATAATGTTTATTTTAAAAATCAATCAAATTTAAAGTGAGACTATTGTTACATGAAGGCTGGTTTGTACTTCTGCGTTGAGCGATTGTGTTGTTTTTTTCTGAACGCTACCTTAATGTACAAATCCTTCAGAGGCGGGAACCAGCGGACATGCAACAACTTTAATCATAAGGTAAACACAAAACAAACGTTTCCATCTGGAGCTTCTTCACAGGACTCAACCTTTGTACACTCAGGCTCGCAGCTCTCAGCGCCGCCCACACTCGTGACAGCTACCAAGCCGACCAAATACAGAGCTTGCGTTTCGCATTGTTGCAATGTGTAGTTACATTTTTTTTGAAAGGTGCACATCAGCATTGGCATGATAAGCCGCAATTGGCGTGATTTGTTGCTATTTTCAGTCAAGTGCAACCCTAATTTTCATGTTTTGCACCATGCTGTTTAAATAGCAAATCCATTTGTGCCAGCTGTCAATTTAAGGGTGTGCTGGCATAACTCACATTAGTTATGGGCCTATGCAGGTTCAAACACTTAATAAACACAGGATGCACATCAATACAAAAATATATTTACATATAAAAAAAAGAATTAAAATGTTACAAAATATATTATTTACTACATAAATATAAAAAAACACTGCATCCATGCCTTCATCTCGGCTTTTTTCTGTTTATTCATGACAGTTTGCTTTTGTAAAATGTTATTATTAGTAGTAGTATTAATATTTATATTATGCATATTTATATTTTTTTAATAAAAACAAGTTTAGATTTGTCCACCTGTCAGGTTTTATTTATTTATTTATATTTTTTAACAGGAAATGAATAAAAGATAATCGGGCCTGACCCAGCATAAATGCTGGTTTTCAGCAGGTTCCTGCTCTGCAGAACATAGAAACATACAGACACAGTTGTCATCACATCCATCAACACATGGGAACAATACAAACAATTACCAGACATTCAAAATAGAGGGAAGCAGGCTACTACCTCAGTGGCTACAGCGATAGTAGACCATCAGATGACGAGCATGGCATTTTTTAAAAAGTCTTAATGTTTGTATTGTTTTTAGATGTTGTGGGATCTCATTCCATGCTTTTGTGAATACATAAAAGAAAGATCTCTGTCCATAACAGTTTTTAAAAGCAGGTAACGGCAAACATCAATTTGATGCAGATCTGGTGGAACGATCAGTTCTTGTGTTAAGTTTTGGTACCAAAGCACAAAGGGCTGCTGAGATAGCACTATTAAAAATTTGATAATACAGTTTAATCCCTGTGTTCATAATGTAATTTTGAAATGATAAAGCATTAGAGAGTGATAGAGAAAAACAGTGATGTGTCCATCCAGATAGTCTATTGTGGATCTTATAGGCCCTATTGTACAGTCTAGCTATTGGCTCCAAGATATAATTTGTTGTGAGAGACCAAACAGGCAAACAGTAAGACAAGTTAGACAAGATTATGGCATGAAGATAAGTTTCAGAAACAGAAAAAGACATTTTTTTTTTTAATTTTCCCATATTTTGGAGACGTATGTGTCACTATATGAGGCATAAGAATAGGACGTGTGTTTGGATACAACTTTTTTGACCACACTTCGGTATTATTGTTCATTTTACGTTTGGTGGAAATTAGAACTGAATTTAGAAATAGTTTTGAAACAAATCTTTGCACTTAACAAACAAAATGAAATATGTAGGCTAATGGATGTATTCAGTGGAGTGCGTACAACACTTTCCTTATTCATGAAAGTAAAGGTGTAAAATAAAGAGTAAAAGTAAAGTAAAGAGAAAGTAAAGGGGCCGAAAAGAGAAGGCTCATTCTTTATCTTCATGCAGACGGTCAGACATTCAGTTTTTTCATTCAGCTTTTCTACTTACGAAGTCCACCATGTAAATAGCAAATATGCTATGGTACGACACAACTGACTTTTAAAGGGAATGGGAGATGAGACTTTGATTGGTTTAATGCATGTGATGCTCAAAACACACCCGTAACTCATTAGGAGAATAACCCTGTCAAACCATGTGCCACGGCGTAAACCTTTTTAAAACCTTAAAATAGCAAAAGGGGATTCGGACAAGCCCTTAATGCTTTTGTGCCATGTTCTTTAGACTTTGCACCTAGATTGTTAAAATAGAGTTCAATGAGTTAAAATGGGGCAGATACAGTCACTAGGGCAACTAACAAGGGTGACCATGGGTAAAAACTAGTGTGTGGCACAGAGAGCATAGAGCACAAAACAAAAAAACAGGCACAAAAAACACAAAACACACAGGGAAATTATGTCTGACAACTAAACTCTCGTATCATCACACCAATTAGCAAAAATCCAAACATGTGCAAGCTCTGTATGTTTTGTTTGTTTGATGTCAATTGCATTACATAAGTCTGTTTGGAATGAAAGAGGGGAAAGTGATATGCTAAGAAATATTGTAAAATCATGTATCAACATAATCAACAATGTATGGAAGCGTGACAACAAAGCTGGTGATCCAAATGCAGCTTTGTTATAAGTAAAGTAGTCAGAACAGGCAGAGCCAACACCAGCATACAAAAAACAGATGAGATGTCAGGGCAGGCAGCAAACAATCACTGAACGAGGAAAACAGTCCAATGTCAATACACCGTAATCCAACAGGGAACACTCAAAAATGACCACCAGCAAGCAAATAAACACTTCAAATTGTGTCTTAAAGGGGCTTATTTTTCTGATTGGATATCTATCCAATCGTGAAAAGGGCAAGTGTAAATGCTTTCTGATATGCATTCAAGACAGATATAAGTCTGATCGCTCAAACCACTTCCAGAGCTGGCCTGGGACCAAACAGTGTAGTATCCAGCTTAATGACTATTATATTTCTAGTGTGAATAATTTGTATTTAACATCTCCACTGCTTGTGGAAGAATTATTTGAAAGCACTTATATCTTAAATAGAATCAATTGACATTAGAGGTTTTGGATCTTAAATGACACGCTTATCTCCATAACATCACTGTGACCAAAATGTGATGAAAGGAAAGAAAATTCAAATTCATCCTCACGCACTGTAACATTGTCTTGATTGGAGAATATATCTACATAGGCTTAAAGCCAATACAATTATCTTAAGAAAATAAGATCAGGCTTTAGATGTCCAAATTAAAGTGCCTTTGCATGCAAACACAAAGCAGCCTGACTAAAAGTATTTAGCTGTCTAGGCAGAATGCCTGATTAGTTTTTGATGAGGGACCTGAGGATGTCTGGATGTGTCTGGCTGGCTGCTGGGACAGTTTTGGCTTTGATTCAGTTAGGAGAAAGTTGGCTGTTGGTCTATCAGGTATAAATATATTTGTTGGAGTCTTTCTTAAGAGTATCAGAACTGTCTTTAACAAATCATGTATTTTTAAATAAGTGAACACGATGATCACAAATTTAAACCATATTTCATAAATCAAGGGTGAAATGAAGGCATGAAAGAAGAGAGGAAAGAAACAAGGAAAGGAGAAAGATGGGATGAAAAGAATGGTTGAAGGTAGAAAGAAAGAAAGAAAGAAAGAAAGAAAGAAAGAAAGAAAAAGAAAAAAAAGAAAGAAAGAAAAAGAGAGACAGAAGGAACTGTCATGAATTACTAATGAATAGGGCTCCAGCACTATTGCTGCAGAAATAAAATATGCATAATGTGAAAACAGGCAAATGTTTAACTTCAATTACAAACAATTATTAAAAGGCACCTATGGTGAAAAATTCAAGCTGTTTGGACAGACATATGTGTATGTATGGTGTATAGACCGTCATATTGGGGTGATATAAACACACTCAGTCCTTTTTTTTCAATTTAACAACATAAAAACTGTGGACCAATTGGAGCGGTTTTGAGACTGACGTAGGAGTGCGGTCCCCCCGCCCACCAAATTGATTGACAGCTGCGTATTAACATGTCTCCGTAGTAACGTGTATAATCATATCAACCAGACACAGGACCAGGACGTGCACACACTAAGCAACCGTTAATAAAAGTCTATTCAGTTTGCTAGGATCATCAATCATCATCAAATGTGATCAAGAGTGAGTTTCACAAGTTTAAAATGTTTTAAAACAGTGCATGTGTGTAATGAATAACAGCGATTTACTTCAGATTTACTTCATCAACACAGCCGCGTGTCAGAATAATAATAAAAGTTGTTTCAATCCTGGTTTGTAGACGTTAAATCAGGTTTATTTTATACAATAGCGTAACAGATATCCATACAGCAGTGGAGATTAACCTGTATCCTGTCACATTTGCGTGCAAAAACAGTGCAAAGCTAAATGCGCGCTGTCTGTGTGCGTGCCTGTCAGCGCTGTGTGTGTGTGTATTTGTGTGTGTGTGTGTGAACTTTGTAATGACATTGTGTGTGACTCATCCTTGCAACTCCACAACATGCATCAAATACTTATTGGTAAGATTCTTACTGTAGTTTTTCCTCACAGACGTTACGTGAGATCTTATTCCTTCATGTTTGTCTGTTGTCTGACAGAGCCGAGGAGCCGCTGCCAGGCACGTGAAAACGGTGGGCGTGAAGGACTAGCCTTAAAGGCACAGTACACACAAAAACCGCTAGCTGATGCTAAATGTTACAAAGTAAAAACTTATAAAAGGTATAATAAAAAATCTGATGGGTGTTTTGAGATGAAACTTTACAGACACATTCTGGAGACACAAAAGACTTATATTAAATCTGGAAAAAGTGGTAACCTAGGTGCCCTTTAAAAGTTAATGGGATGTTATGATCTGCATTTTTATTATTTTATGTTTTCTGATATCTACTGACAATGTTAGCAATAGTTTTTATTTATTTTTAATAGATGTGTCAGAGTCTGCTACTTCGGTCTTGTTAATTCTTGTTTTGATGGCAGAGTCCAGACACTAGTCCTGTCATGTCTTGTATGTTGTATGTATGCTGAGTTTTCTTCAGTCGAGCACTCATATTTCTCGTCATTGTCTGTCCTTGTCATTGTATGAGTGGTGTCCTGGCTGCTCTCGGGCCGTGCACGCTTAAGCCTGATACGTGTGCACGAGGTCCAGGCGTGTTCAGGATGCACACTCTCGTCCTGGTGTTAGTGTTCGTTCTGTCTGAAGCGTAGTGTGTCATTCTCCGTGTCTCAGTCTAGTTGGTTTCGGTTGGCGCTGGGATGAAACATGCATGTTGCAATGTGAGTGCACGGTAAGAGTTTTTATCGATCATGTACTCGTGTCTTGTGTCCTTTTGGTGGTGTTAAAGCAGATGGCCTGGTGTTTACATTGTGGCCGCGTGCTTTAGTGTTTCATGTGAATACAAGGTTAATGAGTTCTCTCAGTGGCTGCGTGTTCTAGTCTCGTTTTATGAGAGCACATGGCTTGTGTTGTTTGTTTGTGTCATGTGCTCTGTTGTCTAGTCCCACCCTCCTTGATAATCCATTATTAGTTTATTCAGTTCATCTGTTTAACTATTTCTGCTTATATTCTCCTCTTGTCTAATGTCCTGTGCTAGTTCGTCGTCGTATGTTGCCTTGTCCTGTTGTGTCCAGCCCTGCTCTTTCCTGCCAGCCCAGTTTGTTTGTTTATTTGTTTTGTTAATGCTTTGTTTTTTTTAATGTAATGTTTTTGTTGCTTTTTGTCTTATTTTATAACTACTAAATCCGTCTTAGTCAGCATTTGAGTCCTCACTCCTTTTCCCCAACCACCTGAACGTGACTAGATGTGTCACATTCAAGTATTGCAAGTCAATTTCCAGTGCTGTGACTGGATAACAGTTTAGCTTATTTAAAAAAACGAGTTTAAATCCCTCGTACTAACATGTGAGGAATTGTTTTGAAAATGTCTGATGCTAAAAAAAATTGTCACCGGTGAAATTCAACCATGCCTTTACATGTTTGAGCCAGAACCTGACACTTAATCAGAAAACAATTAACATATACTTCAAATGCCAAATATACTGCAGTCTGTGGCTGAGAAAGCGGAAAGTCTATATAGTTTTATATTTATTCCTTGTGAATTTGTGAGGTAGTTACTAAATAAATATGTGGTGCATAGTATAGTTACATATGACTTGGTTGTGGCAAATTATATTTTATGTTGAAGTGAACAGTTATAGCTGACAAATGATCAATAACAGTTTAATATAAAAAATGAATAAATGAATGTACTGTATAATAACTGTCACTGTAATTGTTCTTTGTCTGTTTCTTTAAAAATCATTCATCCTGTACCTTGTCAGTTACACTGTGCTGTTTTTTTGATTATCTAAACAGCTTGATATCAATATTTTTTTTAGATGCATCTGTTAAAAACAGAGCTTTTATGCCTAGAGAGAATGCCTAGTAAGCTAAAAACAGTAGGGTAGTTATGGGAACTAACCACCAGGCTGATCCCAGAAAACTACATTTGCTGAACTGAAGGGTAGTTATGGGAACTAACCAGAGATGGCAAAAGTACACACATCCTTTACTTAAGTAGAAGAACAGATACTCATTTTTAAAACGACTCTGGTAAAAAGTAGAAGTACTGACTATACTATTGTACTTAAGTAAAAGTAAAGAAGTACCGCCTTAAAAAATGTAAAAAAGTAAAAATTACCCATTTCAACCACAGTCTAAAGACATGCGGTGTAGGTGAATAATATATAACTAAATTGATAATAGTGTATAAGTGTGTGTGTAAATGTGAGTGTGTATGGGTGTCTCCCAGTAGTGGGTTGCAGCTGGAAGGGTATCCGCTGTGTAAAACATATGCTGGAATAATTGGCGGTTCATTCTGCAGTGGCAACCCCTGATAAATCAGAAACTAAGCTGAAGGATAGTGAGTGAGGATAGGTGGTAACTAGACCTCACATCCTATTGATACATTAATATAAACTAACTTACATTTCCAATTTTTATGTAAAATGTTTGTTGCCAAATTTATGAAAGTAGCCAAGCAGCATCACACCCTGCAATATAGCTTAGCAATACTGCTTAAAAAGGAGGCTACAGCGTTCAGCATGTAGTTTTGCGGCTGTTAGATCAAAAACAACAACTCCCCTTCATGTTCATACACTCTAAAAAATAATTATGTAGGCCTGTATGTCTTTATAAATAATGTCTTACATTTTACACTGAATTCTGTCCAAAATATCTAGATTTTTTTTTTTCTTTTGCTAAAAAAATTCAATCGAATTTGACTGCAAACTATTTTTTTGCATTAGGTTAAAGCTGTTTTATTCTCTTCAAAGAGCAGCTCTCATACATAACCTATTTCAGAGTTTTTTCCAGGTATTGTGGTTATTTTATTTGATGAATAAACATTAATTCTGTTACAGTTTTTCTTAGTGGCTTTGGCCCATTTCTCAGACCAGAATTGAAATACTCAAAACTCTGTTCAATCTTCAGATCATCGTTGTGTCACTTGTGCACCTCAGAAAAGCTGTTTCTCATTATGAACAAGTTGCAAATGCTTTTGTACATCCATGCAAATGATTATGTGCGATTCTCTGATGTTTCCTATATTATCAGTTGCTTATAACATGTTGATAAAAAATTATTATTTTGGTCTCTGTCTGAATAGTCCCACCACCACAACATTTCATATCTTGTTCATGACTTAAGTCTTTACATGAAAAATGGCTGAACAAGCTGTTAGAATATTTAGTCATAATGCGTTTTTTATACATTTATAAATTTTTATTAGACTTTTTGTTCTAAATCCAGAGTACAGTTATTGACAACATGACTACTAAGCAATTTGATTGTCTTATCCAAACATATTTGACACAAGGACATGTCATTCTGAAACCACTGACATATCCAGTGACACAGAAATTTAGTTTTGAGAGATGAACTGAAGGATTTTGAGCAGGAGACTGGCTTTTGCAAGTAATCCATGGTGTTTTGCTATTTATGTGTTTTTTTAAGAAATGCACTTAGGCCTACTGTTTTGCAAATTTCACTTCTGATCTGATAAATGTGCTAAATTGACTGAGAAAAACTGTAATACATTATTCTATGCTAAAAGCAACATACTGTATACAGGCATGACTACAACCTTCAAAACGTGTGCATGATCTTTTTTCCACGTGATAAATTCAGGATCTTTTGCATTATATTTTTATTCATAAATTGCCCAGTATAATTACTTTTGTTGTTGTAAAATATTTGTTAAAATTATTAACTGAGGACAACAGTATGGGCCTATATGTAAAATTATATAGTCAATTAAAAAAATCTATAAAAACTGAAAAACATCATAAATTCTGTATTAGGAAATATGAACTCATCAGAAATAAAGCGCAATGCATACATTTTTTATAAAGTATTTGATTGTTTAAGTACTAATTGTACAAATCTTTACAAAAAGCACTATTTTTCGTGGTATTACAATTAAAGACCGTGCAGAAGGTGACAAAAGACTTAAGAATTCAAATGGCAAGTTTTGAACTGGAATGTGTCTATCTTGTTTACCTGTGATCCGATCGAGCAAAAGGTGTCTTATTACAGAGTAAACAGGGCAGCATCAGTCATGTAAATTCGCAGACTCCCTCTGTCACATCTGCGTAGTCATCCTAGCCTTTCTCATAGTAATTTTCATAAACTAGCCTAGTCCACGTACAGTGCGTGATAGCCTTGAAAAAGCCGCTCGCTACAGCATGCAGGCGCGCAATGAGGAAAAATAGATTGATCGCATCAGAAAGGCGCTCATATTATTGCGCAATGACAAGAAATAACATAGATCGCACCACCAAACCCATGAAAACGAAAGTAACATCCATGGTTTAAAAATTGTAAGGTGTAGAAAGTACTGATATTTGTATAAAAATGTAAGAAGTAAAAGTAAAAAGTTGTCAGAAAAATAAGTAGTGGAGTAAAGTACTGATACCAGAAAAAAACTACTTAAGTACAGTAACAAAGATTTTGTACTTTGTTACTTCCCATCTCTGGAACTAACCACCAGGCTGATTCCAGAAAACTATATTTGCTGACCTGAACTGTATGTTTCTGAAATGAACATATGTGTTCATTTCAAAGTATTTATACATTTGTTATATGTTTGTTATATCCAGCCACTATTGCTCTTTGCTATTAGAATCTGACACAACACGATTAATCTAACCTTTAGTCTGATAAAGACCACCATTTGATGACAGTAATGATTGCATAACATACCTCATCTAGTATATGACAAATGTAACATGACCCTGATGGTACTGGAAGTCAAACTGTGATAAACATTCATTCGTTATGCTAGTGAAGGGGGACATTCAATTACCAGTACGCTGAGTTGCATCTATCGCCATCATTAGTATTATCATGTTTGATGGTCCTTGATTTTTCTCCTAGTGATAACAAACATTAGTGTGTTCAAGGCTGGTTGAATTACAAAGGCGAAGCCTAAACATCAATCCCGCTCAGTGGGTAAATGTCACTGACGTTCCCTGAGGGAGTGATATAGTCTCACTCTGACTACAGTCTCTCTTCATGGTTTTAATTGGTCAGATTAGCAAATGTGTCCGCCTTACGTATTCAAAAGCCTGAATGACTGAACATGTGTGATGTGATAAAAACTGATGGAGTGAATGAAGCAGTGCCAGTTTAAAATCAGACTAGGTGCACTGTAGTTTAAAATAGCTGAATGACCTTAAGACATGATTTCCTTTACTCAAATACAAGTGAAAATCAATTTTATTCTAAATCTGCTCGTCTTAAACTGCCTGAGATTTTTGCTCACGATTATCGTTGACATTTTAAGGTTACAATAGGGGATCGTCTTAAGAAACTATTTTTGTTTTGCTGGTTGAAAGTCACATAGCAATTAAGTGGTCCAAATATATGCATTTTAATATTCTGTGGAAGGTGTAGGAAAAAAAGTTTATCCAATGAAAACTTATGGTCTGAACATTATGATATAGGCTGCTTGTCAATTAATTTACATACCTCTGAGCAAACTGTTTGCATACAAAGGATTATGTCATTGGCACATTCACAGATGTGGCTTAAACAGCGAATAAAAACCAAACATCAACCTAACTTTTTTTTTAAGTTTGGTATCGTAATTACTAACTGTGTGTATCTCTTTCTGGTGAATGGTATGTGATGTTATCTAGTGCACCTTGTGGCTTTGGATGGTGATTAGCAGGGTGTGACATAAGCTTTCAGTGCTATCAGGCTAATATTAGCATATTCCATTATCTCCTGTTGCACTTTTAATGCCTCATGACTACTGACCTTATTCTTCACGTACAAGCAGGGGCAGCCATTGGAATCTTTTTTGGCTTGAGACTTGTGATCTCATTCACTTTCTATTTATTTTTAGACATTAAAAACAGCTCGTTATGCTGCTTGATGTTGCAAACTGATGTTTTCTTTTTATATTTTTCTACTTTTTATGTATAGTCATGAACATACTTGTTTGTAGAGCAAGTAGTTTGACAGTTTGACAGTCATTTCTCCCATAGGCAACTGAATCGGAAGCCCTAAAACAAAGCATAAAAATGTCTGTATAACGTGAATGTGCAGAATAAGGTCGATACAAAGAGAACCATTGTGAGTGTGTACACCAATGAACAAATTGACATGCATTAAAGTGTCATTTTTAAACATTTTAAAATGTTTTTTTTTTTTTTCACACACCAGGTTAAAAATTGATCGACCAGTAAGATTGGTGCTTTTGTTCACATACCTTAAGCTGCTGAAGTTACAGTAAAAAACGACTTGGTGGTGCTCAAGTGCATAGGAATTCCAGATGAAATGGGTTTTGATGGCAAGTTTAATTAAACTTTTTTTTTTTTCACGGCCTTTTTTTTTTTATGACTTTTTCCCACAAACTTTTGACCAGGTGTTTGTGTGCTGTAGTTAGGCATGGAACAATAACCGTTTAAGGTATACCATGGTTTGTAAAGTCAAGGTTTTAAAACGTTCTGCTATATCGTTCCTACTGTATATGTAAGAGTTTTTGTTTTTTTTACGTTTTGTTTTTGTTTTTTAGAACAATAATATCTCCATCAGAAAATATATAATTTTAAATTGTAAAGAAATCAGTGTTTTTGACAGAAGTCAATGATTTTAATTATTTAGCCTGACATGTTTACTGTTCCAAAATTTCTTAAATGTTTCTCAACAAAGTATATTGTGTTCAAATAGAAAAAAGTTAAATTGTTTACTCATTTACATTTAAAAGAACATATTTTACAAAATTACTGAAAGAATTGCTACCTGTTATAGGAGAACCTCTCCTTAACATTATCAACTCTTCTTTAGTTTTAGGCCATGTTCCAAATCCTTACAAGCTAGCTGTTATTAAACCTATTATTAAGAAACCACAACTGGACCCCAGCAACCTAGCTAATTATAGGCCTATTTCAAATCTTCCGTTTATGTCTAAAATACTAGAAAAAGTTGTTTCTACCCAATTATGCTCCTTTCTGCAGATGAACAATATTTTTGAAGTGTTTCAGTCAGGTTTCAGGCCTCATCACAGCACAGAAACCACATTAGTGAAAATAACCAGCGATTTACTCTTAGCTGCCGACCAAGGGTGCATCTCACTATTAGTTCTACTAGATCTTAGCGCCGCTTTTGACACCATTGATCACAATATTCTCATAGACCGCTTATATTCTACAGGTGTCCAAGAACAGGCTCTTCAATGGTTTAGGTCATACTTAGCTGATTGTTACCAGTTTGTGAATATTAATGGACAACTTTCACAAGTAAGACTGGTAAAGTATGGGGTCCCTCAAGGATCAGTTTTAGGCCCTTTGCTGTTTACAATATACATGCTTCCCCTGGGGGACATTATTAGAAAACATGGGATCAGTTTTCACTGCTATGCAGATGATACTCAATTATATATTTCAACTAAACCGGATGAGATGTCTAAACTGTCTAAGCTAACTGAGTGTATTAAAGATGTTAAAGACTAGATGACCAACAATTTTCTTCTCTTAAACTCAGACAAAACAGAATTATTACTTATTGGGCCTAAATCCTGTATACAGCAGTTCTCACAACTCGACCTGCAATTAGAGGGATACAAAGTTAGCGTTAGCTCTACTATAAAAGATCTGGGTGTCATATTAGAAAGCAATTTAACCTTTAAAAATCATATATCCCATGTCACAAAAACTGCCTTCTTTCATCTAAGAAATATTGCTAAATTGCGAAATATGCTATCCATCTCAGATGCAGAAAAGCTAGTTCATGCTTTCATGACTTCTAGGCTGGATTACTGTAATGCTCTGTTTGCTGGTTGCCCAGCATCCTCTATTAACAAACCTCAGCTAGTACAAAATGCAGCTGCCAGAGTTCTTACCAGGTCTAGAAAATATGATCATATCACCCCAATTTTATCCTCCTTACACTGGCTGCCTGTTAAGTTTCGTATTGAATTTAAAATATTGCTTCTTACCTATAAAGCCTTAAATAATCTAGCTCCTGTTTATTTCACCAACCTCTTGTCTCGCTACAATCCAACCCGCTCTTTAAGATCTCAAAACTCAGGGCTTCTTGTAGTACCTAGAATTGCTAAATCGAGTAAAGGAGGTCGAGCCTTCTCATTTATGGCCCCTAAACTCTGGAATAGCCTTCCTGATAATGTCCGAGGCTCAGACACACTCTCACTCTTCAAAACTAGATTAAAGACCTATCTTTTTAGCAAAGCATACACTTAGTGCATTACATAGCGGTATGACGCATGATATGCCCCACAAAAAAAATTTTGCTTCTTGTTTATATATACACTATGAACAGCAGCTACGCTAATTATTCTCCTTATTCTGTATTTCCACCTGGGGGTACTCATCTCGAGACCCTCAGACTATGCAGTGCCACTGATGCGATTCAAGACCAGCGACGAGACGATCCCAAGGTTTCTGGACCAGGCCGTATCCTGAGCTGCTGCTGTGGTGGTCATGATGGAGAGCATAAGACTGATTCCTGTGATGCTCCAAGGACAGACGTGTCTTCGCGGAGGTCCAGCTACTGCGCCTAGACTGCAGCTCTGCACAAGACGTTTGGCCATAGGAGAAATGGTCGTGCCCAACTGAGCCTGGTTTCTCTCGAGGTTTTTTAAATTCTTCACTTTCGCCAATTGAAGTTTTTTCCTCGCCGCTGTCGCCTCTGGCTTGCATGGTTCGGGATCTGTAGAGCTGCGCATCGATGGAATTGCTCCTCAGTGTTTGGACTCTCAGTAGTGATTATTAAACCACACTGAACTGAACTGAGCTAAACTAAACTGAACTTAAACACTGAAAACTGAACTGACACTTTTCAATTCACTATAAACTTCTATGTGAAGCTGCTTTGACACAATCTACATTGTATAAGCGCTATACAAATAAAGATGAATTGAATTGAATTGAAAAATAAAATTTTAAAGCAGTAACCACAATACCGTGAAACCGTGATAAATTTATCCAAGGTTATCATGCCATCAGAATCTTAAACCAGCCCATGCCTAGCTTTAGTGGAGGGGGTTAACACAGAAGTGGTAAACCTTATGCAATAAATACACAAGAAAATGTGCACCAAGCAAGTATTAGAAGTATAAAGTTGGACATCGCCACTGTTAAGCTCCTTTTAACATCAGGAAGTGATTTCCTTTCATGATTCTGCCTTTGCTCATGAATGTTGAGAAACGTTGATATGCACAAGAGTTGTTCCAGTGTGCACAAGATTTTAGCATTTTATTTTCTGTTATTTTGGGACTATTGGATTTTTGTATGGTTACTATATTGGTGTGGTTAATTTTTTGTGTAGTTTTGAGCTAAAAAAAATCTTAAAAATGTATAAATGTCTTTTGATAAAAATTAATTAACAATGAAGCTTTGATTTAATATAAGGTGTATTTAAGAAACTTGTATGAGTTATAGTTTATTGTGTTGAGATAATTGGCTCCACAACTGTTTTGTACATTGTGAACTTAAGATTTACAGCTTGCCGCTTCTGCTGTGTTTATACAGTATGCATTTGCCTGTAAGAGAGACTGCAGGTTGGCTGCTGTGTTTAGCATTAACTGCGCCATACAAGGCATATGAAATGGAGAAGAACAGTTGCTTTATTCTGAACTCGAGTGTAATATAATCATAGATACCACAGTTATTTAAACCAACCATGACTGACGTTAGACGCCTTACGGCATGTGCTGAGTTTAATGTGCAGCATGCCTCAGGTTTACTATATTTAGACATTTGTATAATTTTTAACCTTTTTGTAGACAGATGTTTATCCATTATACAATGTTTCACCAAGACAAAAACATGAGATTTGAAATGTTAAAAGTCTAAAAGCAAAAGATGTAAAATGCATGAAGAGCTTTTTTACTGTAAAGCAAAATTATATAATATTAAATTATACAATTATATTTTACAATAGTAAAGCTGCAACTATACTACTACAATTACAACTTAAAATATATAATATAATATAATATAATATAATATAATATAATATAATATAGGCGACGCAGTGGCGCAGTAGGTAGTGCTGTCACCTCACAGCAATAAGGTCGCTGGTTCGAGCCTCGGCTGGGTCAGTTGGTGTTTCTGTGTGGAGTTTGCATGTTCTCCCTCGCGTAGGTTTCCTCCGGGTGCTCCGGTTTCCCCCACAGTCCAAACACATGCGGTACAGGTGAATTGGGTAGGCTAAATTGTCCGTAGTGTATGAGTGTGTGTGGATGCTTCCCAGAGATGGGTTGCGGCTGGAAGGGCATCCACTGCATAAAATCATACTGTATAAGTTGGCGGTTCATTCCGCTGTGGCGACCCCGGATTAATAAAGGGACTAAGCCGAAAAGAAAATGAATGAATGAATAATATAATATAATACAATGCAATACAATACAATACAATACAATATAATATAATATAATATAATATAATATAATATAATATAATATAA